>CM019691.1:35699813-36169813 GCA_009760885.1 Achatina immaculata | reverse complement strand
CGTCAATGGATCGTTGCGAATGATTAGAGAAGGGTTTGGTTTACTGATGAATCATTCTTTCTGCTCCAGTGACACGATAGATGGAGAAGAGAATCCATGAGCTCTGGTCCCAGAACTTGGTGGTGGAGGTGTACTAGTGGGGGGGGGGGGGGTGGACGATCAACTTCATGGGAAGAAGTGACCTGGTGCAAATTGAAGGACGCCTGAATGCCCAACGATACGTCGCTGAAATTCTTCATCCTCGCGTCCTTCCACTTCTGGTTGCACCAGGGTCGATTTTTCACTAGGATAACGCTCGATTTCATATGGCACAACTCACCACCCAGTTCCTCGCTGACAACAATGTCCAGACCATTCCTTGGCCATCCATGTCATCAGACACGAACCCAATAGAACACTTATGGGATGAACTCAGCAGACACTCTCGCCAGCGAGACGTGGCGCCAACCAATCTCCGACAGTTGTCTCTTGCACTGCGGGAAGAGAGGACAGCCATCCCACAACAACAGATCCAACGGGTAATCTGATCCATGTCACGGAAATGTCGTTGTCTTATACAGGCCAGAGGAAACGGAGGTCTCAGTTGCAAATAATAAGAGCCCAAACCAAATTTAATGAACATCATTTCATTGTTAAAGTCTTAAAGTTTCTTCATGCCTAGATTGAAACATTAATTCTGTAAAATAAAATTTTGATACAAGTTTGAAATTTGGTGTCCATTACGACTACAGTAGTGTTGGAGTACATTTTTAACAGTATATAAATACGGTGTACTTTATAGTTGGTAACAAACACATAATTATGGTGTACTTTATGGTTAGTAACGAACATATACATACGGTGTACTTTATAATTAGTAACAAACACAATAAATACATTGTACTTTTTAGTTAGTAACAGACACAATAAATACGGTGTACTTTATGGTTAGTAACAAACATATAATTATGGTATATTTCAGGGTAACATACATGCATATAGTAGACAAATCTAAGACAAAGCTAACTAGGGTTTAGCCACAGCTGTGAGTTGTTTTATCTGTTTAGAGGTGCACATATTTTCTTGCTCTCAATAATCACTCTCCCCCCTCATCGCCTCTCAGTCACACCCCCCCCCCCCCCCCCCCCCCCCCCCCGTTTATGTGGTATGACGTAGCACTATAACAGAATATGAGAATGCTTGGGTTAATGTTATATCACACAACAAAATATGATGAAAGTATGTCAGCGTTTTACCATACACAACGAAATGTGATGAAAGTATGCTAGTGTTAAATCATACACAACAAAATGTGACGAAAGTATGCTAGTGTTAAATCATACACAACAAAATGTGATGAAAGTATGTTAGTGTTAAATCATACACAACAAAATGTGATGAAAGTATGCTAGTGTTAAATCATACACAACAAAATGTGATGAAAGTATGCTAGTGTTAAATCATACACAACAAAATGTGATGAAAGTATAATCATCATCATCATCATCAGGTGCCGTGCCGACTGGCGTTGGCTATTATGCTTCTCCAGAATACACGATCCTTCATGCAGGCCATCAGCTCAGTTGGTGATCTCCTCTTACACCATCCCGTCAGACTGTCCAGTATAATTTCTCTTGGTCTTCCTCTTGATCTTCTTCCTTCTATTTTTCCTGTTGTTATAATATTTTATATGCCCCCTCTTCTCATTGCATGTCCTATGAAAGTACATTGTCTCTCTTTTATCTTTTTTGACAAGAGTTTGTGTCTCTCCAGCTCTTCTCATACATTCTTCTTTAGTTATTTTTGCTGTCCAGGGGATTCGCAACATTCTTCTGATAAACCACATTTCTGCTGCTTCCAATGATTTTTTAGCAGACTTGCCTATTGTCCATGATTCACTTCCATATAACAAGATAGGTTCAATATAACATTTTAGGACTCGTTTTCTAACATTCATTGATAAGGATGTATTGCATAATATGTTTCTCATTCTCTGAAATGCAGTCTTTGCTTGGCCTATTCTGTTCCTAATTTCTGTTCTGCATTTCCCATCTGAAGTTATTACTGCTCCAAGGTATTTGAATTTCTGCACCTGCTTTAGAATAGTTCCGTTTAATTTTATACTGCATGTTGGTGGATTCTGTTTCTCAGATATAACCATAGTTGTCAATGAAAGAAGGGTCGTCAATTTCCATAGAAATGAAAAATTTCGGAAAACAGACGCGCCAAACTCATTCTCGGGTGCATCAGTAACACACATATACAAGTAATTATGTGCTTTATGGTTAGTAACAGAGATATGAATATGATGTACTTTGTAGTTAGTACAAACTTCAATGACAGCAGCTCGTCGAATTTCAGATAAAACGGTCAGGAACCGGCTGCACGACGCTGGTCTTTGGGCTAGAAGATCCTACAGAGATCTTGTTCTTACGGACCGGCATCGCCAGAACTGGCTGCAGTGAGCGAACCAGCATCGTCAATGGATCGTTGCGAATGATTAGAGAAGGGTTTGGTTTAGTGATGAATCATTCTTTCTGCTCCAGTGACACGATAGACGGAGAAGAGTTTACCACAGAATCCATGAGCTCTGGTCCCAGAACTTGGTGGTGGAGGTGTACTAGTGTGGAGGGGGGGGGGGGGGAACGCAAATTGAAGTACGCCTGAATGCCCAACGATACGTAGCTGAAATTCTTCATCCTCGCGTCCTTCCACTTCTGGCTGCACCAGGGTCGATTTTTCACTAAGATAACGCTCGATCTCATATGGCACAACTCACCACCCAGTTCCTCGCTGACAACAACGTCCAGACCATTCCCTGGCCATCCATGTCATCAGACACGAACCCAATAGAACACTTATGGGATGAACTCAGCAGACACTCTCGCCAGCGAGACGTGGTGCCAACCAATCTCCGACAGTTGTCTCTTGCACTGCGGGAAGAGAGGACAGCCATCCCACAACAACAGATCCAACGGGTAATCTGATCCATGTCACGGAAATGTCGTTGTCTTATACAGGCCAGAGGAAACGGAGGTCTCAGTCGCAAAGAATAAAAGTCCAAACCAAATTTAATGAACATCATTTCATTGTTAAAGTCTTAAAGTTTCTTCATGCCAAGATTGAAACATTAATTCTGTAAAATAAAATTTTGATACAAGTTTGAGATTTGGTGTCCATTACGACTACAGTATTGTTGGAGTACATTTTTAACAGTATATAAATACGGTGTACTTTATAGTTGGTAACAAACATATAATTATGGTGTACTTTATGGTTAGTAACGAACATATACATACGGTGTACTTTTTAGTTAGTAACAGACACAATAAATACGGTGTACTTTATGGTTAGTAACAAACATATAATTATGGTATATTTCAGGGTAACATACATGCATATAGTAGACAGATCTAAGACAAAGCTAACTAGCTGTGAGTTGTTTTATCTGTTTAGAGGTGCACATATTTTCTTGCTCTCAATGATCACTCTTCCCCCTCATCGCCTCTCAGTCACACCCCCCCCCCCCCCCCCCCCCCCCCCCCGTTTATGTGGTAATGACGTAGCACTATAACAGAATATGAGAATGCTTGGGTTAATGTTATATCACACAACAAAATATGATGAAAGTATGTCAGCGTTTTACCATACACAACGAAATGTGATGAAAGTATGCTAGTGTTAAATCATACACAACAAAATGTGATGAAAGTATGCTAGTGTTAAATCATACACAACAAAATATGATGAAAGTAAGCTAGTGTTAAATCATACACAACAAAATGTGACAAAAGTTTTTAATACATAACCAAGGCCTTAGAGAGCACACGGAAGCCGTGCATGTTGCACACAATTCACAGGAAGCTATTTCACGCAACAGAGAGAGAGAGAGAGAGAGAGAAGAGAGAGGGTGAGTGTCTGGCTGCTGGTCTCCGCGCTGTCTGCCGCGAGCGAGCGAGTGCGTGTCTGTGTGCGTGTGTCTGTGTGTGTGCTGCTGCGGAGAGCGGAGGTGAGATGCGAGTTGGGGAGCTAGTGACATTTGCTGAATCCCTCTGATCCTATTTAAAATGTGCTTCCCTGGAGTGTATTCCCCCTCACCCGGCGGCTGTTTTGTCGCCTTGAAGGAATTGAAATATTCATCATTCTAATAGATATTTTGCTGTCTCCATCATATATACGTATATATAAATAGTTGTATTGTGGGGTGTGGGGTGTGGTGGGAAAGACACAACATAGGCACACACACACATACAAGGGAGTATGCACCAGGAAACATCAATACACATACACGCATAAGCATGTGTTATCTATAGAACTTGATGCTGCTGTAGTAATATCTACCCATAGCTTTAACACTGAAGCTCTTTTGGCAGCGTATGCTGCCACGGCATCGTGTCGGATGGGGAGTGGGCTGCCATGGTTTTTCTTAAATTCTCCGGAGTGGATCTAAAGAAGCAGGCCTCCTGGACAGACCCCACAAAACGTCACCACCAGAGTGGACTTGGGTGTCACCCACGTTGGCCCGACTTTTGTATTACAGCTTCTGACACTGTCTGGCACAGCGAAGAGACCTACCATTAATAGAGTGCACCCGTTTGTGCGGGGGTTATCTAAACAAGAATCCACTAATACAGTGCACCCATTTGTGTGGGGGTTATCTAAACAAGAATCCACTGGTACAATACACCCATTTGTGCGGGGGTTATCTAAACAAGAATCCACTGGTACAGTGCACCCATTTGTGCGGGGGTTATCTAAACAAGAATCCACTAGTACAATGCACCCATTTGTGCGGGGGTTATCTAAACAAGAATCCACTGGTACAGTGCACCCATTTGTGCGGGGGTTATCTAAACAAGAATCCACTAGTGCAGTGCAGCCATCAGTGCGGGGCCTATCCGAATAAGGTCCCACGAGTACCGTGCACTCGTCATTGTGGGGCCTATGGGAACATGAGTCCAAGAGTACCGTGCACTCGTCATTGTGGGGCCTATGGGAACATGAGTCCAAGAGTACCGTGCACTCGTCATTGTGGGGCCTATGGGAACATGAGTCCAAGTTCATTCATTTGTGTGAGACCTATCAGAACAGGCAAGAATCCACGAGAGCAGTGTGAGAAAAAGGAGTTAAAAAAAAACTTTTGTGAAACTGGAACAAAGAGGGTGTTACATGTTTCAGGACGCGATAACTGTTTGAAACAGCAGTATACAGCCTTCTAGAGGCTCGTATCTGGCACATAACCACATAAGGAAAGAGTGTATGATTCAGAAAGAATATCTATTAACTAGCTTTAACAAAGAAAAAAATTGTCAACGTGTGACCTGAACGTACATGGAGCTAAGGTTCAGAAAATTACGCAGCGCAGTGGAGCATGAAAAACAGTTTGTAGATATATGTTAAATGAGACAAATATTCATAAACAAAGTTCAGTTTTTTCTTTGTTCTCACACTTGATTACAAGATCAAGAACTGTAATTATTATCTATGGGAAGTGCTTCTCAGTAATTTTATAGTCCTTTAGATGAGGCAAGCCTTCAAAGGATCTCAGTTATGAGAGGTATGAAAATGAATAAACCTGTTGTTTCATGCATATCATTTCATATTCTTCCCGTGCTGTTAAACGTCATATAGGGCTCGCATGATAGTTTGCCAAGTTTTCCTGTTTTTTTTTTTGGTAAGCTTTTCAACCTCATCAAGGCATTTTATGCCTACTAATTTGGCTTCTCTTTCGAATTTCACGTAGTTTACCTCTTTTTCTTTTGCCTGTCCATGTGATAGCTTATTTTGGGATTCTCTATTTCTACTTATCACGTCACCGATATATATCCATCTTCTTTTTCTGATTACCCATGAGACAGGTTGTTGTCCACTCATCTGCCTTATCTCTGTGTTGTTCTTGAATTCGTTCCACTTTATACCCAGTATTTTCCTTGGGCATTTGTTTTAAAAAGAGTCCAATTTGTTGTCTATTTCTTTAGTTGTTTTCCAGCTTTTGCGTGCAAAAATGAGGATGGATATTACATTTGAATTGAATAATCTCAGTTATAAGAGGTATGAAAATTCATAAACCTGGTGTTTCAATCATATCTTATATCTTATATCCTTCCCTTGCCGTTAAACGTCACATAGGGCTCGCAAAGTAGTTCACCAATTTTTCCTGTCTTCGGCGAGTCTTTCAACCTCATGAAGGGATTTTATGCTTGTTAATTTGGCCTCTCTTAACAATGTCCTCTTTAGAGTTTCACGCGGTCTGCCTCTTTTTCTTTGGCCTGTTGTGTTCCACTTGATAGCTTGTTTTGGGATTCTCTGATCATTTCTTCTCATCAAGTGACCAATATATGTCCATCTCCTTTTCCTGATCACCCATGAGACTGGCTGCTGTTCAGTTATCTGTCTTATCTCTGCATGGTTCTTGAATTTGTTCCGCTTGTTGCCAAGTATTTTCCTTGGGCATTTGTTTTCAAATGTTCAAGCATATAGTCATATAATATTTGGCTTTTTTATTTTAGCTAAACTTAAGTGATAAAACGATGTATAACGAAGGCAGGTAATGCATTTTATCCGAACGACAAATGTCAGGTAGAAACCTGTGTACAAGTAACAGAATCAAGGGAACAAAACTTTGTACAAAGCGTTCCCGAGTCTTAAGACACATTGTCAAGTTAAACAACTCATTTTCAGCATACCAGTCTTGTATTTAACCGGTAGTCTCCCTTGCATGATAATACATATTTTTTCCCTCATCGTTCGCAGCCTTTCATATATTTTTAAAAATTGGTTATGTCCCTTCGTTTAACAGTTACCAGGTATTACTGTCTTTCGTCAAATTATTGCTGTTTCTGTTTGTCGTGGGATTCATAATGTACACAGAGTTAGTGCATTCAGGACAAAACATATGCAAATCCAACCTCCTCAAGTCTGATAATAAACATTGATAGAACTACTGCGAGATTTTTTAGACGTTTGTAAGCAAACGCTGATAATTAACGTTATGTTAATAAGAAATACGTGTATATTTAACAACAAGATTTTGCTATTTACTGTTTATCATTATCATCATCATAGTCATCGTTGCCATCATCATCATCATCATCATCACGTATGTTCTGAGCTGTTGTTTGGAAACAGCTGTCCATGCGTATTAAGAGAATTTAGCAATCTTGAGCTGCTATTTGTAAGAGTTTTGTTTTCACGCTCCACCTGGCCAAGTTGTTTGCCATCAGTCTTTTGCTTTTGTTGTCTTCTTGCTTTTTTCACCTTCAGATTTTCATACTGAAGTGATATCACTATGCCTCAGAAGATGATTAAAATACGTAAATTATCTGCTTCTTACATTTCTCACCGTGCCATTTCTTTTGTTCAAATGCTTCCTTTTTAAATTTTATTTTCTTATTTCCGTGGGAGGAGACGCTGTCCGATGAACTTTAACTGACATGTTGGCGTCAGTGTTGGAGGACCATAGCTGATATGCTGGTATCAGTGTTGGAGGACCATAGCTGACATGCTGGTGTCAGTGTTGGAGGATCATAGCTGACATGCTGGTGTCAGTGTTGGAGGACCATAGCTGACATGCTGGTGTTGGAAAACCAAGATCCTGTCCCACCTCTTCATTGGTACCCGCGGTAAAAGACCTCTTCTGGGTAACGGGGCAGGGATCGTCATAGTCCCCATGGTAGTGGAGTCTGATAAAGAAGCATTGTACATCCTCTGTTTTTTCAGCTTCACTGTGAGATTGAAACAACAGCCACTACAATCAGTTCCCAGTCTGAAACGATGCTATGTCTCAGCATCCTCGCTGCATCGACTGCAAAGAACACCAGCTCAAACCTTCAGGGAGACAGAACAGGAAGGTATCTGGTCATTTATTGCTGATCAGTCAGTCATTTGCATGTTCCTTGCGGAATTTTGCCTCCCTGACAGCACTCCTGTAGGCCTCTCGGTTGTGAGCAAGTTGGCCTGCCGCTGATGCATCCATTTGCAGATTATCAACGATGTCTTGCAGTCATCTTCGCCTTGGTCTTCCTCTCTTTCTTTTTCCCATTATGTACCCTTCCAAGACGGTCTTCTCTAAATTATCATAACGTTTAATGTGTCCAAAATATTTAAGTTGTCTCTGATTAATCCTCTTTACTAGCCAGCCTTCTTTATTGTTAAGTTCTTGCAGTATGGATATATTTGTTCTTTTTCTGTGTCCACGATATTTGAAGAACTCTTCTGTAACATTTACATTCAAATCATTTATGTGTTTCTCAGCTGTTTTGTTAAGTGTCCATGTCTCACGGGCATACGTTGCGATGGGAAAGATGTATGTCCTTAAAATCTTATTTTTTATATATCAGGTATACTCTTTAGCTGTGCTTCTCTCCACAACTAAAGAGCATACCTGATATAATAATGCAAGAATGGGAACAATGATATGTCTGTACGTATTTGCAGGGGAAAAATTCAGCAATCCGCTAGATCCAAATATAAAAGTAAAATCCTACGTACAGACACTAGTTTATGAACTGAAATGTCTGTTAGTATAACACTCAATTAGAGGATATTGTCTTCAGCTAATGAACTGAAATGTCTGTTAATATCAAATATAATACTCAGGTAGAGGATATTGTCTTCAGCTAATGAACTGAAATGTCTGTTAGTATCAACCATAACACTCAAGTAACTTTTCAGATAACAAAAATAGGCAAAAGTCACTGTAGCAAATAATGAAATGTAAAAAAAAGTATTTACAAAGTTACCTCCCTTCTTTCATAATGCACACCCACGCCACACTCCAGCCTTTTTTTGTACAGGGAAGTAGTTGCCAGCTTGGGACAGCGTCTTTGTTGAAAAAAAAACACACAGGAGTTTGATTTGGTTGTTAAAATGTGTTTTTACTAATGTGTTGATCTGCAACAGCAACATAACGTTTTATGACACGGGCCGCTAGCACCATGATCCTCAATGTACGACTGACCAGTGTGTTGAAAATGGGCAATTTGTGTGTAAAGAAAGTAACACAAGTTTTAAAAACATGTGTTAATTGCTCTCAGCTATTTGCGACATGCTGGACTTCCTTAGCAGCCCGTTTACATCAAATTCGGTTTAAAGTTAGAAAAAAAAAGGCTACAGAATGCTATCAAATGTTTGAAGACGCTTTTTAAGGAACGGCTATGAGTAGTTTCTAGACAGCTGAGTTATTTTCCAGATTTAAGTGGGAAGGGGTAGGAGTAGAACATCGGTTGATGAAGCCGAACGGCCAGATCGGTCAGAGTCCAGTTCAATGCTAGAAATGACCGAGAGAGAGCATCGCATTTCCACGAAGACCGATGAAGACTAATAAAGCCCGTGCTCTAGTGGATCATGGCTTCTCCACCACCACCACAGTGCGGAAGCCCATGCTGTCCTCCAGACTCGACGGGTTTTGACCAGTAACAACATGACTCTGATGCTTCATCCTCCCTAATCGCCAGACCTTACACCCTGCGTCTTTTTTGTGTGTTTAGAACTGACAATGAAGATGAAGGGGCAAACATTTCAGACGGTGTAGGAAATTCAAGAACAGTTGCAGGCTGTTCTCAACATGTAGGAGAAAATCGACAGCCAGGAATGATTCGGAAAACAACAGTAGCGCTGGGATCATTGTCACGATTCAGAAGGTGAACACTTGGACTATCGGAAGACAGTGGAATAAGTGACTGCAGTTGGGGTAGAGGTGTTGTAATCTGATGCTGCGAAGAGGTTCTGAACTATGTGTTGCAAGTACAAAAGGAATGGAACTTAGTGGAGAGGAATTATGATTGTGGAAGAGAGGAATGTTAACTGTAGCTGAATTACGAGTTCAAACCATTTGGCTCCAGCGTCCCATAGTCCTGAATGTAGCGCATCTCAGGCATTAGACGGCTTTGCCACTAGCGTGACATTGTCACTTTACTGCAGCGGCTTCTATACTTATATACTTAGTTTTATATACTTGTACACTAATTATTCGTGTATTACCCCACAGATCGCTTTCCTTGGTATTTTCCATTAATTGGTGTGTGTGTGCGCGCGCACGCGCACGCGCACAAATGCATCAGACTGTCCATGGTTTTTTCTTGGTCTTCCTCTGCATCTCCTCCAATTTATCTTCCCTGTTGTGACATTTTCAATCCCTCCTCTTCTCATTCAGTGAATGTCTACTGTCGTTTTCTTATGAGTTTAATTAGGTTATGATCTACATTTGCTATTGTTAGACATTCCCTGTTTGTCATCTTAGCTGTCCAGTGGTATTCTTAACATTCTTATAATGAACCACATCGCTGTTGCCTCCAGTGATATTTCCATCGATCTGTTTTTTCAATGACTCACTTTCATATTGGAGGATGGGCTCAATGTAGCATCTTCGAACTCTCTTTCTGATGCTCATTAATAAAGACGCAGTGTATAAGAAGTTTCTCATTGGTGGGAAGCTGTTTGTGCTTGGCACATTCTATTCGTGACTTCGTGTTTACGACATGCATTTGTTATTGCTTTTGTTATTTGAAAAGTTTGATGTAAGTAATAAACACACTCACATGGAATATATTTTAGTAATTGTGTTGCGTACCAGGTCTGCTGTTTTCGATACTTAAATTCTTTACTAGAGGGCACACTACATAACGGAGGAGTTCAATATTGCAGAATTAGTACCAGGTCAGAAGGAGTTTTTTTTTCTCTTTTACAGTAGACTTTTAGGAAAGCATCTCTCTCTCTCTCTCTCTCTCTCTCTCTCTCTCTCTCTGACCCTTAAGTGCCCAAGGTATATGGGGCTTCCGCAAGGGTTTTCCACAAATGCCTGTCCTTTGCCTTTTTTTCTGCTCTTGCCCAGGTGATACCTCTAATGCTCAACATCCCCTCTGTTGTTCTTCTCCACGTCTCCTTTGGTCTACCCTTACTTCTGTTCCCCTGTGGTGTCCATCTTAGAGCACGAAAGCATATTCGTGTGCAAACATCCACAAGAGTGATCTAGGCAAATATGTCATAGTTGCCTTCCCACAAGTTAAACTAGCCATTGTCGCATTGGTATTTTCTAGAGAGTTCATTCATTCATTTGCATGTCCCTTGCGGAACTTTGCCTCCCTAACAGCACTCCTGTAGGCCTCTCGGTTATGAGCAAGATGGCCTGCTGCTGATGCATCCATTTGCAGATCATCAACGATGTCTTGTAACCATCTTCGATTTGGACTTCCTCTCTTTCTTTTTCTTTTTATGTACCCTTCCAAGACGGTCTTTTCCAGATTATTATGACGTTTATGTGTCCAAAATATTTCAGTTTTCTCTCTTTAATCCTCTTTACTAGCCAGCCTTCTTCAGTACTAAGTTCCCGCAGTATGGATATTTGTTCTTTTTTATGTCTATGATACTTGAAGAACTATTCTGTAATATTTACATTCAAAGGCATTTATGTGTTTCTCAGATGTTTTGTTAAGTGTCCAGGTTTCACAGGCATATGTTACGATGGGAAAGATGCATGCCCTTAAAAATCTTATTTTTGTAGCTCTGTCTGTTCCTTTGCACAGCTTCTTTAGTTGTTTTACTTTCTGAAGAGCGATAGATGTCCTCCATTTAATTTCCCTCATTGTATCTCCATTATTAGTTAGTAGTGATCCACGATATTCAAAACTCTCCACTTCTTCCAGTTTTTCCTCATTGATACATACTTCAGCTGCCTTGTTTGTTTTGTCAGTTGTCATCAATTTAGTTTTCTTTGCATTAAGATAGAGGTTTTGCTATTCGCTGTCTGTCGACATAATTAGTTTTTCCATTCCTTTTTGTATTGTGGACAGTAATACTGTGTCATCAGCATATCTTATCTCTGGTATTTCATAACTTCCAATTGTTATGACATCGTAATATTCTTTGTCTACATGTTCTCTAACATTCCTCATTATATTTTCAGTATACAAGTTAAATAAGTAAGGCGACAATATGCACCCCTGACGGACCCCTTGTTTTATGTCAAACCAAGTTGTTGTTTCACCATTTATTCTTACTGCTGCATGTTGGTCTAGATACAGAGAGTGTGCACAAAAAAATACTATAAGAGTGCACTGGATGAAGAGATTTTTTTCTTAGCAGAATTATACTTTAGAACCCTGCAGTGAGGTATTATATATATATATATATATATATATATATATATATATATATATATATATCTGAACCTTAAGTGCCCAGGGCACATGGGGCTTCCGCAAGGGTTTTCCACAAATGCATGTCCTTCGCCTTTTTTTCTGCTCTTGCCCAGGTGAGCTCTCTGTTGTTCTTCTCCATGTCTCTTTTGGTCTACCCTTACTTCTGTTCCCCTGTGGTGTCCATCTTAGTGTTATTTTTGGTAGTGAGTTGTCAGTCATTCGGAGCACATGTCCCAACACACACACACACACATATATATATACATACATATAGATAGATAGATAGATAGATAGATAGATAGATAGATAGATAGATAGATAGATAGATAGATAGATAGATAGACAGATAGATAGATAGATAGATAGATAGATAGATAGATAGATATCATGATGTGGCCGTTTCCCTTTATCAGTTAACGTAAGGTTAAAGTTTGGACACTTGTGTATACATTCCATGTCCCAACTTCAATATCTTGTGTCCCACAGCTCTTATTCATTCGGAGTTTGCCGATATTTTGAGATCACCTCCAGTCCTACTCATATCTGAGCCTGAGATTCTCCCTGGCATAATATGAAACGATAGTTGGTCAGTATGTGCGCGCGCACGTACCTGCCTCTGCGTCTGTGTCTTCTGTTTGCTTTATGTGTTCGACTGAACGACTGGAGGCAAAACGCACACTGCACACACTCTCATTCCGACTTCAGTCGGTCGGAGATAAGTTGCCAGCGGGAAAGAACTAATCCCGGAACAATTCAGACGTGACTTTCTGCTCTGGACACAGTTGCCAGCTGGGTCGATACTTAGATAAAAGAAAAATGGAGCAAAAAGAAAAAAAAAATGTCGTGGGTTGCGACTGAATGAACTTGACTTTGATCTTACACAATAATCCGGTGACGTTTGGAAATAATACAGTTAGTCTTTGGTGTCCATCAATCTCCTTGTTAAAAGCTGTGCCGTTTTCAAACATTCAACATCCAAACAATACAACCAAGTCTGTTTCTATTCATCTTTTAAAGCTGTATAGAACATTAATTCTTACTTTATATGGAAGTTCTAAAGCTGTATAGAATATTAATTCCGACTTTATATTCAAGTTGCATGACGCTCTTTAAGTTCATTACTGTTGCTTGATTTTTCCCGACTTGTGATTGCTTTAAAGATTTATTTATTTTTGTTTAATAACTTAAATAAATATCTTCCTGTGTTTAAAAATTGACTTTGGTACTGCTGGGAAATTCTAAATGTGGCTTTTTTTAAGAAATAGCCGATAGTGAGAAGTGAGAGAGTTACAAGACGGTAAAGATCAGTCTAGTGAGTAGCGAGAGAATTACAAGACGGCAAAGATCAGCCTAGTGAGAGAGTTACAAGACGGTACAGATCAGTCTAGTGAGATAGTTACAAGACAACAAGACTGTAAAGATCAATCTAGTGAGATAGTTACAAGACGATAAAGATCAGTCTAGTGAGATAGTTACAAGACGGTAAAGATCAGTCTAGTGAGAGAGTTACAAGACGGTAAAGATCAGACTAAGATGGCTGAAACCTGATCATATTTGCCGCTTCTTTTTAAACTTTTGTGCTTTCCACACTCAGAATATTTCGCTGGAATCATCGCTAACGTTCTCTACTGTCTCCCTACAGGAGGTTGGCTGAAAGGATCTCCATCCAGTTTCGTCTCCTGCTATTTTGGTGGACATGATGGAACTGTTTTCAGTTTATCTCTTGTTGTTTTCCATTATCAATGTCCGTAATATGATCATTTAAATAAATCTTCAACGTTTCTCTTCTCTGCATATTATCATGTCACGTGATAAGTTTCTAATTCCTTTATGATTCCCTTTTGGANCCCCCCCCCCCGCCCCCTGTGTGGTATACTTCTCACCAGGTAATTTTTGCTCCGAATAGTTTGGGAGTTCCTGTCTTATTGAAACTGTTTTCAGACATACAAGACTTACATCTTCTTACATCCTCCCGTGCCGCTAAAAGTCACATAGGGCCCCCATGGTAGTTCGCAAAGATTTCCCGTCTTCTGCGAGTTTTTCAATCTCGTCAAGGGATGTTATGCCCACTGGGCTGGCCTCTCTACAAGACTAGAGTGCTGTAAAACAGTCTTTAGTAACCACCTAAGCTAAACTGTTGTATTAGATTTGTAGATTTTTTAAGAGCACATAATTTAATCACTGGTATCAAGAGAAAACCGTACTTGATTAGTTTTTCATAATTTGATGAGGTCATTCATTCATTCTTTCTTTCATTCATTTATTTGCATGTCCCTTGTGGAACTTTGTCTCCCTAACAGCACTCCTGTAAGCCTCTCGGCTGTAAACAAGATGGCCTGCTGCTGATGAATCCATTTGCAGATCATCAACGATGTCTTGCAGCCAATTTGATGGGGTACCTACGCGAAAATCTCAGTCCGTAAGAACAATGAAGAGCAAAACCTCTATCTTAATGCAAAGAAAACTAAATTGATGACAACTGACAAAACAAACAAGGCAGCTGAAATAAGGAAAAATTGCAAGAGGTGGAGAGTTTTGAATATCTTAGATCACTACTAACTAATAATGGAGATACAATGAGGAAAATTAAAAGAAGGACATCCATCGCTCTTACAAAAATAAAACAACTAAAAAAGCTGTCGATAGGAACAGGCAGAACTACAAAAATAAGATTTTTAAGGGCATGCATATTTCCCATCACAACATATGCCTGTGAGACCCGGACACTAACAAAACGGTTGAGAAACACATAAATGCCTTTTAATGTAAAAGCTACAAAAGAGTCCTTCAAATATCATGGACATAAAAAAGAAAAAATATGTCCATACTACAAGAGTTTAATATTGAAGGAGGTTGGCTAGTAAGGATTAAACAGGGAAAACTTAAATATTTTGGACACATTAAACGTCATGATAATTTAGAGAAGACCGTCTTGGAAGGATGTACATAGTGGGAAAAAGAAAGAGAGGAACACCAAGGCGATGATGGCTGCAAGACATCGTTGATGATCTGCGAATGGACGCATCAGTGGCAGAGCATCTTACTTACAACAGATAGGCCTACAGGAGAGCTGTTAGGGAGGCAAAGTTCCTCAAAGGACATGCAAATGACTGACTGACTAACGTACACGAGGGCTTTTCATGTAAGCAGATCAGTCAGGCATTCAGAATGCAAGCTGCAGAAAACGAGTACAAACGGTGTGAGCAAACCTAGATTGATAGTAGCACAACCATCACTCATGACGTAACCAGAAACAAGTTAATGAGGGAAAGTACAGGAGAAAAAATAAATAAAAAACAGTGACAAGAGAAGGAAAATGTAAGAGTTTAAATTATTTAGTTTTACGTAGCTTTATATAGTTATATTGTAAAGTTTTTCTTTGTATACACGAGAATTAGTGGCTATCATTCTTATATCAGCATTATTTAGAATAATTATTGTTTCTCATTCACCTGGTAAATTGTGGGGTAAGGGACGGATAGGGGAAGCTTGTGAGTATTTGTTATATCACAAAGCGATTTATTTTGCAGTTTTATGGCCGTGAAACTTGAACAGGCAACAGACAGTTGACAAAGAAGCTGGAAGCAACATAGATGTGGTTGTAGGAAAAAGACGCAGCCGATATCATGGACAGCCAGAGAAAAACAAACAACGGATATCATGGACAGCCAGAGAAAAACAAACAACGGATATCATGGACAGCCAGAGAAAAACAAACAATGGATATCATGGACAGCCAGAGAAAAACAAACAACGGATATCATGCACAGCCAGAGAAAAACAAACAACGGATATCATGGACAGCCAGAGAAAAACAAACAACGGATATCATGGACAGTCAGATAAAAACAAACAACAGATATCATGGACAGCCAGAGAAAAACAAACAACCGATATCATGGACAGCCAGAGAAAACAAAGAGATCCTCAGAGAAGTTTCAGAACAACTGAAAACTAGTTAACATTATAAGAAAAAAAAAGTTAAAATTTCGTACACATTTCATGAGAAGACAAACGTTAGAGAACTTATCAAAGATTGAAAAAAATTCAAGTGTAAAAGAAGGAGAGGAAGGTCAAGTGAAAAATATTTCACTTGACCAAGTGGCATGGGACAAGAAGAGCATGAATTGATCTGAATCATCAAGGATCGCGCAAAATGGAGAGGCATGATGGCCAACGCTATCCGGCACGACATCTTACATCCTTCCCAAAATGCATAAACTAGCAAAAACGTAGGAGCAGTAATAAAGCTGCTCCTACTTTTTTCCCCCCTAGTTTATACATTTTGGTATCACAGTTTTACTACAGTGCTTCATGTATAGTTGTATACTTATATCTTACATCCTTCTCGTGCCTTTAAACGTCACATAGGGCTCGCATGGTAGTGTTCGCCAAGTTTTCCTGTTTTCGGCGAGTCTTTCAGCCTCATCAAGGGATTTTATGACTACTAATTTGGCCTCTCCTAACAATGTCCTCTTTAGAGTTTCACGCAGTCTGCCTCTTTTTCTTCGGCCTGTTGTGTTCCACTTGATAGCTTGTTTTGGGATTCTCTGAACCCGGCGCAACACATAGTAATAATTTTAACAAGCGAGGTAGATGGGGTAAGATACTGGGAAAAATCGATTTTTTCCCCCCTCGCTGTCGTAAAATCATTATCTTAATGTCAAGGAATATTTTTAAAATGTATTTTCTGTTGTCAGTTATTACCATTAGATACGCATGTACGTACGTACCCTTGCATGTGCAAAATGTCATCAGTTGCGTCTTGTTCTTTGTAACTGTGCGGCTCCTTCAGCGAATTAACTACGGGCGATAATTACGGCCAGTAACTACTGGCAGTTCGGGGATGTAGTAGTCTGCCCATGGTTACGTAAAATTTGGAATGTTACATCCAAAAAACTGTAGTTCCCGTTAATGTTTGTTAATATCTAAAACTAAACTTCGAGCCTTATAGAGTTATAATGTTATATCTCGGTTGGTTGGTTGGATGGTTGAATTGTCTGGTTAGATGTTTGTTTTGTTGGTTCTTTGTCGGATTTGCGGTTAGTTGCTTGATTTGGTGTTTGGTTGGTCAGTTCATTGGATAGTCGGTTAGTTGTTTGAATGGTTGGTTTACCGATTGGTTTGCTGGTCCGTGGTTGTTGGTTGGTTGGTTGGTTGGTTAATATGAAATACTATGAATGGATGTTTTGGTGAATGGGTGCTTGGACTCTTTGAATGAGAGCATGGAGAGATGAATGGAATATATATATATATATATGGACACACATACACAAAGACAAATAGAGATACAGATACAGAAATAAGTAAAAGGACACAGAAACTGACAAAGACAAGCAGACGCATAGACAATCAGATACAGGCAAACAGATACACAGGCAAACAGACACATAGGCAAACAGATACACAGGCAAACAGATACACAGGCAAACAGATACATAGGCAAACAGATACACAGGCAAACAGATACACAGACAAACACAAACACAGACAAACAGAAGCACAGACAAACAGAAACACAGACAAACACAAGCACAGACAAACACAAACACAGACAAACACAAGCACAGACAAACAGGCGCCTAGAAAAAAAAAACAAATACCGAGTTAAAACGTACGGAGAACTGTGTCGTCTCGTAAATTAATTTCAGCTAATCTTCGTCACCACATCATCAGCTGAAAGCATTTTAAGCCTTCGGTATGCTCATGAAACTTGCATGTCTTCATACACGCGAATCGCCTGCCTATGCCTACAGGTCAAATCCCGAGGCTCAAAATTCAAAATGGGAAAAACGAAAAGAAAAAAAAAGCACTACAGAGAAGAATATAAGAACTTCATTGTTTGAGTAAGACATAATGCGACATGATTCAATACAAGCTTACAGCTGAATTGGAATAGAACACAGAATTACCCCTTCTACTTTTAGCACCAAAATTACAGGTTTCCGCTAGCTGATCATCATAATATCAAGTAAAATAATCATCATTCTCTGTAAGTTCCTTGTTAACAATATTAGTGAAACGAATGCCATAGTTTAGAGCAGCAATTTGAAATGTCAAGGCCGGAATTCTGCTTATCGAATATTCACATCTTTAGGAGGTAGCCATTTGTGTTGACACCCAAGTGAGAAGTGTTTCTGTTTACACTGTTGCCTTGGCTACGGTTTGAGCTTTCTCTTGAGGAAGGTTTACTGCGAAATCGATTTTTTTTTACATTTAGCAAGAGGAGACAAAAACTATTTTCTTTGCTAGAGAAGCTGGGAGTTTTAAAAGTTATGTCCCCCTGATGGTCTACAGAGTTGTGTAGTTTCTTCACTCTCTGTATTAGGGAGTTCGGATGCTATCTTAGTATGTACAATTTCGAAATTTATCTTTGTTGAACTTATAATTTTTCAGTAATTACTGTGGAGTTATTGTTTATTTGTAAATTAATTTCTGGGGGCGAAATCATTATTCATAAGTTTTTATGCATGCATGATTTATATTTATTGGTGGCTGTTCTTGTTCAAACCTTGAACTTGTTATGAATATCCAGTGTGCACCGATGTCACTCGGTCACCCGGTCATTCGATATTAGAAATAATAACATGTAAGGGGAGTCATATTCTGGCTGGGAATCTCTTAAGTTCATTTATTACTTACTGGAAAGTCAGTCCACTAACAGCGTCCAAAGTGTCGATGATCTTTTTGCTGAGAGAAGTTCTCACTAAACACATTGCTCAAGCTTCTAAACATCTTTATTTCTAGACTCTTCTTGTTTCTCTTTCTCCTGTCCGCCAGGTCAACTGCCCAGTCTAGCGCTGACCAGTCCGTACGTAGCTTAGTCTCACCTGTGACACTGACATCTGGTGTCTCTTTTCTGACACTGTCCTTGGCCTACCTGTGAGTGGGCTGTAGGTAACCGAGTGGGTTATGTTATATATACACTCGAGCTGTAGTCTGGTGGGTTATGTTACAAATACACTCGAGCTGTACCCTGGTTGGTTATGTTATATATACACTCGAGCTGTAGTCTGGTGGGTTATGTTACAAATACACTCGAGCTGTACCCTGGTCGGTTATGTTATATATACACTCGAGCTGTAGTCTGGTGGGTTATGTTACAAATACACTCGAGCTGTACCCTGGTGGGTTATGTTATATATACACTCGGGCTGTACCCTGGTGGGTTATGTTATATATACACTCGAGCTGTAGTCTGGTGGGTTATGTTATATATACACTCGAGCTGTAGTCTGGTGGGTTATGTTACAAATACACTCGAGCTGTACCCTGGTGGGTTATGTTATATATACACTCGAGCTGTACCCTGGTGGGTTATGTTATATATACACTCGGGCTGTACCCTGGTGGGTTATGTTATATATACACTCGAGCTGTAGTCTGGTGGGTTGTTACAAATACACTCAGGCTGTAGTCTGGTGGGTTATGTTACAAATACACTCGGGCTGTACCCTGGTGGCTTATGTTATATATACACTCGGGCTGTAGTCTGGTGGGTTATGTTACAAATACACTCAGGCTGTAGCCTGGTGGGTTATGTTACAAATACACTCAGGCTGTAGTCTGGTGGGTTATGTTACAAATACACTCGAACTGTAGTTTTGTGTGTTATATTACAGATACACTCGGGTTGTATTAATTAATTTGGGTAGGCTATGTTACGAATACATTCGGAGCGTAGTCGAGTGCTGTTATGTTACAAATACACTTAGACTGTAGCCGTATGGATTGTGTCACTAATGCGCTAAGTAGTACATGTACAATGTATTTGAGCAAGGCGTGAAAGAAGAATCTGAAGGGAGAGACCATGAGCGAGTCGATGGTGAAGTACTTTGACCTACCCACCTTCTGACGTCTGCTCTTCTGGATTCTGAGACGTGTGGACTTCGTCCTTCCAGTAGCTGGCAGAGTCGAGAAGCGGTTTGTGTAACATAGGCAAAGCAGGAGCTTCATACCCGTAGTCCAGGCCAACCAGGCTGTGTATTCAGTGAGGATATTATTTCTTTTGTGTGGTTCTCAAAGCCATTTTCCGTTCTGTGAGAACCACACAAAGGAAGATATCCGCACTGAATACATATACATATTTCTTGTCTTGTGCTACCTTCCTGTGACTGCGAGCTGGTGTTCTTTGCAGCCGATGCTGTGGAGGTGTTTAGCTACAGCATCGTATCGGCGTGGGAGCGGGTTGTGGCGGCTTTTTTTTTCAGTCCCGGAGCACAGCTAAAAAAGCAGGGGGTGTGCAATGCTTCTTTAGCAGACTCCACCACCGTTGGGACTATGGCGATCCAATGCCTGTTGCTCCCGACGGAGAGGCGGGACAGGGTCTTGGTCAGCTATGGTTCGCTGATTTCCTCATCGGACAGCGTCTTCACGTATATATAGATTTGTTTACAGCACTGCACGCTCTTTCCAAGAAATACAACTGAGACGGTTTGAAGTAGGAATACTCTGTTATTTATGATCTTAATAGTTCCGTCAACAGCGAACGGACGTATGACGTTCATTCCAGAAGTAATATCATCTTCATTCCAGAAGTAATATCATCTTCATAGCAAATATTTTCTCATTTCTGAAGTTATGATTGACTTCCAGGCATCGTTTTCAATGTCTGAGATCTGGCTGTACCTATATTTGGATCCTGGGAACATTTTGTTCACAAAACGTCGTGACTATCGACCTGGTTATGTCGTGGATATCGGCCCGGTGATGTCCTCTTAAAGGAAATAACGCTTTTCATGTGAGCTGATCAGCCAGACACTCAGATTATAAGTCGGAGGGCAAAAAAAAAAAAAATCACTTCTCCTTTTTCCGACAGTAATCAACAAAGAGTTGTCTTCGATTTTCTAACAAGTCCGATCTAGTCATGTGGTTAACAAAGAGAGAGAGAGAGAGAGAGAGAGAGAGAGAGAGAGAGAGAGAGATCGGCTTCTTCCTTTGTTCTGTCTGTTGTATAAATGTTTGTATAGTTAGTTATAACTAACCCATATTCCTGTCAGCAGCTGTTTCAAAACGTCTAACTCAACAGCTTGCGCCGTGTTTAAAAAAAAACAAAAACAAAACATAATTTAACTCGAAAAACTTGTGGCATTGCTGTTTACTGTGGTAACGTTTGCAGTGCAAAACAAACGAAACACTTGTTACGACTGCTCTAGATGAAGACCTCATAATTGCATATATAACATATTTTAATATTACCACCGTTCAGCTATAAGTGTAAATTGCAGAATACATAAAAATTAGCACAGTTCAGCCGCATGTGTAAATTGTAGTATACATGAAAACTAGCATTGTTCAATTATAAGTGTAAAGTGTAATATATTTAAACATTAGGATTGTTGAGCTACAGGTATAAATTGTAGTATATTTAAAGTTTTGCATTGTTCAGCTACAGTAATAAATTGTAGTATATTTAAAGTTTTGCATTGTTCAGCTACAAGTGTAAGTGGCAGACAGATTATACAGTGTACCAAGATATAAAATTCTTGTAGAAACTGATGTTGAAATAAAATTACATGGACGATAAACCAAGTATCTCAAACACAGAAAGCAGAAAACACGATAAGTCAGGTATATCAAACACAGAAAGCAGAAAACATGATAAGTCAAGTATCTCAAACACAAAAAAGCAGAAAACATGATAAATCAGGTATCTCAAACACAGAAAGCAGAAAACATGATAAACCAAGTATCTCAAACACAAATAAGCAGAAAACATGATAAATCAGGTATCTCAAACACAGAAAGCAGAAAACATGATAAATCAGGAAACTCAAACACAGAAAGCAGAAAACACGATAAATCAGGTATCTCAAACACAGAAAGCAGAAAACATGATAAACCAAGTATCTCAAACACAGAAAGCAGAAAACATGATAAACCAAGTATCTCAAACACAGAAAGCAGAAAACATGATAAACCAAGTATCTCAAACACAGAAAGCAGAAAACATGATAAACCAAGTATCTCAAACACAGAAAGCAGAAAACATGATAAATCAGGTATCTCAAACACAGAAAGCAGAAAACATGATAAATCAGGTATCTCAAACACAAAAAAGCAGAAAACATGATAAATCAGGTATCTCAAACACAGAAAGCAGAAAACATGATAAACCAAGTATCTCAAACACAGAAAGCAGAAAACATGATAAACCAAGTATCTCAAACACAGAAAGCAGAAAACATGATAAATCAGGTATCTCAAACACAGAAAGCAGAAAACATGATAAATCAGGTATCTCAAACACAAAAAAGCAGAAAACATGATAAATCAGGTATCTCAAACACAGAAAGCAGAAAACATGATAAACCAAGTATCTCAAACACAAATAAGCAGAAAACATGATAAATCAGGTATCTCAAACACAGAAAGCAGAAAACATGATAAATCAGGAAACTCAAACACAGAAAGCAGAAAACACGATAAATCAGGTATCTCAAACACAGAAAGCAAAAACATGATAAACCAAGTATCTCAAACACAGAAAGCAGAAAACATGATAAACCAAGTATCTCAAACACAGAAAGCAGAAAACATGATAAACCAAGTATCTCAACACAGAAAGCAGAAAACATGATAAACCAAGTATCTCAAACACAGAAAGCAGAAAACATGATAAATCAGGTATCTCAAACACAGAAAGCAGAAAACATGATAAATCAGGTATCTCAAACACAAAAAAGCAGAAAACATGATAAATCAGGTATCTCAAACACAGAAAGCAGAAAACATGATAAACCAAGTATCTCAAACACAGAAAGCAGAAAACATGATAAACCAAGTATCTCAAACACAGAAAGCAGAAAACATGATAAATCAGGTATCTCAAACACAGAAAGCAGAAAACATGATAAATCAGTATCTCAAACACAAAAAAGCAGAAAACATGATAAATCAGGTATCTCAAACACAGAAAGCAGAAAACATGATAAACCAAGTATCTCAAACACAGAAAGCAGAAAACATGATAAACCAAGTATCTCAAACACAGAAAGCAGAAAACATGATAAATCAGGTATCTCAAACACAGAAAGCAGAAAACATGATAAATCAGGTATCTCAAAACAGAAAGCAGAAAACATGATAATCAGGTATCTCAAACACAGAAAGCAGAAAACATGATAAACCAAGTATCTCAAACACAGAAAGCAGAAAACATGATAAACCAAGTATCTCAAACACAGAAAGCAGAAAACATGATAAATCAGGTATCTCAAACACAGAAAGTAGAAAACATGATAAATCAGTATCTCAAACACAGAAAGCAGAAAACATGATAAACCAAGTATCTCAAAACAGAAAGCAGAAAACATGATAAATCAGGTATCTCAAACACAGAAAGCAGAAAACATGATAAATCAGGTATCTCAAACACAAAAAAGCAGAAAACATGATAAATCAGGTATCTCAAACACAGAAAGCAGAAAACATGATAAATCAGGTATCTCAAACACAAAAAAGCAGAAAACATGATAAGTCAAGTATCTCAAACACAGAAAGCAGAAAACATGATAAGTCAAGCATCTCAAACAAAGAAAGAAAAAAACATGATAAATCAAGTATCTCAAACAAAAAAAGCAGGTAACATGGAATATAAGTGCTCGTGGCGATGGCACTTGCGGGGAAAATGTTGGGTTTACAACAAAAAAAAGAAGACATAGAAACAAAATATATTACGAAGATTTCCACCTCTTACAGATTCTCGTGATGACAGCGATGATTAACTCTACAAGATCTAGCAGTGGCGTAAAGTGCAGGTTTTAAGAATAACAAAGTTACGAAAATCTCGTGCTTTCGAAACTGTGCGCTGGGAAGACAATATCCGAAAGCCGCTTTTAAACATAACAACTTGCTTTTGAAAACTGAAATGAATTATACTTGTATTCTTTTGGCATCCGCTAAAGCTTTAGGAAGTTGAAGAAAATAACTCTCGTTACAAATTAGTTATGTCCATTACCGAGTAGCCGTTTCAGTCTGATTCAGCCGCCGACAAGATGGAAGGGAATACAAAGAAACACAGGAGGTATACGGAGTTTTGTCCCTTATGTATTCATTCATTCATTCATTCATTCATTCATTTGCATGTCCCTTGCGTAACTTTTTCTCCCTAACAGCACTCCTGTAGGCCTCTCGGTTGTAAGCAAGATGGCTTGCTGCTGACGTATCCATTTGCAGATCATCAACGATGTCTTGCGGCCATCTTCGCCTTGGTCTTCCTCTCTTTCCTTTTCCCATTATGTACCCTTCCAAGATGATCTTCTCTAGATTATCATGACGTTTAATGTGTCCAAAATATTTAAGCTTTCTCTCTTTAATCTTCTTTACTAGCCAGCCTTCGTCAGTACTAAATTCCTGCAATATGGACATATTTGTTCTTTTTTGTGTCCAAATTCAAGAACAATGCAGATATAAAACAGATGACTGGACAACAACCAGTCTCATGAGTGATCAAGAAAAGGAGATGGACATATGTTGGTCACTTGATGAGAAGAAATGATCAGAAAATCCCAAAACAAGCTATCAAGTGGAACACAACAGGCCAAAGAAAAAGAGGCAGACCGCGTGAAACTCTGAAGAGGACATTGTTAAGAGAGACCAAATTAACAGGTATAAAATCCCTTGATGAGGTTGAAAGACTCGCGGAAGACAGGAAAAATTAGCGAACTACTTTGCGAGCCCTATATGACGTTTAACAGCGCGGGAAGGATATGAGATATGAGATGAGATACTTGAAGAATTCTTCTGTAGCCTTTAAATTAAAATAGCATTTAAGTGTTTCTCCCCTGTTTTGTTAAATGTCCAGGTCTCACATGCATATGTTGCGATAGGAAAGATGCATGCCCTTAAAAATCTTATTTTTGTGGTTCTGTCTGTTCCTCTCCACAGATTCTTTATTTGTTTTACTTTCTGAAGAGCGACAGATGTCCTTTTAATCTCCCTCATTATATCTCCATTATTAGTTAGAAGTGATCCAAGATATTCAAAACTCTCCACTTCGTCCAATTTTTCCTCATTGATATATATTTCAGCTGCCTTGTTTATTTTGTTAGTTGTCATTAATTTAGTTTTCTTCGCATTAAGATAGAGGTTTTGCTCTTCGCTGTTCTTACGGACAGACATAATTAGTTTTTCCATTCCTTTTTGTGTTGTGGGCAGTAATACTGTGTCATCAGCATATCTAATCTCTGGTATTTCATAACTCCAATTGTTATGGCATCGTAATATTCTTTGTCTACATCTTCTCTAACATTCCTCATTGTATTTTCAGTATACACGTTAAATAAGTAAGGCGACAATATGCACCCCTGACGGACCCCTTGTTTTATGTCAAACTAAGTTCTAGTTTCACCATTTATTCTTACTGTTGCTTGTTGGTCTAGATACAGCAGTGATGTTAATTGTATTAAATGTGTTGGAAATCCCATTTTTTCCATTATTTCCCAAAGTTTCTGGTGTTGTACACAATCAAATGCCTTTGAGTATTCTATAAAGGGTAAATATAGATTCAAATTAGACTCTCTGCATTTCTCTATTATTAATCTTATATTGAATATATGATCTCTTGATCCTTTTCCTTGCCTGAAACCAGCTTGGACCATGTTGACTTCTTGTTCTATTTTCTTACGAAGTCTACCCATTATGATTTTTAACAGAATTTTACTGCCATGACTAATCAGGGCAACTGTTCTGTAGTTTTTGTATAATTTCAGATTACCCTTTTTTGGCAGTGGTATGGATATAGTTCTTTCCCACTCTTTTGGCCAAATACCTGAATGCTATATCATTTTACATAGTGCATGATAGATTGTTGAACATTCCTTTCCTCCTGCTTTAATAATTTCAGCTGTTATCTCATCACATCCTGGTGATTTACCATTTTTCAGATTCTTTATTGCCCATAAAACTTCTTTTGTTGTCTGTTCGGGTTCTTTCTCCTCCAATAACAGTTCACACCGTTAATTCATATTAAACTCTCTGCATTTCTCTATTATTAATCTTATATTGAATATAGGACTTCTTCCTTGCCTGAAACCAGCTTGGACCATACTGACTTCTTCTATTTTCTTACGAAGCCTACCTATTATGCTGTTTAACAGAATTTTACTGGCTTGACTAATCAGGGCAACTGTTCTGTAGTTCCCTTGTGTATTATACAACTTAAATCATGTCGGTAGTTTTTAAAGCATGGATAAAAAAGGTTGTAAAAATATTAAATGTTGGAGTCCAAAATGTGCTTGGATTTCAGAATTCATCCTATGCTGTGGCGGGCGTCACTTCCTTCGAGACATAATTACCAGGACAGTGACAGCCGATCAATGGAGATAGTACTTCCGTTCTGCCATAGTCCAACAACAATCGCTGTTCCCAGGGGAAAAAAAAGACATTTGAGTTCCAAAAAATGAAAAGAAAGACACCCATCAAGAGAAAAGTTGCAGGCAAGAATGCTTCAGTCACGGTTGTATAGAAGAACCTGATGGAGTACATAGTTTGCTGTCTGTGTTGTGAGTGATGTGACAGGCCAGAACTTGGCCCTGCGTTATAAAGAAGCATTAACTAGGAGAACAACTAGAGTAATCATTTCTAAGCAGTCAGTTTCTACCAGAAGCCATCTCTGTTCTATCTTACATCTTACATCCTTCCCGTGCCGTTAAACGTCACATAGGGCTCACGTAGTAGTTCGCCAAAGTTTCCTGTTTGCGACAAGCTTTTCAACCTCATCAACGCATTTCATGCCTACTAATTTGGCGTCTCTGTTCTATACCGGTCAATTTATTGTTATGTCTTTATCTGTGTTCTCCATTGGTTAATTTATTGTTTATAGTTTATCTCTTTTCTACACTGGACAATCTCTTCTTATATATTTATCTGCATTTCACTGGTCAGTCTCTTGATATGTCTCTATGTCTTCCACTGGTCAGTCTATTGTTCACTATTTATTCCTGTCTTATACTGGTCAATATAATGGTATATCTTTATATGTATTCCACTGATCAGTCTGTTATTATGTCTGCGTGGCCTAGTCTATTGATCAGAACTCTGGTCTTGACAGTGCTTGCTCAACAAGATCGTGCCCCACAGCTACCGTCAACATGTACCCGCATCCTTCTTCAATATTGTAAACATAAAAAAGACTCATCTCAGAGTTGTTATTGATTATTTTTATCTGATGTGGATGCTAGCCTGAGAGGTGGCAGATCCTACGTCTGAGAGGTGGCAGATCTTACGTCCGAGAGGTGACAGATCTTACGTCCGAGAGGTGACAGATCTTACGTCTGAGAGGTGGCAGATCTTACGTCTGAGAGGTGGCAGATCTTACGTCTGAGAGGTGGCAGATCTTACGTCTGAGAGGTGACAGATCTTACGTCCGAGAGGTGACAGATCTTACGTCTGAGAGGTGGCAGATCTTACGTCTGAGAGGTGGCAGATCTTACGTCTGAGAGGTGGCAGATCTTACGTCTGAGAGGTGGCAGATCTTACGTCTGAGAGGTGGCAGATCTTACGTCTGAGAGGTGGCAGATCTTACGTCTGAGAGGTGGCAGATCTTACGTCTGAGAGGTGACAGATCCTACGTCTGAGAGATGAGAGATCCTACGTCTGAGAGGTGACAGTCCTATGTCTGAGAGGTGACAGTCCTATGTCTGAGAGCTGACAGTCCTACGTCTGAGAGGTGACAGTCCTATGTCTGAGAGGTGACAGTCCTATGTCTGAGAGGTGACAGTCCTATGTCTGAGAGGTGACAGTCGTTAATTCATATTAAACTCTCTGCATTTCTCTATATTAATCTTATATTGAATATAGGACTTCTTCCTTGCCTGAAACCAGCTTGGACCATACTGACTTCTTCTATTTTCTTACGAAGCCTACCTATTATGCTGTTTAACAGAATTTTACTGGCTTGACTAATCAGGGCAACTGTTCTGTAGTTCCCTTGTGTATTATACAACTTAAATCATGTCGGTAGTTTTTAAAGCATGGATAAAAAAGGTTGTAAAAATATTAAATGTTGGAGTCCAAAATGTGCTTGGATTTCAGAATTCATCCTATGCTGTGGCGGGCGTCACTTCCTTCGAGACATAATTACCAGGACAGTGACAGCCGATCAATGGAGATAGTACTTCCGTTCTGCCATAGTCCAACAACAATCGCTGTTCCCAGGGGAAAAAAAAGACATTTGAGTTCCAAAAAATGAAAAGAAAGACACCCATCAAGAGAAAAGTTGCAGGCAAGAATGCTTCAGTCACGGTTGTATAGAAGAACCTGATGGAGTACATAGTTTGCTGTCTGTGTTGTGAGTGATGTGACAGGCCAGAACTTGGCCCTGCGTTATAAAGAAGCATTAACTAGGAGAACAACTAGAGTAATCATTTCTAAGCAGTCAGTTTCTACCAGAAGCCATCTCTGTTCTATCTTACATCTTACATCCTTCCCGTGCCGTTAAACGTCACATAGGGCTCACGTAGTAGTTCGCCAAAGTTTCCTGTTTGCGACAAGCTTTTCAACCTCATCAACGCATTTCATGCCTACTAATTTGGCGTCTCTGTTCTATACCGGTCAATTTATTGTTATGTCTTTATCTGTGTTCTACATTGGTTAATTTATTGTTTATAGTTTATCTCTTTTCTACACTGGACAATCTCTTCTTGTGTATTTATCTGCATTTCACTGGTCAGTCTCTAGATATGTCTCTATGTCTTCCGCTGGTCAGTCTATTGTTCACTATTTATTCCTGTCTTATACTGGTCAATATAATGGTATATCTTTATATGTATTCCACTGATCAGTCTGTTATTATGTCTGCGTGGCCTAGTCTATTGATCAGAACTCTGGTCTTGACAGTGCTTGCTCAACAAGATCGTGCCCCACAGCTACCGTCAACATGTAACCGCATCCTTCTTCAATATTGTAAACATAAAAAAGACCCATCTCAGAGTTGTTATTGATTATTTTTATCTGATGTGGATGCTAGTCTGAGAGGTGGCAGATCCTACGTCTGAGAGGTGGCAGATCTTACGTCTGAGAGGTGGCAGATCTTACGTCTGAGAGGTGGCAGATCTTACGTCTGAGAGGTGGCAGATCTTACGTCTGAGAGGTGAGAGATCCTACGTCTGAGAGGTGAGAGATCCTACGTCTGAGAGGTGAGAGATCCTACGTCTGAGAGATGAGAGATCCTACGTCTGAGAGGTGACAGTCCTATGTCTGAGAGGTGACAGTCCTATGTCTGAGAGATGAGAGATCCTACGTCTGAGAGGAGACAGTCTTATGTCTGAGAGGTGACAGTCCTATGTCTGAGAGGTGACAGTCCTATGTCTGAGAGGTGACAGTCCTATGTCTGAGAGATGACAATTCTATGTCTGAGAGGAGACAGTCTTATGTCTGAGAGATGACAATTCTATGTCTGAGATGTGACAGTCCTACATCTGAGAGGTGACAGTCCTATGTCTGAGAGGTGACAGTCCTATGTCTGAGAGATGACAATTCTATGTCTGAGAGGTGACAGTCCTACATCTGTGAGGTGACAGTCCTATGTCTGACAGGTGACAGTCCTATGTCTGAGAGATGACAATTCTATGTCTGAGATGTGACAGTCCTACATCTGTGAGGTGACAGTCCTATGTCTGACAGGTGACAGTCCTATGTCTGAGAGGTGACTGTCCTATGTCTGAGAGATGACAATTCTATGTCTGAGAGGAGACAGTCTTATGTCTGAGAGATGACATTTCTATGTCTGAGATGTGACAGTCCTACATCTGAGAGGTGACAGTCCTATGTCTGAGAGGTGACAGTCCTATGTCTGAGAGATGACAATTCTATGTCTGAGAGGTGACAGTCCTACATCTGAGAGGTGACAGTCCTACATCTGTGAGGTGACAGTCCTATGTCTGAGAGGTGACAGTTCTATGTCTGAAAGGTGATAGTCCTATGTCTGAGAGGTGACAGTTCTATGTCTGAGAAGTGATAGTCCTATGTCTGAGAGGTGACAATTCTATGTGTGAGAGGTGATAGTCCTATGTCTGAGAGGTGACAATTCTATGTGTGAGAGGTGATAGTCTTATGTCTGAGAGGTGACAGTCTTATGTCTGAGGGGTGACAATTCTATGTGTGAGAGGTGATAGTCTTATGTCTGAGAGGTGACAGTCTTATGTCTGAGGGGTGACAATTCTATGTCTGAGAGGTGATAGTCATATGTCTGAGAGGTGATAGTCCTATGTCTGAGAGGTGACAGTTCTATGTCTGAGAGGTGACAGTTCTATGTCTGAGAGGTGGCAGTTCTATGTCTGAGAGGTGATAGTCCTATGTCCGAGAGGTGACAGTCTTATGTCTGAGGGGTGACAGTCTTATATCTGAGGGGTGACAATTCTATGTCTGAGAGGTGATAGTCCTATGTCTGAGAGGTGATAGTCCTATGTCTGAGAGTTGAGAGTCCTATGTCTGAGAGGTGATAGTCCTGTGTCTGAGAGGTGAGAGTCCTGTGTCTGAGAGGTGATAGTTTTATGTATGAGAGGTGACAGTCCTATGTCTGAGAGGTGAGAATTATATGTCTGACAGCCCTATGTCTGAGAGGTGACAATTTTCCATGTCTGAGAGGTGACAGTCCTATGTCTGAGAGCTGACAGTCCTATGTCTGAGAGCTGACAGTCCTATGTCTGGGAGCTGACAATTCTACGTCTGAGAAGTGAAGGTGCAATGTCTGAGAAATTAAAGTGCTGTATCTGAAGGGTATATCTGAGATGTGACATTGCTATGTCAGTCTCTTGTTATATCTTCTATCTCTGTCCTTCTGTTAGACTATTGTTATATCTTTTCCCCTCTGTAGTACATTCGCCAGTCTATTGTTATGTCTTTCATCTCTGTCATACACTGGTCAGTCTATTATTACGTGTTTGTGCCTACACTGGTCAGTTTATTTCCGGGTCTGTTTTCAGTGTTTTACACTGGTCAATTTATTGTTGTCTTTATCTCCGTCTTACACTGGTCGATCTATCGTTGTCTTTATCTCCGTCTTACACTGGTCGATCTATTGTTGTCTTTATCTCCGTCTTACACTGGTTAATCTATTGTTATGTGTATGCTTTCTCATGAAAGCGGCTGAAGCTCTTCCTTGGACATGCTTTCTGTCCTCTGTTCCACGCCCTTGCTGAAAGTGGTTTTCGACTCTTGACAATGTTCTGTATGAGAACATGGAAAAAAAGTGGAGGGGGGGGGGGAAGAGAACAGGAGAGGGCCTTGTTCTGGTTAAGAGGGGAAGATATGAGGAAACGTCAGACGTGTTAAAATAAAAAGCACCTTAATTTTATAAAGGCAAAGGTAAAGGTAACCCTGTCATGCCTTGGAGGCCACACAGAGGATATGGTGTTAGTGGCCATATTTTCCTTGACCTGTCAGCACTCTAGAGGGTGATGCGGTCAGTATCACGCCTGGCCGCCTTACCTTCCCCAACTCCAGAAAAAGTCGAGCACCCATTTCTACAGCTGGGTGACTGGGGAGTGCCTCCGGCCGGATTCGAACCCCCCGACTTTCGCTATGAGAGACTAGTACACTAACCACTTCGCCACTCAGTTCGTTATTATGTGGTCCTTTCGGGGACCATATGGGGGACCACGGGACTCAACGAGGACCACAGGCGTAAATTCAGTAGGATCACAGGGCGGTCTTGGTGGTAGAAGCGAACGAAGAAGAAGACGAAGATCATTATTGATATCCTATATCTTGGGATAAGTGAATAACTTGGCAGTTTTTTTTTTGGTTCACTGGCTAGACCATTTAGAATAGTTAAGTAATGAAATTAGAATGAAAATAGTTAAGTAATGAAAAAAGAATGAAAATAGTTAAGTACCATTATTTTGAACGATTCTCAGTCTAAATGCTACTGTTCCTTGCCTTGGAAGTTGTTCGCAAGAGCGCCCCTGCTGAATACTCTGCATAATGTGGATAATTATAAACAAAAGGGGCTGTGTGGGTAGGTGGGCCGTAGGGTAGTTTAGGTACTAGGTTTATAATTCAGCTTTTCAAGATTCAAACCGGGACCGCGGAGAGCCAGCTCGGGGCCTGGGGTCGCTATCTAGTCTCATATCCAAACACTGAAAGTATTCCTCAGTACTTAGACGCACACAGGGGCCGTCGGGCCCATTGTCATATACATACTTACAATAGCCCAGGAACCAGGGGTACAGAACCAGTCCCACCCCTCTTGCCGGGCCTGAATTCACACACACACACACATCGTAGCCTACCAAGCAGTGTCTTTATCTCTGCTTTTAGTGCAGTCTACCAAGTAGTGTCTTTATCTCTACTGTTAGTGTAGTATAACAAGTAGTGTCTTTATCACTGAGTTTAGTAGCAGTGTGTTTGTGTATGGTTTACTTAATGATGTGAAAAAAGAACAAGTTAACTCTGGATTTTAACATTTGAAAGCCGCTGCCCGCTCAGACTTTTCAGATCTCTCTAGCTAATGACACATCCACAGCATTGTCCGGTAAGTGCTGAGTCTTGTAAGCTGGGACATATGCCATGTTCCTGTAGATTACGGAGATTTCAATCAAACACCAGCGATCCTTTTACCCAGTGGCTAATTTGTTCGGTGTCAGATGTCAGAGAGTGCCTGCGGTCGTCGCCAGAACAAAGGGCAGCAGATTATAAGAGTAAACAACAGCGACCTGTGAACCCGGAGATGACGTCGGATGATTTGTTTGTTGAGAGGATGGGATTGGATGAGAATAGAGATGGAGAGGTCGGTGAGTGAGGTCGAACAGATGATAGGGTTGACAGTCAGAGAACTCACTCACTCACTCACTCACTCACTCACTCACTCACTCGATAGGTCAGTATCATTTAAACATTAAATTTCACCTTTATTGTTGTCTTCTGTTGGAAGATTTTACAAAAGAAATTTGTATTTTAATTACAATATTCATATTAATCCATTTCCTATCTCTGAGATACTGATCAGGCTTAACGCCATAAACTCGACTTATCTATCCAGATTTATCAGAAGGGTCATTCAAATATCATGGTCACAAAAAAAGAACAAATATATCCATGTTACATGAACTTAATATCGAAGAGGGTTGGCTAGCAAGGAAGATTAAACAGAGAAAACTTAAATATTTTGGAGATATTAAACGTCATGAGAATTTAGAGAAGAAAGTCTCAGAAGGGTACATAATGGGAAAAAGAAAGAGAGGAAGACCAAGGCGAAGATGGCTGCAAGGCATCATTGATGATCTGCGAATGGACGCATCAGCAGCAGGGCATCTTGCTCACAACATAGAGGCTTACAGGAGAGCTGTTAGGGAGGCAAAGTTCCGCAAGGGACATGCAAATGACTGATTGACTGACTGATCCAGATATATAGCACAAAGCCATCTCAACATTCATTGACAGTGTCCGTCTAAAAAGATGGTTTGAAATAGGCTGATATCAGTTTTGTGAAACATTTATCTTGCTAAGCAACTTTTCTCATGGCTGCCTCCAGCAATATTGGATTTGCATAACCAGCCACAGTAACAGCAATATTTGTGTTACAAGGTTTCAGTTTCATTAGGTTTAACTCTTCCAACTTCAAGTTTGGTGTTCATTTCCTTCTCAAGTGATGCTACCCCTTAGCGCAGAGTTTCTCTCCGCGTGACTCGGTCTTTTTGCAAGTTCTTTCTAGACCTCGTGGCTGGCTGAATAATGTGACACTGATGACTTACAAATATATTTGTATCTCAGTTTAGGTCCACCACGTGGTCACTTTCCCGCGATGAATTCCCCATTCACTGGAAACCTGCTTGGGAATTTGCTCCAGTCAGTCAGTCATTTTCGTGTCCCTTAGGGAACTTTGCCTCCTAAACAGCTCTCCTGTAGGCCTATCGGTTGTAAGCAAGATGCCCTGCTGCTGATGCGTCCATTTGCAGATTATCAACGATATTATTTAAATTTATTTTTCATGTCTTTATCTGCTGTGTTGTTTTTGTATGCTGTCCTCGATGAAGGATTTTTTTGCCGGAATATTGCACTGTCCTATGTTTTTCATGAACTTGCTCCATCCATTCTTATTTATAGGTCGCGGCCATTTCAATCTTCTGTGGTATAATCTTGTCATTAGAATATGGAAGATTAACACGCGAAAGTTAAGAGTTAGTTACATTGTTTTGTTATTTTGTGTTCATTTTTCCAAGAGGCCAGCGAAGATGGAAACTGTTAAGTTTTTGTTGTTGTTTTCTCATTTCTTGTATACGTTGTTCATGTTTCAGTGTTAACCACAGTGCTCTGGTTAATCAGAACCTTGATGAACCATAACTGATCAAGACCCTGTCCCACTTCGCCGTTGATATTTCAGTAGCATGCTTAACCTTGCTAACAGGGCAGGGGCCGCCGTGATCCCGATGGTGGTGGAGTCTACTAAAGAAGTATTGCACACACCTCCTTGCGTTTTTTAGCTGCTCTCAGTTACTGAAAAAAACTAGCTGTCGTGACCCGCTCCTTATCCGACGCAGAGCTGTGTCTCAACATCTTCACCGCATCAGCTGCAAGGAACACCAGCTCGCAGTTCCAGGGAGACTGAAGAAGAAGAAGAAGAAGAAGCAGAATCAGAAGAAGAAGAAGAAGAAGCAGAATCAGAAGAATAAGTCAGAACCTTTGTCTTCAGTATTATCGTTCTGTTGTTCCTTGACTCCTCTTCATAGTTTGCCAAAAGTTGTAGCTGCATTTCTTACTCGCGCAATGATTTCTTCAAGTATGAGGAAGACGGAAGTAACTGTAGATTCAAGATGGCTGAACCTGTCAACCGGTTCAAGCGGGTTCCCATTCAATGTTGGACCGGTATGGTTATGCCTTCACTCGTATTTTATATAGACACCATTAATGTAAAATACAAGTTATTAAGCTTATCAGGTCTAACCGGAATGTGTCATAATGAAGCATCCAAAGAAACTGATGTAAAAGTTATATTAAACATGTCTAATAGATTAAAACAGGAGACACTATCGTTCTATCTAACACAGAACTATTCTTAGTTATGTTGTTCAATATCGCGCTGTTGATTTTGTCGCTAACGGAAGTTCCTTTGTGGTTCTGTACGGTAAAACAAGTAAACAGCTGCTCTGTTTGTTTTTCACCTTTCTGTTTGCGAATTTCTTCGATTTTCCCATTTCTTCCGAATGCTCGTATTACAGCTCTTTAAAGTGCTTTTTCTTGTATATAAAACTTCGTCTGGCTGGCTGGCTAGCACCAGCAATAAAATTCTGCCAGGTTTTATCTTACTGGTTGTCTTTACAGACATAATACAATTCTGGAGTATTCAGGCTGTTGGCATGGCAGCCATAGTGTACCAAGATCCTTTACTGGGGACTTTTTGCATTTCTTCGGCAGTGCCCGGCATAGATGAGTCCTATCTCAACGCTTAAAGTAATGATTTTTCTTTTATATTTTCTTAAATATTTGGGGGTCTTTTTGAGAAATTCTACTCAAGATCACTACTAACTAATAATGGAGATACAATGAGGGAAATTAAAAGGAGGACATCTGTCGCTCTTCAGAAAGTAAAACAAATAAAGAATCTGTGGAGAGGAGCAGACAGAACTACAAAAATAAGATTTTTAAGGGCATGCATCTTTCCCATCCAAACATATGCATGTGAGACCTGGATACTTAACAAAACAGCTGAGAAACACATAAATGCCTTTGAATGTAAATGCTACAGAAGAGTTCTCCAAATATCGTGGACACAAAAAAAGAACAAATATATCTATACTACAAGAGCTTAATATTGAAGAAGGCTGGCTAGTAAAGTGGATTAAAGAGAGAAAACTTAAATATTTTGGACACATTAAACGTCATGATAATCTAGAGAAGACCATCTTGGAAGGGTACATAATGGGAAAAATAAAAAGAGGAAGACCAAAACGAAGATGACTGCAAGACATCGTTGATGATCTGCAAATGGATGCATCAGCAGCAGGCCATCTTGCTCACAACCGAGAGGCCTACAGGAGTGCTGTTTGGGAAGCAAAGTTCCGCAAGGGACATGCAAATGAATGAATGAACTCAAGAATTTTGGGCTTTTTCTTAACTTATGATCAAGATTTGCGAGACTGGTTCACTAGAATTTTCTTTGTTTCAAGGCACGTGCTCTACGTACGCTTGTCTGACTTTCATTGTTCAGAAGATTTCTGTTTATTTCCCCGAACCTCGTTTCTTTGATCTGTGAGCGATCGTCTTTGCTTACATGTTTTCTGCAACAATTTCATTACAAAAGTATTAACTTACTTTTGAAATATTTGTGTAGTTCTTTTGATTATTTTCTTCAAATTCTGTAAATCAGATTTTAACCTCTTGAAGCTTTCTTACAGGAGGATGCTAAAGAGCTAAGTCTTTCCATTCATTTTTCATGTCTTTATGTGTTGCTTTTGTATGTGGTCCTCGATAAAGGCATTTTTGCCAATATTGCTTTGTGGTATGTTTTTCATTCATCTTATTTTCTGCCAATCTTCTTACTCTTTCTATATTTTTGTAAAACTGAATCATACACCTCTGTATAATCTATTAATTGCATTATTTGCTCGGACTTTCTCTTTCCTATATTAAGCCTCTCTCTTGTATTTTTACACCGAATTATCTCAGTGCTAGATGGGTTTAATCTTCTGCTCTTCCACGTGGTAGGAAACAACTGAGGCTTGTTTACTGCCAAGTCAGGAAGCATTAGAGTAAGATTTAGTCCCCGAAACGTAGAAAAGACGCTCTTTAGATCTGAGACAAGGTAAAATAATAGTATAACTCCTTTAACAAGAGCAGCCACAAAGACACGAGAGACTTAACGCGCTAATCATTTGACCACGAAGAGCTCCCAGTCCAGCCTCTTACTTGTTTCTCTTTAGTTGGAACATTTTCAAATGGTCACGCGATCGCATGTCGTCTTTCACGTTGAAAAAAAATGGCGTAGTTAGATCTTTTTGACCCGAAACTCTGGAACTAAAACTTGCCGGGCCGTGTCCTATATGTTGTTCTCTTATGATTATTGATTAGTTTGCGATGTTTGTGCACATGCTGCTGACGTCTGTGTGGCAGTTACAGCTTCACTAGGTAAGTTCTAGACTAAATGAGCACAAAACATTCACGCCTCTTGTTGCACTATTTCCGCGACTAAGACCACTTCAGCTGTGTCTGTCAGCCTGGCTATTGATTCAGCTTACACAATTGAGTGCCGCCTTTGATCAATATTATTGCGATTTAGAAGTATAGCGTTTGTTTTCAGGTCTTACTAAGAAGCCAAGTTACTGACATATTAAAGAAAGAAAGAAAACATAGACCAAGGACTCTCAACTTCTGTAGGTTTAGCCACCTGTAATGACGAAGTACTAACGTCTACTACCTGCTTAACTCTGCTTCCCTCTACTTCTGTGGCTGGCAATAAGGTGTGAAGATAGCCACGCAGGAGTTATACTGTCGTGGTGTCATATTCAGGATAAACAGTATTCCAGGGTATAACATTAAAAATATGCTGCAGAAGAGTTCTTCAAATATCATGGACACAGAAAAAGAACAAATATATCCATACTATAAGAACTTAATATTGAAGAAGGCTGGTTAGTAAAGAGGACTAAAGAGAGAAAACTTAAATAGTTTGGACACATTAAAAGTCATGATAATTTAGAGAAGACGATCTTGGAAGTGTACATAATGGGAAAAAGAAAGAGAGGACGACCAAAGCGAAGATGGCTGCAAAACATCGTTGATAATCTGCACATGGATGTATCAGCAGCAGGGTATCTTGCTTACAACCGATAGCCCTACAGGAGAGCTGTTAGGGAGGAAAAGTTCCGCAAGGGACATGCAAATGACTGACTGATACTAAAAATAACCACACAACTGAGAGACTTGCATCATTCATTCATTCATTTGCATGTCCTTTGCGGAACATTGCCTCCCTAACAGCACTCCTGTAATCCTATCAGTTGTGAGCAAGATGGCCTGCTGCTGATGTATCCATTTGCAGATCATCAACGATGTCTTGCAGCCATCTTCGCCTGGGTCTTCTTCTCTTTCTTTTTCCCATTATGTACCCTTCCAGGGGCTTGCATCGTTTTGTGAAAATATGATTGAAATATTATTAGCATCGGACACAGCGCAGAAGACAGGTAAAAATCTGAATAAGCAAAGCAATGCCAACATTTTAAAAAGCATGGAAATCATTTTATATAACATGGAAGAGTCCTTTGACGTTATATACAGTCATTCCTGGAAAATAGGCGAGTATGAAAGACAGGGGCCCAAGACAAATCACCGACCAACGCCTAAGTGTTGCTGCTGGAATCTTTTTTTTTTTTTTGTCTACCTTGTAAACTGGGCCATAGTTACGTCAGTAAGTTAACGTATAAACCAACAAACATTTGTGGGCGTGATCTCAACTTTTCAATACAAGCCACTCCTGTCTCTTTATCAAGCAGGCCATAAGCTGCAGTGGTTGCTACTTCATGCTGGAAGTGCTACATGATTCTGTGGTCGCCAAGAGCAACGCTTGTGATGTTTTCATTTGGTAAAGAAACCAGCCTTGCTTTCTGTGGCATTGCGCGTTAAACAGAAACAAAGGTAAAAGGCTGGATGATTCCGGATGCTGTAGTGTCACCCCAAAGTTTGGCACAAGTCCCAGAAACAGCAAGAGTTAATGTAATAATGATATCCATTTATTGTGGGGGGTTTTGTGAATACAAATATCAGAAATGGAATAGAGGACACAAGAGCACCGACTCCACTCGCTAGAGCTAAAATTTCCATATCCTGCAAACTGTCTATTTGTTTGTTCATAATTCGATTTCGCCATGGGCGGTTACGGGGTATATGCTATTCTCCCACATCTGTGGAGAAATGGACAGCGAGAAATCAACACAAGAGAAATGGAATTCATTGCTCCAGCTGAACTAGCGCAGTGTTAATCATACTACTCTTCCACGCTTGTTAAAATCCGAACGTTGCATTAAACATGAGAAGAGCAGTCGTGCATTTCCGAACAAACACTGAATTTGAAACAAAAGGACCAAGCACAGGGGATGGAAACTGGTAGGAGATCGTCTTTCCATCTGACGTAATCTCAGATAAGAGGACGCGTATGGTTTTCTATTACTAGAATATTTCTGTCCAAGATTACGTTACATCTTCAGCAGATTAGAAGTTTTGGTTTGTTTTCAGTTTCCTCCGCATTTCATAAAACTGAGAATACCAGTTCCTTGCTATTCTAAATATGGGGAGTATATACATAGCCACTGTAAATATGGAGAGTGGATATGTTTATTCTTCGGTATTCTAAATGTGGGGAGTATATACATATCCACTGTAAATATGGAGAGTGGATATGTTTATTCTTCTGTATTCTAAATATGGGGAGTATATACATATCCACTGTAAATATGGAGAGTGGATATGTTTATTCTTCGGTATTCTAAATATGGGGAGTATACACATATCCACTGTAAATATGGAGAGTGGATATGTTTATTCTTCTGTATTCTAAATATGGGGAGTATACATATCCACTGTAAATATGGAGAGTGGATATGTTTATTCTTCGGTATTCTAAATATGGGGAGTATACACATATCCACTGTAAATATGGAGAGTGGATATGTTTATTCTTCTGTATTCTAAATATGGGGAGTATATACATAGCCACTGTAAATATGGAGAGTGGATATGTTTATTCTTCGGTATTCTAAATGTGGGGAGTATATACATATCCACTGTAAATATGGAGAGTGGATATGTTTATTCTTCTGTATTCTAAATATGGGGAGTATATACATATCCACTGTAAATATGGAGAGTGGATATGTTTATTCTTCGGTATTCTAAATATGGGGAGTATACACATATCCACTGTAAATATGGAGAGTGGATATGTTTATTCTTCTGTATTCTAAATATGGGGAGTGGAAATATTTATTTATCGCTATTCTGAATATGGGGAGTGGACATGTTTGTTCTTCGCAATTCTAAATATTGGAAGAGGGTTTTTTTCCTTCTTTTTTCTTTGCTGTTCTAAATACTGGGAGTGGATATGTGTATTCTTTACTATTCTAAATTATGGAATGGATATGTATATTCTTTGCTATTCTGAATATGAGGAGTGGATGTTTATTCCTTGCTATTGTAAATATCAATCAATCAGTCAAGTGCCGTGCCGCGTGGCGTAGGCGATCATTTCTCACCACAATTCCTTGTCTTTTAGACTTGATTATGAGATCCGCCGGTGACTTTCCTCCTAGCCACACTGACAGCCCATTCTAAATATGGGAAGTGGATATTTTTATTCTTCGCTATTCTAAATAGGGCAGTGGATGTGTTTATTCTTTAATATTCTAAATATGGGGAGTGGGTATGTATATTCTACGCTATTCTAAATATGAGAGTGGATACGTTTATTCTTTGCTATTCTAAATATGGGGAGCAGAGATATTTTTATATGACCACCATCTTATCCTTCTTCCTCTAGCTACACATAGAAACAGGCTGATCTGTTAGTTTACTCTGAGTTACGATGTTGGAAGTAACTTATTTTAAAGTTTTAGTCCAGACCACGATGTAGGAAGTAACATCTTTTCTATTGTAAAACTTTCGTGTGAACCAAGATGTAGGGACTGACATATTTTCTATTATAAAACTTTAGTTTGAACAGCGATGTAGGAGCTAACATATTTTCTATTATAAAACTTTAGTTTGAACAGCGATGTAGGAGCTAACATATTTTCTATTATAAAACTTTAGTTTGAACAGCGATGTAGGAGCTAACATATTTTCTATTATAGAGCTTTAGTTTGAGCAACGATGTAAGAGCTAACATATTTTCTATTATAAAGCTTTAGTTTGAACAGCGATGTAGGAGCTAACATATTTTCTATTATAAAGCTTTAGTTTGAACAACGATGTAGGAGCTAACATATTTTCTATTATAAAGCTTTAGTTTGAACAACGATGTAGGAGCTAACATATTTTCTAATAAAGCTTTAGTTTGAACAACGATGTAGGAGCTAACATATTTTCTATTATAAAGCTTTAGTTTGAACAACGATGTAGGAGCTAACATATTTTCTATTATAAAGCTTTAGTTTGAACAACGATGTAGGAGCTAATATATTTTCTATTATAAAACTTTAGTTTGAACAACGATGTAGGAGCTAACATATTTTCTATTATAAAGCTTTAGTTTGAACAACGATGTAGGAGCTAACATATTTTCTATTATAAAGCTTTAGTTTGAACAACGATGTAGGAGCTAACATATTTTCTATTATAAAGCTTTAGTTTGAACAACGATGTAGGAGCTAACATATTTTCTATTATAAAGCTTTAGTTTGAACAACGATGTAGGAGCTAACATATTTTCTATATAAAGCTTTAGTTTGAACAACGATGTAGGAGCTAACATATTTTCTATTATAAAGCTTTAGTTTGAACAACGATGTAGGAGCTAACATATTTTCTATTATAAGCTTTAGTTTGAACAACGATGTAGGAGCTAACATATTTTCTATTATAAAGCTTTAGTTTGAACAACGATGTAGGAGCTAACATATTTTCTATTATAAAGCTTTAGTTTGAACAACGATGTAGGAGCTAACATATTTTCTATTATAAAGCTTTAGTTTGAACAACGATGTAGGAGCTAACATATTTTCTATTATAAAGCTTTAGTTTGAACAACGATGTAGGAGCTAACATATTTTCTATTATAAAGCTTTAGTTTGAACAACGATGTAGGAGCTAACATATTTTCTATTATAAAGCTTTAGTTTGAATAACGATGTAGGAGCTAACATATTTTCTATTATAAAGCTTTAGTTTGAACAGCGATGTAGGAGCTAACATATTTTCTATTATAAAGCTTTAGTTTGAACAGCGATGTAGGAGCTAACATATTTTCTATTATAAAGCTTTAGTTTGAACAGCGATGTAGGAGCTAACATATTTTCTATTATAAAGCTTTAGTTTGAACAACGATGTAGGAGCTAACATATTTTCTATTATAAAACTTTAGTTTGAACAACGATGTAGGAGCTAACGGAGCTTGTCAAAAAACCTGATTGTTGTGCCCACTCAGTGAACTAAATAGACCCACCACAGCCTACTCCTATCCAGCTCCATTCACAAGCCGCCTATAAAGAACATTTAGAACCAGCTGTAACTGAGACATAGAGCTTCGTGCTGAAGGTGATTACCATTTTTACCATCGTAGTCATAAATGCCATCAACATATTGATAGAAAAAAACCACAGATGTATCACATTCATATTCATATTCAGCACCATCTCTCACAAGTGTCTTCTCCACTTCTAAAAAGTGGTCTTTTCGTGTGTGGGGTGCTAAATTGTGAAATGACAAACCTGAGACCATCGAGAGACGTTTTTAAACCAATCAAACTGAAAACCATCATCATTGTTGTTACTGGGCTCATTGCCACTGTTATACATATAACACTTCACACAAAACCACCCAAGTGTCATCATAATTATTATACATATAAAAATAACACTTCATGCAACCTACCCAAGTGTCACCATCATTATTAATAAGGGCACGAACAGCTGTCGATGGAGACTAGACGCATCGATCCAGGCTAAGGTGTTTTTTAGTTATAAAAGAGCCATAATTCGTAAACAAGAACGCTATTGATTTCTGAATTTCCTACAAGTCTACAAGGCAACAACAGTCAATCACGCGGGATGTGGAAGGATTCTAGCGGGGCTCCGAGAGCTCGTGTGCGGGTTTCTCATCAGCTTTCCTGCTCCTATAACCAGGGAATAAGGTTGAGGGAATGATGTAGTCAGTTCAGAAATTGTGTCTCAAAATAGAAAGCAAAATAGTGGGAGGGTAGGAATGGTTTGTGTGTGTTCTTTGAGACGAAGTCGTAGGAGAGAGAAAGAGAAAGAGAGAGGGAGGGAGAGAGAGAGAGCGCGTTTTTGGGACTGAGAGCTGAAATGCTCTTTGCGTCGAATGAACGAACTGAGATTTAGAGAGGGTTTAAATCTCAGGAAAGAAAAAAAACACACACACACACACACAAGCTATGGAAAACACAAGAGACTATTTTTTAAAATTACGGAGAAAAAGAGAGAGGAGGGAGAGAGTGAAATGAAGGAATTTAGAATCAAAATCAATGCCGCTGGGAAAATAAATGTCAGGGGTTGAAAAGGAAAAGCAGATGTGAGGATTCAGTGTGGCAGTTCACAAAATACGACGAAGAAGAGAGGAAAAGGCGGAAAAAGAGGCTTATGTGAAAAATGGAAACGGACGAAGTTAGTATGGAAACTGTTCTTGAAAGATGATGTGGAATAAGCAGTTCGGCGCTGGTTTCTTCCGTGTGCTCTAACAACGTCTGCAGTTTATATGTGCATTAGTTGCAAGACTTGGCCACCGAAGTGAGATAAGCCCTACCTGCTGGCAACACTCTCGACGCCCATGCTCCGCTAGCTTTTCTCTCTTCCTCGACATCGGCAGGCTATAGTTCAGGTCTGTGGCTTTAACCACCAGATTAAACGTGAAGGCTGCCAGAAGCGCGCTCAGCTGATTGTGGAAAATGTTCTTCTCTGGGAAAATGAGATGAAGACCGATTTGCTGATGTGATATAAACGTAATTTTCTCACACGTTATTTCTCTCTTTCTTTCTCTTCTTCTTTCTTTCTTTCTTTCCTTCAGCGAGTGCATTAATATAATTTAGCTTCGTGTGGGCCCGTGTGTTATTAAATACGTGTGCGCGGCTCGTGTTCGGAAGTTCGCTTTTCTGAGGAGCCAGTTGGTAGTGTTGTTTACATTCACATGACGGTGTCATTTAAGTTGATGTATGATAGTGTCATTTAAGTTGATGTATGATAGTGTCATTTAAGTTAATATATGGTAGTGTCATTTAAGCTGATGTATGGTAGTGTCATTTAAGTTGATGTATGATAGTGGCATTTAAGTTGATGTATGGTAGTGTCATTTAAGATGATATGTGATAGCGTCATTTAAGTTGATGTATGGTAGTGTATTTAAGTTGATGTATGGTAGTGTATTTAAGTTGATGTATGGTAGTGTATTTAAGTTGATGTTTGATAGTGTATTTAAGTTGATGTTTGATAGTGTTATTTAAGTTGATGTTTAATAGTGTTATTTAAGTTGATGTATGATAGTGTCATTTAAGTTGATGTATGATAGTGCCATATAAGTTGATGTATGATAGTGCCATATAAATTCATGTATGATAGTGCCATATAAGTTCATGTATGATAGTGTCATTTAAGGTCATATATGATAGTGTCATTTAAGGTCATGTATGATAGTGTCATTTAAATTGATAGATACAATAATTAACATGAATACAGCATACTACGTTACGTTATCAGTTTGTTTTGTAGCAGTGTTAAGTAAGTTTTTATGTAATGGTACTACATATGAACACAAAGAACATGTTTCTGTTGAAGTCTAGCCACTAGCTCGTTCATAGAATCAATATTTACACAATCAGCCATGTTAGTCAGTCATTTATGGTTTCAAATAATAAATCAGTCAATCGTTAGTTCAGTGTAAGGACCTCCCATTCGATCATTATTACTCATTATTCATTAATTTTCAGTAGCCATTCGCTTTAAGTAGATGCAACAAATAACACAAAGATTCATGAAAATCTCCCAGACTCTTTTGAGTGCTAGAAGTTTTTTTAAATGTTTCATCTCTCCCCCCCCCCCAAGCCTCCACCCCACCCCCCACAGCACCTCCATTTCAGTTCACATGCCATTATTGCTCAACTGTTCTATCTGTAATTTCATTACCCGCTTTATCTCACTGGGTTGTAATATGTTCCATCATTTACTTCTGTTTCTTTTTTATGTCTCATTTAGTAGTTATTTTTGTCCTCTCTCCCTCTCTCTCTCTCTCTTTGTCTTTGTCTCTTTCTCTCTCTCTCTCTTTGTCTCTTTCTCTCTCTCTCTTTGTCTTTGTCTCTTTTTCTCTCTCTCTTTGTCTTTGTCTCTTCTCTCTCTTTCTTTGTCTCTTTCTCTCTCTCTCTCTTTGTCTCTTTCTCTCTCTCTCTTTGTCTTTGTCTCTTTTTCTCTCTCTCTTTGTCTTTGTCTCTTTCTCTCTCTTTCTTTGTCTGTGTCTCTTTCTCTCTCTTTGTCTGTGTCTCTTTCTCTCTCTCTCTCTTTGTCTTTGTCTCTTTCTCTCTCTCTCTCTCTTTGTCTTTGTCTCTTTATCTCTCTCTCTTTGTCGCTGTCTCTTTCTCTCTCTCTTTGTCTCTTTCTCTCTCTTTTTGTCTTTGTCTCGTTCTCTCTCTCTTTGTCTTTGTCTCTTTCTCTCTCTCTCTTTGTCTTTGTCTCTTTCTCTCTCTCTCTCTCTCCTGCCAATCCCTCCTCCCTCCTTTCTCTCTCTCTCTCTCTCTCTGTGCGTTCTTTGTTGCTGTTTCTAACTGCCCTCTTTCGTAGCTTGAATTTTTGTTTAGTTAGTTCCATTTCTAAACAGCACAGAAACTTATTATCTTTGCTGTAATGTTTCATTTAAAAAAAACTGTTTCATGTAATGTCTGTTCTGTTTGTCTTGTGTAATGTCTGTTCTGTTTGTCCTATGTAATGTATGTTGTGTTTCTTCTGTGTAACTTCTATTTCTTCGTTGTTCTTTCCTGTTCCTGTATTCTTCCTCTTGGTGTGTTTTTCGTTTTCTTCTGTTTTGTTTATTTCTCTCTTTCTAATGGTCTCCTTATCAACCGCTGCTCTTTTCTGGGTTTCTGTCCCCACTTCTTCCTCCTGTTCTTCTTCTTCATCCACCTCCTTGTCTTCTTGTTCCTCCTTCTCTACCTATTTTTCTTCTTCTTCTTACTTTTCTTCTTCTGCTTTTTCGTCTTCTTCTTCCTCCTCCTCCTTGTCTTCTTATTCCTCCTCCTTGTCTTCTTATTCCTCCTTTCTCCACCTATTCTTCTTCTTCTTCCTCTTCTTACTCTTCTTCTTCTTCCTCCTCCTCATCCTCTTGTTCTTCTTCTTCCTCCTCCTCTTTCCTCTCGTCTTATTCTTCCTCTTCCTCCTGTTCTTCTTGTTCTTTTTCTTCTTCTTCTTTCTCTTGTTCTTCTTCCTCATCCTCCCCTTCTTCTTCTTCCTCCGCCTCTTGTTCTTCTTTTTCTTCCTCTTCCTCCTCTGTCTTCTCGTCTTCTTCTTCCTCATCCTCCCCTTCTTCTTCTTCCTCCTCCTGTCTTCTTCTTTCTCCTCTTCCTATTCTTTCTTCTTTCTCTTCTTCTTCTGCTTCTTCGTTCTCTTATTTTTCTTCTTGTTCCTCCGCCTTCTTCTCTTCATCCTCTTCTTTTATGTGACTTTTCTGAATGAATCCCTTTGATGTTTTTCACACCTTTTGTTTCATACTAACAAACCTCCGTTGCATAGCGCTGTCTTTTCATGTTATTTTTGTATGTTACACTTTTCTTACATCTAACTGTTATTTTCTTATTCTCTTATTTTCTTTATCTTCTCCCTTCTCTTTGCTGAAAATATTTTCTAGGTCCGTGGGCATCATGTTTGTTTTTTCTTCACGATGATTTTTTTATTTGCTGATGGTAAGTCCAGTCCACCTAATTACCCGTATACGTGAAATTGAGAACCTTTATGTTTTCCTCATATGCAGTAGACATAGACAAGGCTGTGAGATAGTCGTGAATGAAATAAGAGATGAAAGTATTGACTAGGATGTTTTAAGAAACCGAGAAATCTGCATGCGAAGATAGGTCCAGACAGGCAGATAAGAACGGACATAATGAGGCAGATAAGACTGACATAATGAGGCAGATAAGACAGACATAATGAGGCAGATAAGACTGATATAGTAAGGCAGATATTTACAGTAACATGCTCGGTGTGAATAAATTATGATAGATAGAGGCGGTCTTCTGGAGGTTTGTGAAAGCCGTATATACCAGTGAAAAATAAACTGTGGACAGAGCAGGTATCCTCCGCCTATCTGAAGTCTCCAGCATCACCTCCTTCCATCAAGTGTCGAAATGTTGGAATTTTATCTTTTCTTATCTTACGTACAGGTAGAGATTGTGATTATATATGTTGTCCTGACAGTTTAGCCACATATGCAATGTTATAACATAGGGTGCTTAAAAACTACTTTTCTATGAGAAAATGATCTGTAATTTCTGTAACTTCTGCCTTGCGCTGGGCTGGTGGTAAAATGACACACATACAAGAACTAGTCAAGACCCCCCCCCCCCTGTTAAGACGTTCTCCTTGCTTATGGAAGCAAGTTCCTGGCCTTAGTTCATCCCAGTTAAAGAGAAGAGACTAACGGCTTTCCTCTGATGGTGATATAGTAAGAGACGCTTGATTCTTATTTCCGCTTCCTGAACGGAAGAAAGCAACCCAACCAATCATCTGTTTGATGTGCCTGACGCCTGTGTTGTGAGATGTCCACTACATCAGTGGTTCCCAATTTGGTGGTCTATGGGGGTCCGTGACAAAAAAAAAATTCCTTTTTTTGTATTTTCATTGTGAAATGTTTAAAAACCAATGTTTCGGCGAATCGTGTGTGGAAGAAAGAACTTTTTTTTCCAAGATGTGGAAGCGATTTTTCGCAATGAAAAGAGACATGATGTCTCTCATAATATTTAGGCTGGTTTAGCTGTCACACATTTCATATTCTGTTCTCTTGTTAGAGCAAGTAGGAATGTTAATTAAGGTCTATATTTCTTATCTATATTATTGTCATTTTAAAAATTCACCAAGTCTGTATCGCGTTTTTTAGTGTAGCGTGCCGTTACTCATTAAAAATCACCCACATTTTCTGAAAAAAATTCTGTTGCATTTAAAACACATAGCTACAATGCATATATGAAAATGTTCCAGTGTATTTGGTGGGTGGGGGGGGGGGGGGGGGTCGGTCCGTAGCCTGGATTTTGAAACAGAGGGGGTAGGCCGACTTTTGTTAGCTGAGAACCACTGTTGTACATCAAAGGCTGCGTACAGGAGGAGATAACAGTTCCCATGGTAGGCATATGACAAGGAAGACAGTCCCGGGCAGATAACCTTCTTACACATCTCACTTTCATTTATGATAGTGCTTATAAAACATTGATTTACGTGTATATCCCTCTGGTGATAATAGCGGGGATGAGCTTGTGGTAGTGCTTATAAAACATTGATTTACGTGTATATCTCTCTGGTGATAGTAGCGGGGATGAGCTTGTGGTAGTGCTTATAAAACATTGATTTACGTGTATATCTCTCTGGTGATAGTAGCGGGGATGAGCTTGTGGTAGTGCTTATAAAACATTGATTTACGTGTATATCTCTCTGGTGATAGTAGCGGGGATGAGCTTGTGGTAGTGCTTATAAAACATTGATTTACGTGTATATCTCTCTGGTGATAGTAGCGGGGATGAGCTTGTGGTAGTGCTTATAAAACATTGATTTACGTGTATATCTCTCTGGTGATAGTAGCGGGGATGAGCTTGTGGTAGTGCTTATAAAACATTGATTTACGTGTATCTCTCTGGTGATAGTAGCGGGGATGAGCTTGTGGTAGTGCTTATAAAACATTGATTTACGTGTATATCTCTCTGGTGATAGTAGCGGGGATGAGCTTGTGGTAGTGCTTATAAAACATTGATTTACGTGTATATCCCTCTGGTGATAGTAGCGGGGATGAGCTTGTGGTAGTGCTTATAAAACATTGATTTACGTGTATATCTCTCTGGTGATAGTAGCGGGGATGAGCTTGTGGTAGTGCTTATAAAACATTGATTTACGTGTATATCTCTCTGGTGATAGTAGCGGGGATGAGCTTGTGGTAGTGCTTATAAAACATTGATTTACGTGTATATCCCTCTGGTGATAGTAGCGGGGATGAGCTTGTGGTAGTGCTTATAAAACATTGATTTACGTGTATATCTCTCTGGTGATAGTAGCGGGGATGAGCTTGTGGTAGTGCTTATAAAACATTGATTTACGTGTATATCTCTCTGGTGATACTAGCGGGAACGAGCTTATGGTAGTGCTTATAAAACATTGATTTACGTGTATATCCCTCTGGTGATAGTAGCGGGAACGAGCTTGTGGTAGTGCTTATAAAACATTGATTTACGTGTATATCCCTCTGGTGATAATAGCGGGGATGAGCTTGTGGTAGTGCTGATAAAATAGTACTTTACGTGTATATCCCTCTGGTGATAGTAGCGGGGATGAGCTTCATTTTCTGCGTCATGAAAAGTGTTTAAGATATTTTATGGTGCTGTGAAAACTTTTTTGTTGGTTATCCCAGGTTTGTTCGCTTGCTTGTACTTGTACAGTCTCCCTGTAACTGCCAGGTGGTGCATTGTTTGTAGCCGATGATGTGAAGGTGTTGAGACACAGCATCGTATCTGCTTGGTGGCGGGTTACGGCAGCTATTTTTTCAGTCCCGGAGTACAGCTAAAAAGCAAGGGGTGTGCAATGCTTTTTTAGCAGACTCCCCACCATGGGGACAATGGGTATCCCTGCCCCGTTAGCCAGGCTAGGTCTGCTACTGGGAGTACCAACGGATAGGTGGTACAGGGTCTAGGTCAGCTATGGTTCGCTAACCCTGACGCTGGCATATCAGCTATGGGTCGCTGATTGCCTCACCGGACAGTCTTCTTCATCCCCGGTTTGTTTGCTATATTCACTCGTTTCTTTTTTATGTGAACTTAAAACTTGCGCCGTGGCTGAACATTTCTAACTAAAAAGTGCGGGAAAGTGCGAAGCGTTGTGTTACATGTCTAAATATTCATTCATTCATTTGCATGTCCCTTGCGGAACTTTGCCTCCTTCACAGCACTCATGTAAGCCTCTCGGTTGTGAACAAGATGGCCTGCTGATGATCCATCCATTTGCAGATCATCAGCTATGTCTTGTAGCCATCTTCGCCTTGGTCTTCCTCTCTTTCTTTTTCCCATTATGTACCCTTCCAAGACGGTCGTCTCTAGATTATCATGGCGTTTAATGTGTCCAAAATATTTAAGTTTTCTCTGTTTAATCTTCTTTACTAGCCAGCCTTCTTCAATATTACGTTCTTGTAGTATGGGTATATTTGTTCCTTTTTGTGTCCATGATATATGAAGAACTCTTCTGTAGCATTTACATTCAAAGGCATGTATGTGTTTACCAGCTGTTTTGTTAAGTATCCAGGTCTCACAGGCATATGTTGCGATGGGAAAGATGCATGCCCTTAAAAATCTTATTTTTGTGGTTCAGTTTGTTCCTCTCCACAGCTTCTTTTGTCTAAATATAGAAACATAAATTATCAGCTGCACTTTTAAACATGTATTTTAAAAAAACGGTCTCTCTAAAACTCTTCGTTTAAAGGTCTGCAATATGGCCCCTGAGGTCTGCTCACTAGGCAGCTGCTCCTAGACTGCACTAATAGTGGAGCAGGCCCTGACAGTGTAATGAGCCTGAATATGTTTAAATATTTATAGGTGACATTCATGCTTATTGACTTTTTGTATTCAGCCATAAATAGTGAAAGTAAGCTGAACGTTGTGCTTTCATGTTCTCTAGATGACATAAAGATTGATACATTTATTTTTCAGCACTTATACATTTGCACGGTTCGTTTTCAGTGTGTAAGTTATAAATGGAAATAGAAACTGCAATCATTCTCAACACTGTATAGTACAGCAAAGCTAGGTCTTGGGATCTTGTCTTTTATGATCGTTTACATTGTATGCATAGAGACACATATTTTGACTGTTTATGGGTTCACGGAATACATTAAAGCAGTCTCATTTCCTGTACCAGAATAATTTTGATGGGATATATATATATGTAAAGGTAACCCTGTCAGGCCTTAGAGGCACATAGGGATATGGTGTCAGTGCCCATATTTTCCTTGACCTGTCAGGACACTAGAGGGTGATATGGTCAGCATCACGCCTGGTCGCTTTTCCTTCCCCAACTCCAGAAGTCGGGTACCCATTTCTACAGCGGGGTGACTCCACCTGCGGCCGGATTCGAACCCCCGACCTTCCCGATAATATATATATATATATATATATATATATATATATATATATATATATATATATATATATATATTCTTTATGGTTCATCTTACATTTCAAAATGCTTATATTTGTTAAACTGTCTTGCTCTTGACATTCATTATACCACTATACATCTAATTTCTAACACTTTTCTCGATTTTTCTCCTCTTTTGTGGGCTTTTGTTGCTCGGAAAATACCAACCTTACAAGGAGAATAACATTTGTTATCATAAGTAAATAGAACAACTGGGCTCAAATGACCGCTACTACAAACACGTAGACTAACAGGGCTTCTAAACTAATGGATGTTTTCAGACCAATATATAGCCCAGAAGCTGAGTTACAAAGAAGTAAGGAAAATCTCTTACAAGGACTAGTAAGATCTGACGCAAGACCAGTTTGATGGGTATCATTGACACAGGGTTTCAGTCGGTGAGATATAACATAAAGAAGTCAATAGCCTGGAGATTAAGATCCTAGACTGTGTAAGTAGGAAACTTTATATCCTTCTGGCGGACACTATCGATCAGAACTCAAACCTCAAGAGTGCCTTGCTCAACAGATGATGCCCCACAGCTGCCATCAGCATATTGCAACATTCGTTTTCGATATTGTAAGCAGACAAGAGACCGACCATGCAAAAATATTCACAGTTGTGAATCATTTTTATCTGATGTGGGTACTAGACTGAGACATAGCAGTTCTACGTCTGAGAGGTGACTGTGCTATGTTTGATAGGTGAATGTGCTATGTTTGAAAGCGACGGTGCCATGTTTGATTGTGACAGTGCTATGTAAGGGTGACAGTGCTATTTATGAGAAGTAACATTACTATGTTTGAGAGAAGCCAGTTCTATGTTTGAGAGGTGAGCGTGATATGTCTGAACGGTGATAGTGCTATGTCTTAGAGGTGACGTTGCTGTGTTTGAAAGATGATAGTGCTATGTCTGAGAGCTGACAGTGCTATGTTTGAAGCTGACGGTGCTATGTTTGAAAATGACAATGTATGTCTGACAGGTAACATTGTTATGTCTGAGAGTGACAAAGTATGGCTGAAAGATGACAGAGCTATATCTAAGAGTTACAACAGTGTGTCTGAGAACTATAGTAATATGTCTGAGAGCCATAGTAATATGACTGAGAACTATAGTAATATGTCTGAGAACTATAGTAATATGTCTGAGAACTATAGTAATATGTCTGAGACCTATAGTAATATGTCTGAGAACTATAGTAATATGTCTGAGAACTATAGTAATATGACTGAGACCTATAGTAATATGTCTGAGACCTATAGTAATATGTCTGAGAACTATAGTAATATGTCTGAGACCTATAGTAATATGTCTGAGAACTATAGTAATATGTCTGAGAACTATAGTAATATGTCTGAGAACTATAGTAATATGTCTGAGAACTATAGTAATATGTCTGAGAACTATAGTAATATGTCTGAGAACTATAGTAATATGTCTGAGAAATGACAGTTCCATGTCTGAGAGGTCCGAGAAAGGGGCACTGCAGTTCCTGAATATGACAGTAATATGTCTGAAGGTGATAGTGTATATGAAATAAAGTGCTGTATGGGGTGGTGATATGTTAAAGAGCTGACGGTGCTATTTCTGGAAGTGGCTGTGCTGTATGTATAGGTGACAGTGCTATATTTCAAGACGGTAATGATGCAGATGAAGGTGAAAGAGCCATGTCTGAAGATGACAGTTCTATGTTAGAGTCCAGTGATCCGGCCTCCATATTTTGAATAAACATGAAAACTGTGAGAGGCAAAAAGATGAAGCTCTACATGCTAAAAAAGGAGGTAAGGAGGTTTTGAACATTTTAAAATGTAATGCAAGTCCAGAATTAGTAGAAGTGCGTATGAGAGATGTTGCCTAGCAAATATGATGCGCCACAACAGCCAGCATCTACTCACGTCAAAGTTCTCTTCTAAAGAGAACAACTGCTATTATTTATCCACAAATTCTGAGTTATCCAAGAAAGGGAATAAGCTTCGTGCTGAAAGTGTAGAAGGGCCTTGTCTTGTAATACTTTACAACATTATATACGAAATACACTAGAAAATATATAATGGAAATACAATAGAACATTATATACACGATGTCTAGAAATACAATACAAGATTAACTGTATATGATGTCTGTATATACAATACAACATTATATATGATGTCTGGAAATACAGCGTTATATATGATGTCTGTATATGCAATACAACATTATCTATGATGTCTGGAAATACAACACACCATTATATTTGATGTCTGTATATACAATGCAACATTATATATGATATCTGAAAAATACAATACAACATTATATATAACGTCTGAACTTCCGTCTTCTTCAGAAGAATCAATTGGATATAATGTTATAATGCGATATCCTGTACAGTTACTTTTCACATTCTCGTTGCTATTTGCTGTTTTAACAAACCTTGTGTTTGATCGGTGTTTTCTGACTGTAGAGGATTAACCAATATTTTTTCACCGATTTATCTGTGGCCTGAGGACGCAGATGTGCGTTTTGAAAATGGCGGAGAGAGAATTAGAAGGTTTATGTAGTACTATTGTTAAACATAGACCAGGATAACTGTTCTCTTGATGTTTTCCATGTACAGTTTAATTCACTAAATTTAGTCTCAACATATACAGCAGTCTACAGCGGGATAGTAAGAGAGAAAATAAAATGCAAGAGAAGCTGTGTTATATGAGACTGAAAAGCTATGAATTCATGCAAACGTTTCATAGTGGCCTTCCTTATCTATCAAGTGTGTTGGCGTGTGTGAAAGTATTTGGATGGTTCATTTGTGCAGTTTTTTTTTTTTTTTGGGGGGGGGGGGAGGAGGAGGGGAGGTTCTTGAAATTGAAATGAGTTGGCGTCTAGCGATTACCATCTCTTCAGCAAGAGGAAGTCTGACTTGGGTACTCAGATCTTCGAAACCAGCGAGGAGCTGGTGAATGGAGTAAACAACTGGCTGGATACCGTGGCGATGCCGTTCTTTGACGAAGGATTGCAGAAGATGATGTCTCAAATAAACGCCTCAGTGTGGGTGGCGGTTATATGAAAAAGGAATGCACTTATGTGTATAAGATTCGTAAGAAAGAACATTTTTTTTCTCTATTTGTGTCTTTTTTAAAACCAGCCTATCGGAGGCTGAATTTGATATAGTCTGCGTAGTTCATAAAATCCTCAAGGAAACAGATGATATTTGTCGTTACGAAATATGTAGCGCTGAGATTTCATGCTGTTACAGTACCTCCTTCACATATCACTCATTTCAATTACATTTTTCTATGACCTGCCTCCAAATTTAACTTCTACTTGTTTAATGTTTATTGCTGTTTTGTCATTTTGTTCTCCTTTAGCGGTGGTAGCAGAGTGGGAAAATATAACTTGTAAATGACTAAATCATATTATTCCTATTTTGATTTATTAGCGTTATGTTTTTAAACGGAGCTTAGCGTCAGATGTGGTAAAGAACACTACATGCCAGATGTGGTAAAGGGAACTAAACGTCAGTTGTGGTAAGGAAACTAAACGTCAGATATGGTGGATGGAACTAAATATCAGATATGGTAAGGAAAATAAATGTCAGATGTGGTAAATGGAACTAAACGTCAGATATGGTGGATGGAACTAAATATCAGATGTGGTAAAGGAAACTAACGTCAGATGTGGTAAGGAAAATAAATGTCAGATGTGGTAAATGGAACTAAACGTCAGATATGGTGGACGGAGCTAAATATCAGATGTGGTAAAGGAAACTAACGTCAGATGTGGTAAGGAAAATAAATGTCAGATGTGGTAAGGAAAATAAATGTCGGATGTGGTAAAGGAAACTAAATGTCAGATGTGGTAAAGAGAACTAACCCTCAGATATGGAAAAGGGAACTAAACGTAACATGTGGTAAAGAGAACTAAACGTCAGATGTGAAAAAGAGAACTAAACTTCAGATGTGTTAAAGGAAATAAAACGTCAGATGTGGTAAGGAAACTAAATGTCAGATGTGATAAATGGAACTAAACGTCATATGTAGTAAAAAACCTAAAACATCAGATTTGGTAATTGGAACCAAACGTCAGACGTGGTAAAGGAAAATAAATGTAAGTGTGATAAAGGAAACTAAATGTAGATGTGGTAAAGGAAAATAAATGTAAGTGTGATAAAGGAAACTAAATGTAGATGTAGGAAAAGGAAAATAAATGTAGGTGTGGTAAAGGAAACTAAATGTAGATGTAGCAAAAGGAAAATAAATGTAGGTGTGGTAAAGGAAACTAAATGTAGATGTAGCAAAAGGAAAATAAATGAAGGTGTGGTAAAGGAAACTAAATGTAGATGTAGCAAAAGGAAAATAAATGTAGGTGTGGTAAAGGAAACTAAATGTAGATGTAGCAAAAGGAAAATAAATGTAGGTGTGGTAAAGGAAACTAAACGTCAAAGGTATAAGACAGTGCTGTAGATGTTTAGATACAGCATAAGAAGTTTAAAACAGAGTAGGCATTAGTGCCTTTCCAGTTGTTAAACAATACTTGTTTAACTTTTACTGTGCGGAATTGTTTCCTCTGGTATGTCGAATATTTCTCCTACCAAATTAACTAAACATAAACGTATTATATATCAAATTAAAGATAATTATTTTTTTTAAGTATGACAGTTTTGTGTTAATAGCGTGCCATACAAAAATATCAAAGACCACTGGCAGTATCGTTCCGGGCAGTAAGAGTTCAAGCAAATTTTAAGATCGAACACTGAAAAAATAAAGTTTAAAATCGAATGTTTAAAACAAAGTATTACCATGTACTACAAGAAAAAAAAAGCCAGGGAAAACTCCATAAATATGCCACTAGCAATGCTGCAGTTAATAACTGCCTGATGTTTGAATGAATGTTTCGTACAGATATTACCAGAACCCTCATGTTTTCTTTCTTGCGCATAAAACAAGAAAACTGCGTTTATTTCTACACGTGGCGTTGAATCCGCCCCAAAATTCTTCGGCCACTTCTGATGACGAAGATTCACTTGGTACCGGACTATAGTTTTTTTTGTGTTTATACGGAGTATAGTTTTTTGTGTGTGTTTATACATGGAACACTGTCCGTAGTTCTGTATGAAAACAGCGTGTTCCTTTTACGAGTTTTTGTATTGCGAGACAGCAATTTGCTTGAACGATGGATACGAATATGTAGTAAATGCGTATGACAGACTTCCGTCAAGTATTCTTCACAAAGCATCTGCTTACACTGCTCCAGCTTATAAGATCTTGCAGTTTCTGTTAATACCTCATTTTCTATGTTCAGGTTAGGTTAAGAGCACAATACTCAAACCTCAGGAGTCACAGAGTAGATAAGATGACTCAAAAACTGACCCAGAAAAAAAAAGTTATTTCATAATGTCTTAATCCATTCAACGACTGTCTTACTACCATTCAACGACTGTCTTATTACCATAATTATGTCAGTCCATAAGAACAGTGAAGAGCAAAACCTTTATCTTAATGCGAAGAAAAATAATTGATGACAACTGACGAAACAAATAAGACAGCTGAAATATGTATCAATGAGGAAAAAATGGAAGAAGTGGAGAGTTTTTAATATCTTGGATTACTATTAACTAGTAATGGAGATACAATGAGGGAAATTAAAAGGAGGACATCTATCGCTCTTCAGAAAGTAAAACAACTAAAGAAGCTGTGAAAAGGAACAGACAGAACTACAAAAATAAGATTTTTAAGGGCATGCATCTTTCCCATCGCAACATATGCTTGTGAGACCTGGACACTTAACAAAACAGCTGAGAAACACATACATGTCTTTAAATGCTACAGAAGAGTTCTTCAAATATCATGGACACAAAAAAGTACAAATATATCCATACTACAAGAACTTAATATTGAAGAAGGTTGGCTAGTAAAGAGGATTAAACAGAGAAAACTGAAATATTTTGGACACATTAAACATTATGAGAATTTAGAGAAGACCATCTTGGCAGGCTACGTAATGGGAAAAAGAAAGAGAAGAAGACCAAGGCGAAGATGGCTGCAAGACATCGTTGATAATCTGCAAATAGATGCATCAGAAGCAGGCCATCTTGCTCACAACCGAGAGGCCTACAGAAAAGCTGTTAGGGAGGCAAAGTTCCGCAACAAACATGCGAATGACTGACTGACTCATAACGACTGTTTTATTAGCATTCAACGACTGTCTTAATACCATTCAACGACTGTCTTAATACCATTCAACGACTGTCTTAATACCATTCAACGACTGTCTTATTACCATCCAACGGTAATAATTAATAATTAATATGCTACACAGAACAATATACGGGAATACTACACTCCTACATTAACTCTGAAATAGAGAAAATACGGGAATACTACATTCATACTTTAACTCTTAAATAGAGAAAATATGGCAACACTACACTCTACTTTAACTCTGAAATAGAGAAAATTGAGAATACCGCTCCCCTACTTTAACTCTGAAATAGAGAAAAAAAAATCTTACACAATTTACCAGACATGCTTCCGTGAGAAAGTTGGATATCAGAAGTTTTAAAGCCAAAAAGAATTCCTGCTAAAGGACGGATGTAGGGTGTATTGTATTGGTGATCTTGAAAGTTGTATGATTGTTTAGCTCTTTTACGTTGTGTCCAGCATTACTGAGTAGAAGCTTTGGCTACTTAACTAGTCGCCACTTTATAAACGTAGATTTACGTCTTTATCGAATAAGCCAGTGTGTTAGTTGTGGAGAATGAATGTCAAGACTTCACCAGCAACGCTACCAGACATCACTTTCCCTTGTTGTACAGCTTAAGCCTTTAAAAATCTTCTACAATCTGTTTACAATCTGTTCACAATCAGGTTCCAATCTGCTGCTGTAGTTATAAATGGCTAGCTTGTCTTTCTTCTTTGTTTGTATCCGCTTCTTTCTGCCTTAAAAAAAATCTTTTTGCTTGCTTTCCTCTGTTTTTTATGCTGGCCTTGCTCTGTACTTTATGCTGGCTTTCCTCTGTTTTTATGATGGCCCTGTTATGTGCTTTATGTTGGCTTTCCTCTGTTTTTATGCTGGCCTTGCTCTGTGCTTTATGCTGGCTTTTCTCTGTTTTTATGCTGGCCTTGCTCTGTGCTTTATGCTGGCTTTCCTCTGTTTTTATGCTGGCCTTGCTCTGTGGCTTTCCTCTGTTTTTATGCTGGCCTTGCTCTGTGCTTTATGCTGGCTTTTCTCTGTTTTTATGCTGGCCTTGCTCTGTGCTTTATGCTGGCTTTCCTCTGTTTTTATGCTGGCCTTGCTCTGTGCTTTATGCTTTCTTTCCTCTGTTTTTATGATGGCCCTGTTATGTGCTTTATGTTGGCTTTCCTCTGTTTTTATGGTGGTCTTGCTCTGTGCTTTATGTTGGCTTTCCTGTTTTTATGCTGGTCTTGCTCTGTGCTTTATGTTGGCTTTCCTGTTTTTATGGTGGTCTTGCTCTGTGCTTTATGTTGGCTTTCCTGTTTTTATGCTGGTCTTGTTCTGTGCTTTATTCACAGATGTGCAGATTTTTTTGTTTTTATATCGCCCTTCCTCTGTGGTATATGCTGACTTTCTTTTGTGGTGTACTCTGGCTTTCTTCCTTTTTTTTCTGTCGGCTTTATTCTATTTTTATATTGGGCTTTCTTCTGTTTGTATGCGGACTTTCTAATGTCTGTGTGCGGATTTTCTTCTGTTTGTGAGAGGACTTTCTTCTGTGTGTATGCGGACTTTTTTCTGTTTGTATGCGGACTTTCTAATGTTTGTGTGCGGATTTTCTTCTGTTTGTGAGAGGACTTTCATCTGTGTGTATGCGGATTTTCTTCTGTTTGTATGCGGACTTTCTAATGTTTGTATGCGGACTTTCTAATGTTTGTATGCGGACTTTCTAATGTTTGTATGCGGACTTTCTAATGTTTGTGTGCGGAGTTTCTTCTATTTCTGTGCGGATTTTCTTCTGTTTGTGTGCTTACTTTCTTCTGTTTGTATGGGACTTTCTTCTGTATGTGTGCAGACTTTCTTCTGTTTGTATGCGGATTTTCTTTTTCTGTGTGCTGACTTTCTTCTTTTTATATGCTGACTTTCTTTTGTTTGTTTGCTGACTTTCTTCTTTTTATATGCTGACTTTCTTTTGTTTGTTTGCTGACTTTCTTCTGTTTATATGCTGACTTTCTTTTGTTTGTTTGCTGACTTTCTTCTCTTTGTATGAGAACTTTCTTTTGTTTGTTTGCTGACTTTCTTCTGTTTGTATGAGGACTTTCTTCTGTTTGTATGCGGGAACTTTTTCATACGTTACAAGAAATTACTTCCTGGATATTTTATCACAAAATTTCTGTCCAAGAGTTTTCATGGAGCAGTATTCTTCATATTATGACTGAACCAAAGAGCAGTATTCCTCACATTATGACCGACCCAAAGAGCAGTATTCCTCACATCATGACTGAACCAAAGAGCACCATTCCTCACATTATGACCGACCCAAAGAGCAGTATTCCTCACATCATGACTGAACCAGAGATCAGTATTCCTCAAATTATGGCTGCTCCAAATCTTCTTATTTATTTTCATAAAACTCTTTGATAACACGAATCTGTTATATTCTGTGCCCAAACCTGAGTTTCTCAGGTGAATGCTTTTTTTCTTTTCTAACAGAACATGGCACTAGTAGGTGAGCAAACATGGCAGGTATCAGTCAATACATACCTGCAGCAGGTGTTTTTCCCCCCAGCATGTTAAATGTTGTAACTAAAGTATTGTCAGTGAGTCATATGTAGTGTTTCATGAAGTAATGTTGTATATTTGCGAGTGTGTACAAATAGTTATGCTCGCGAGTCAGCACTTCATCAGGCTGCAGGCTGCGACACAACCTGACCTGTGCCAGGTGCGCTGTAACCCAGTTAAGTAGCGGATCATAACCAGTAGCAATGAATTTTAGCGTGGCTGCCACTTTTTCATTTTTTCGTCGATTGTCTTCTTTTCGTGGATTTAAACCTAGCGCCCATCTTGTTTCGTCTGGTAAGTCTACTCACCTGAGCCGCTTCGTCGGCGGCGGCTTTGATCTTTTATTTATTTATTTTGTTTTTTTTTTAATTTTTAAGCCTCAACAAAGTCAGCGTGTGAGAAAGCGTTTTCTGTGCATACTGGCCCAGTCAGTTGTTTGAGTAACTAGAAATATTTATGTAAGCTGTTACTGAAGCTTAATTGGGTACCTTCTATGTTGGTTTTTTCAGAGAGTGTCGCAGAATATTCATACAAAATGAGCATTGATCTTAACAATTCAGACAACTCTTTTTTGTTGTTGTTTTGTTTCTGTAATGCTTAAAATGGTCCTTCATGCTCAGAGTGTGTCCTAGCAACCTGCTGTTTATTGCGCACCAGGGCCTGTGATAATCTAAGTAACACTGACATTATTTATGCTTACAGGGGGGGGGGCGCATGCATTTTTATTTTTGACTGGCTCATGTTGTGGTCTGCTTGTTCATATTACCACTCTTGCTTCTGAATTGTGCTCAACAGATAATGATGGCATGCTGGGAAATAAACTATTATTTTTTTTAAACCTTAAAACAGGACATTGCATATAAAGCGGCAATGTAACAATTTAAATAATTTTTTGTCCGTATTCCTTTTTTTTTCCCTTGATAATGGTCTTCCTAAATATTTGGTGTGGGCTCCGGTTGTGTTGATAAACCTTAAAGAAAGTTGTTCAGGGCATTCATGAGTTGATGGCAACGAAAAATCTCAGCAGCTGTTGCAGCATAAGCTAACCCACTGGGAAATCTCAAACAGACAGAGGAGACATATATCAATCCTTCAGGCAGCAGCAAATGGAAGAATTAGCCCAGAAAACCTTCCTCATATGTACACACTACGCACGCCTCGATGTCTTAGTCAGGGGAAGTAAATCCAGCTCTGCGCTAGAACAAGAGCAAGTTTACAGCCAACACGGTATTGGGATTGTATCAGCAAAAACACTAAAAGACATCCTGATGTCGGAGGCAGAAAACTTTTGAGGCATGTCCCGAGTGTAATAAAGCAGATCCAGGCGACCAGCAACCTGGGTGAGTCTTGTCCAGATTCCAGCAGTATCCAGTACCTTAAAGAAAGCGTGTAACAGTTTGTGGGATCCAGCCAGTCTTCACAGAACACACCATAAAGACAGCAGACTCGTGACTCGAGAGATTCCTCGTCTCTTAGACTTAGGGGCGGCAGATATTGACATCACAGCTTCCTGTTTTAAATTCAAAAGAAAAATACTCTTTTTTAAACAGATATGTCAGACATCCCCGCTCTTCTTCCTTGCCAGCCTTCTCTCCACCTATTTCTGTTCCACGCTGAATAACTGTAGGCGCAGATTATCTAACCGATGATTTTCTGATTTTTCTGACTGATGGTTTTGTGACTGATGACTTTCTGATCGTCCCATTCAGAATACATCACTAACCGGCTCTACTAGACTGACCTTGACTCACTCTCTCTCTCTCTCTCTCTCTCTCTCTCTCTCTCTCTTCTGCACAAGCACAACCCAGGAGTTGAAATTCTCCATCGGGAAGTCTCGAGCTGAAGCAGCAACGTCAGCGAGTACCAGTGAAGGATCCAGAAGAAAGAGAGTCCCTTCTTCCGTTTCTGTAGATAATTCGTTGCTTATTTTTCTTAAATACTTCCCCTTCTTTCTGTCCTGTGTAATGCTTATTCATTCTCCTATATGAATTATCAACAGTACGTCGTACTGTTACAAGTGAAAGCTGCCAGTAAGTCACGCATATATTGAAGACTTATTTTGCTTCTGTTATCTTTGAACGTCTTCTCCATTCTTGGTCCTCTTCTCTTTGCTATCTACATTAACGACCTACCACTACATTTAAAGCATTCTTCACGTGGTCTTTTTGCCGATAACTGTACTGTTCACAGTAGTGACTGTGACATCAATAACCTACAGACAACACTCTAAAATGATATAAACAGTTTGATTAAATGGAGTAATAAAAATGGTATGTTGATAAACAACAACAAAACAAAATCCATGCTCATCACTACAAGACAGAAACCGCAGAATGCAACAAAAAATTCACTACAGCTTCGTGCTGGGGCTAGGGCAATAGAAAACGTTCATGAACATAAAACTCTAGGACTCATCATTGATCAGCATTTAGCTTGGAATTTTCACGTGCACAAGCTAACAAATTTGATTGCACAGAAATTTTACCAACTAGCCAAAATTAGAAATTTTATCGACAAAGACACAAGAAAGATATACTACATATCACACATACAAACACACTTGGATTACTGTTCCACAATCTGGGATGAATGCTCAGTCTCAAACACAAAAAGGCTCCACTCACTTCACAAACGAGCATTAAATCTAATTTGTGACAAACACCCAGTACAGACTGTAGATCAGCACAAACAAAACAAAATTCTACCTCTCAAATACAGAATCATTTTTAACAAAGTTAAGTTTGTTCACAGAATTCTGTCGCACAATGCTCCGCCTTACTTGTGGTCACTGTTTACGTATAACACTAGACATAGCTAGCACGTAAAAAAAATGTCTTCTTTCTAAACCCAGATTTGATCTGTACAAGAAAAGCCTTGCATACTCTGCAGTACAGCTATGGAACATCCTCCCCTACCATTTAAAATCCATTAGTAATACTTCATCCTTTAACTCAAACCTGTTCCATTATTTACTTGCTTGTAATTATATTCCTCCATAGAATAACCAACACTCTCTCAAGCCATGACTCGCCAGCCATCAAATACTAAAATGGCATAGTTCTAAAAGTAACTTGTTAGATATTGTTAGAAATTATTTTAATGTTTGTTAAAAAAAACGTATGTTAGAAGATCTGTACTGACAATATTTTTGTTATGTATATGTTTGTGTGTGCGCGTATGTATGTGTGTGAGTGCTATTTTATTAGATTAATTACTTCTTCTTTTTTACCTTGAAAGTAATAGTTTAATCTTACACTCTTTTGATATGTTTTTTTCCTAATTTAATTTGTATACTTGTATGTGGAGAATGAAAGATGGAGTGATGAAGGGCAGAATGTAAGACGGGCCTGCGTGTTCAGTTCTTTAGCCTTTAAAAATAAAGATTATTCATTCATTCATTCATTCATTCATTCATTCATTCTAGCCGCGGCATGAAAGAAATTGCCGTTTCCTACATGAGATTTTGCTCAAGACATTTCTCTAATGTTGAGGTTATTTCTTTCTTTGATTCAGCCACAAGAGTTGCTTCCTGTCATGTAGGCGCTCCTTGTTTCTAGACTTCGTGTGGCTGATACATCTTTCTGTGAAACAAAATGTGGGGTGATAATCCAGAATTCTGTATAACATGTTCGAATGAACGGAGATGTGGGGTGATAGTCCAGCATTGCTTATAACATGTTCGAATGAACGGAGATGTGGGGTGATAGTCCAGCATTGCTTATAACATGTTCGAATGAACGGAGATGTGGGGTGATAGTCCAGCATTGCTTATAACATGTTCGAATGAATTGTTGAATTTAGCTTGTTTCCTGAAAGGACAGCATGGGAGTCATGACTTGACACTCCCTCGTTGTACTGTTGTATCGCGGAGTAAGCTCATGCAGTCCAGTTATGTCGCCGGCTGTCAGGTACATCTTTAAAGGGTTTCGAGTCAGTCCTGTTTTCTCCATATTATTAGCTTAAATGGAGCAGGACATGTCCAACACCTCCAGTGCCGTCCACCAACAGAAAACAATCAAAGAACTCCAAAATCTGCACGGGGAGATAACAAATATTTAGAAATATTTAAGAGGGAAGAGTCGGACGGGGGCTGGGAGGAGGAAGCAGCAAGAAGAACGTATTGTTTTACAGATCATCAAGACACATAAACATTGAAAAATACCCGACAAATAGCCAGGCCACGTAAAGAAGGTGCCATCTGACAAGGAATTCCACTGGCTTCTTCGGTAGATGCAAGTTATCCTTTTTTTGGATTCTTCTTTGAAAAGCTGTTCATTTTATGACTTCTATATTTGACACTTTTCTTGAATACTAAATTCGTTGAACGATGTGGCCATAAGCGTGTCTTTGATTTAAGTCGGGAGCAGCCAGATGTTGTAAGATAAAGCGGATCAAATTGCTTAGGTCATGAAATATACTCATTTGCTGGTTTTTTAAACAGTTGTTACAGTATAGTAAAGGATACAATTCATCAATTTTTTGTCACAAAGTTCTTTGAATAATCTTGAGAAATGTTCTTTAGAAAGTATCAGGAAGTACTGGCAAGTACAGTAAAAGCTGAGTTTTCGTTACATTCTGTCAGAAGCATTCTTTTTTTTTGTTACATTTGTTTATCTAACTGGGGCTGAATGGATTAGTTTCTTATTTTGTTATATCTCATCGAGTGTGATGTTTAGTTACATTCAAAATCTTTTTGTTTTAACTACGTGCCATAGAACTATTTTGTTTTAACCATGTGTCATAGAATTATCTTGTTTTATCTGTGTGCCATAGAATTAAGTTTGTTTTGTATGCTAGCCTGCTCTGCAACTAGAACACACTAAGACTCACTGTCGTTTTCACATCACATAAATTCAGTTGTAGATCACATGCCAAGAAAGATATTTTCTGCAGCTGTTTCCATCTCATTTACAATGTGTGCAACGTAATACCAGCCAGTCAAACAAGACACGCAGTGAATCCAAATGATGTAGAGCGCAGCAAATACTATAAGAAATAAGACCAACATCAGCGAACGGTCACTGCAGATACTTACATAAAAGTCAGTGAAATCTTTCATGGTTAAGAATCTGGCTACATTAATCAAAGAATGATATCTGGAAAATGAATTAAACATTAATAATATTTAAATTAGGGAAATTAAAAGGAGGACATCTATCGCTCTTCAAAAAATGAAAAGCTAAAGAAGAGAAACGGACAGAACTACAAAAATAAGGGCATGCATTTTTCTCATCGCAACATATGCCTGTGAAACCTGGACACTTAACAAAACAGTTGAGGAACACATAAATGCCTTTGAATATAAGTGTGCTACAGAAGAGTTCTTTATATATCATGGACAAACAAAAAAGAACAAATATAACCATACTACAAGAACTTAATATTGAAGAAGTTTGGCTAGTAAAGAGGATTAAACAGAGAAAATTTAAATATTCTGGATGCATTAACGTCATGATAATTTAGAGAAGACCGCCATGGAAGGATACATAATAGGAAAAAGAAAGAGAGTAAGACCAAGGCGAAGATGGCTGCAAGACATCGTTGACAATCTGCGAATGGATGCATCAGCAGCAGGGCATCTTGCTTACAATCGAGATGCCTACAGGAAAGCTGTTAAGGAGGCAAAGTTCCGCAAAGGACATGCAAATGACTGACTGATTGAATATTTAATTTTTTTAAAAATAATTAACGAAAAAGAATTTTTTTAAAAAGCCCTTGCTTCGTGTTGTCAGACAACTGAATATGAGAAATTCTTTTAAGACTATTGAGAGAGGCAGATATTATGAACTGCGTTATCGATAATAAGAGAAGCCCTTGTTATTTATGTGACGAATCGGTCAACATCAATTTTACTACCAATATATATGCTTCCAAATACATATGTCTAAATAGATGCACCAACAAATTTACTTCCATATCTGTATCATCTTTGGTGTCAGTACTCCCGTCCTGTGTTGTTATTTTTTCCTGATCAGAGAGAAAAAAATACTCGCATAAGTTGACTGCAGCCTGACGCGGGTATTTGGTTTCTCTTTGCTAGAATCGCTGTTTTTCTACAGTTTTCCAATGATTGTATAACCTTTAAAGGTTCTGTAAAGCTATTTCTTATTGCAACTTTCCCCAAGTCATTTTGACAGTGTTGTTGTTGTTGTTGTTGTTGTTGTTGTTGTTGCAGCTTCTCATATGAGTTTGTTCACACAGTATACTTTATCAAAGTTCATGTAATCGTGGTGTGTGCGTAGTTTTCTCATACAATCTACTTTATCTAAGTTTATCAAACCATGAGGTGTGTGTGTGTGTGTGTGCGTGCGTGCGTGTGTGTGTGTGTGTAGTTCTCTCAGACAATCCACTTTATCTTAGTTCATGTAATGGTGGTGTGTGTGTAGTTTTCTCAGACAACACACTTTATCTTAGTTCATGTAATGGTGGTGTGTGTAGTTTTCTCAGACAATACACTTTATCTTAGTTCATGTAATGGTGGTGTGTGTAGTTTTCTCAGACAATACACTTTATCTTAGTTCATGTAATGGTGGTGTGTGTGTAGTTTTCTCAGACAATACACTTTATCTAATTTTATCAAATCGTGGTGTGTGTGTAGTTTTCTCATATTCTCCAGTGTATCAAAGTGCGTATGGTCTTGTTGCTGGTATTTTATGTGAAGGCCAGTAAGTGTTGAGTGTAAGCCATCTGTTAAATTTCTTTCGCGCACTCCTTCCCCACTCACGCCCCCTCCCCATTCCCACAAATCCATGAGAGAGCGAGCCTCCTGTTATTGACTGTAAATGTAAGAAACACAAAAATCCAGCTGATTAAATCATGTTAGAATAAAAGCCAATGTCCTGGAAGTCCATGTTTCAGAATGTGGCGTCGTCACACTCTGAGCACAGACTCACAAGATTGTCTGGGTATCAAAATTGTTGAAAATCGTAGTAAAGATTCTTTAAAGTTGTCTAATTATAACCTTTATTGAAGTGTACGGGAGAAGTAGTCTATTTATTAACTTTTATTGAAGTGTAAAGGAGAAGTAATCTCGAGTATTATTCAGCTCCATCCAGCACGTGCACCGGACTTACATACGAGGGTCAGGCCGAAAGTCTCGAGCAAAATTTTTTTTAATTAGAATTTATAGATAGAGAAAATATAAATGTATCACTTTATCTGCAACTTTTTTTCCACTTTTCAACGTAATCTCCACTTCTCTGTACACATTTTTCCCATCACTCTGCAAGTTTGAAAACACCTTCCCGGTAGAATTCCGTTCCAGCTGACCGACGGCACAGTTGCACTGCTTTCTGGACGTTCTCTACTGTGGGACCCAGCTGGCACAAACTTTTCTATAGCCTAGGCTTTCAATCATTTCCTGTATTGCATTGTGTCCGATTCTAAGATTTACAGCGATTTCAGATATTTCGACACGTCTGTCTTCTTTCCACGTTGCGTTGAGTGGGGGCAGTTCGAGGGTGACCGCTGCGAGGCATATCTTGGATGCTCGTGTTTCCATCTTTGAAATGTTTCACCCACCTCCTAACACTGCTAGCACTCATACACATATCTCCATAAGCAAGTTGAAGTCTGTGGTGAATTTCAGCGGCAGGGATTTCCTTTTTAACGAGGAACTCAATAGCACAACGTTGACGAAACGAAACTTCAGCACCCGCCATGTAGGTGTTTATGCGCCGAGTGGCCATGTGACACATGAAGGTGACGTCATGTGACCTCTAAATGAAGTTCACAGGATGCAGTTTATATTTTCTCTATAAATTCTGATTTGTTTTTAGATTTTTGCTCACGACTTTCGGTCTGACCCTCGTACAATGTTTTGATTAAAATGTCAGCAACAACACACTATTTGTTGATTTCTTCTGTGTGTTTGTGCCGAGCATCCCAAAACTTCTTATTAATTTGACAGATACCACACCAGACAACTTACAGTTCAAGCTGAGCCAATGTCTTCATGATTACTTTCCTCGGCAGTTCTAAATGTTTCTTTATTTAGTCAAGTCAAGCTTGAAATCATAAATCAGAATACTGGGGTAAAGCGGTGCTCAATCGAAGCAGCCTCGACAGGTGGAGGTTGTTATGTACGTCAAGTGACACCAGAACGGCAAAATGATATTTTTGTACCTCGGGGACAGTAATGTGAATGTAAGGACATGGGACATTCCTACATGAATGTCAAGGGGATAGGAAATAAGATCGTAGAAGAAATGTTATCCATCAGCTTGCTAAGACTGTGAGTCTAGAACACGTGCAGGTCATACATTTTATAATAAGGTGGAGAACGTAGGGCAAGAGGTGTGGTAGTGACCGAATTTCTAAAAGTTTATTATCGTTGATACTCTGTCATTGTCAGGTATTTTCATTTCTCCCCACCCCCCCCCCTTTTAACAGTTGTTAGGACAGGAACCTATGAACCTACAAATCATGTCTAGGAAGTGGAGGTGGATTGGCCACACTCTGAGGAAACCCGGCACCAGCATAGGAAGACAGACACTGACATGGAATCCTCAAGGAAATGGAAAACGAGGAAGACCTAGACTTACTTGCAGAAGAGAAATTATGACAGTGCTTAGAGACAAGGGCATGGAAGAAAGCAGGGAATACTTCCAAAAACAGGGATGACTGGAGAGGCATTTATGCGTGGCCTATGCTGTCAAGGGAGTGAAAGGCGATGATGATGATTATGGTGATGATAATGATGAACAGTTTTTAACCAGTTCCTAGACAAGAAGAAAATTCAGCTGATAGAAAATTATGCTCCAGACGAAGGAGGATAGAGTTCATTCATTGTTGCTGTTATTTTATGGAGGATAATGTTAACTACAAGCAATTTTAGTCATTCATTTGCTGCCGTGAAAACAAACAAACACTAACAGTCCCAGGGCTCCATTTCTACCGTCATCGACACATCTGACCAGAACCGTTGCTCTTATTTTCCTTTGCATCAAGGTCAGCGTGTTCACTTATTTCTCTCTTTGTTTACCCTCTCTTTCTTTTATCTAAGAAGTTTCCAGTGATTGTGATGTTCTCTAACTTCCTGTTTGTCTCATGACATAAACAAATAATTTGGACTGTGCTTTCCATGTTCTGTAATTTCTTCAAGAACTTCTCCATTTGCTAATCTGGTGGTACCGAGTTCTAGTCCCAGCAGTGGGATTTTTTTTTTTTTTTTGGTTTTCTGCTACCCACCAAAAAAGGGCCCCTGGTTTCACCAAGCTTAAAAAAATGGATACCAGAGAAATCTTGGAAGGTAGAGCGGCCAGGCGTGTTACTGACCACATCACACTTTCATGTGCTGAAGGTCATGGAAAATACGGGCCTAACACCGTATCCCGAAGATGCCTTAATGGCATGGACACTGGATTTTTTTTACTTCTTCATTTGTTTTTCTCGCCATATATCGTTCTCCATAATCTTTTAGTTTCTGTTTCATCTGTTTATGCATTATGCAAAACTTAGAAGCACAAACTAAGACTCCCTCTATTTTGACACTATAATTTTTTTTTAGAGAAGGAACTCTCTGATCTAAATTTTACAGACATATGCACCTGACATGTGTACTTGACATTTGATCGTAGATCAGACTAGCGCAAATACTGGCTGCTACAAGATGCAGTAAGATAAGAATGCATGTCTACCTAGCTTTGAAACCGTACACACAGAGTCACTAAGAAGATATATATATATATATATATATATATATATATATATATATATATATATATATATATATATATATATATAATAGAATAGTTTTTGGTCTGGAAAAGAATCTAAGAAGTTCACAATAGTGTTTTATTTGTTCCCTTAATAACGAGATCCTGTTAGTTCTTAGTTTGTTTTTTTTAACAACATATCCTTTATTTCTTCTATAGTAACATCATCTATATATCCACGTATTAGATATGTTATTTTGAAAATAGTAAAGCCAACTTGAAAATTACGCGCTAACCACAACGACAAGAACTAATATAATGCAAGTATACAAGATGTTTGAAATGACGAATATACACAGCGCAACACTTTAGTAACATCCGTTAAACAATGTCATTTTGATGACAGAAGTCGCCTGAAGCTTGAGAACCGATACATTCAGGAATATGGGACGTTAGAACCACATGGTTTGAACTCGAGATTCGGCTACACAGTCACATTCCGTCTGTACTCAGTCATGCTCCTTCCTCACCTGCAACACATATTTCAGAACCTCCTCAAACATTACAAACCCTCTACCCCAACCTCATTCACCTATTCCACCTACTCTTCCCTCTGCTAGATTACCACTGTATCACTGTTTCCTCTCCCTTTTTACCACCTACCTATCACACATCGCAAGTCTCCATTTAAACAATCTCAACACCCTACAGTGCTCCCTCCTAGACACAGCTTCTTACAAGCCACAACTAAGTGCTCCATTTATTTTAATTTTTCCACTTCTGTTTGTTGTATAGCTTTCATGAGAATTTATACTTTATCCTTTTTTCACCTATTTCTTTGTCCTGCATTTATGCTCTGGTGTTTCATTTAATAAAGCTGTTCTTACTGTTTTCTTAAATAGTTTTAACATGTTGTTCTTACTGTTTTCTTAAATAGTTTTAACATTTTGTTCTTACTGTTTTCTTAAATAGTTTTAACATTTTGTTCTTACTTTTTTCTTAAATAGTTTTAACATTTTGTTGTTACAGCTTTACTGCTGCTGCTTCATATATATATATATATATATATATATCCATGGGAACAACAACTATGTTAAGAACACACTTCACACATTTATAGTAACATTGTCTTTGTAAAACAGGGAACATCAGATCTGATTGCTTAAGAAACTCTGACTTAGTCCTGTAGCCCAAAATCATGAAAGAAAAAAATCCAACATACCTTGGTGTGAAACTAGACAGAAAATTGAACTTTAAAGAGTTCATGGATGGACTAGCAGAAAAAGCATCCAAAAGACTAAACTTACTCAAGCGAATTGCAAGTACATCCTGGAGTATTGACAAAGCAACACTCAGACAACCGTACACAGGATATGTTAGATCTCTAATAGATTACAACCTCTCCCTGCAGGTCACAGCAATCAAAGAGCTCTCGTACACAAGTAGACAGAATCCAGAAGCAAGCCGTTCATTTCATTTGTGGGGCAATGAGATCAACATCCACAGCTGCATGTGAAATTGTTCCAAACATAGAGCCATTAGATATAAGACGCAAAAAAGTCAACCATTGAGACGGTAGAAAATATAAACACATGCCCCCAGACCATCCTAACAGAACAGTGGTTGATAAATGGAAGCATAATAATAGACTGAAACTGAAAACTCCAGTGCACATAGCAGAACAGTAAGACACAAACTCCCTGAAGACAGAGAAGAACTTACAAAAGTACCAGACATCCCACCAAATACAAACTACACTCTTCCTCAAACTAACACCAGACTCAAGAACAAATTAGTGAACAAATCATCAGATCCCAACACCCTAAAGCTGTGTGCACTAGAAACCATAGAATCCTACCCCAAGGACTGGATCCATGCATACACTGATGGGTCATCATTCAAGGAAACAGACAATGCTTGATATTGGGTACTCATGTTTCCAGACAAGACAACAAGCCACATTTCTGCTCCTTGTGAATCTCGCTGCTTCAATTATGATGCAGAGAAGCTAATATTTAGCAGCCCTGGCAGCCACCACCACCAAATATTAAAACAGTGCCTCTCATCCAAAAAACCTTGTTATTTTCTCAGATTCCCAGTCTACTCTCCAGGCCCTTGAAAACTGGATACCGCCAGCTGATCATATTACAGCTAACATACTCAGTGCAATAAATCAACTCGCCTCCTATCACATCAAGACCATCCTACAGTGGATACCAGGGCACATAGATATCAGAGGAAATGAACGTGCTGACAGACTGGCAAAAAGTGGATCTATCATGGCACAGCTCCACATCTCCACCAACATGAGAACAGCTAAACACATACACAACAATTGCAAGCAGCAGTGGATGGACAGCTGGGCCAGTAACCCAACTGGAAGATCCCTATACACACACCTGCCGAAGCCTAACCCCGGAGACCACATCAACAGCTTATGTCGTAGAGACCAGTGCACAATTTTCAGGTTGAGAGCAGGACACATCACCCTCAATAAGCACTTACACAGAGTGACCACTGACCACACACCATACTGCATGCATTGCAACAGACAAGAAGAAGAAACTGTTAAGCACCACCTGCTGGACTGCAGTGCATAAATACACTTCTACACTAACTATTCTTGACCTTACTTTAGCTGAAGTCAATGGCTCCAGCACTGTTGTACAATGCGTCATAGTAATTTTCTTTCGGCACGGGAAGTGAAAATTACTGAAATCCACAAAAGGAGATTGGCTCAGTACAGCGTAATTCAACGAAACATTTATGAACATGTAGAAGAGGCTTAAAGAGGGAAAAACAATAAATGTAATCAATGAAGCTCGGTCTGGTCAGCCATCAGCATCGCACACACGACACCAGATCGGCAAGGTTGCATCATGTCTTGATCAGCGGGTACCGACGGATTACGTTGTCCGCTCTTGTGAAACATTTGGATACTGGTTATGGATCCGCATATACCATAGTGCCGTAAAGTTTACGCAGGATGGGTACCTAAAGAGCTCATTGATCTGGACAAGCAACAGCGCGTGGAGGATGCGACCTAGTTCCTGAAATGTCCTGATTAAGGTCCGAGTGTTCTGGAGCGGGTTGTCACCTGTGACGAGACATGGATCCACCACTGTGAACCGAAAAGCAAGAAATAAAGCATGACAGGCAACCTCTGATGATAAGGTTGAGAAAGCGGTGCAGACCTGGATCCAGGAGCAGCAGAAGAGCTTCATATCCCAAAGGAACGAAGAGCTCGTGCAACGACACGAGAAATGTATCGACCTGCTGGACGATTATGTATAGAAGTGATAAATGATATAACCGTTGTGTTAATAATATATTATTAACCTCCTTTGAGAATTTTCACATGTATTAAATGGTATATGCTTGCAGAGAACAATGCCAAACATGAGAAAATTGTTCTCTGGAAATGATATCTCCGTAGTTTCCTGGCAGTCTAGTGGAACATTCTCCACAGTTTCTTGGCAGTCTAGTGGAACATTCTCCAGTTTCTTGGCAGTCTGGTGGAACATTCTCCACAGTTTATTGGCAGTCTGGTGGAACATTCTCCGCAATTTCCTGGCAGTCTGGTGGAACATTTTCTACAGTTTCTTGGGCTCTATTTATTGTATGAAGATTTTTTTTGACTCAGCGTTATTGATTCTGTAGATCTCTCTCTTTATCCGATTAGCTCTCCTTTTGTCCATTACTTTGATATAGGACGCTCGTGCTGTTGTTTTTCGTAGCTTCTTTTCGTATACATACGTCGATAAATATTTGTTCACAATAGATAGCCCCTTAAATGTGTGATTGTGCACATGATTGTCTGTCACTGTGTCGTTTTAAGTCATTGTCTGGGGGGGGGGTCTTCATGCATGATTATTTCTTGTATGATTGCGGCACTTTTCCTCGTCTCTTTCTATCCTCTCCCTATCCTCCACTCCCTCTCTCTCTATTCTCTTCCTCCCTTTCTCTGTATACCTCCCTCCCTCTCTCTATCTTTTCCCTTTCCATTCTCTCGCCCTCTCTCTATCCTCTCCCTCCTTCTCTCTCTCTATCCTCTCCCTCTCTATCCTCCCTTCCCTCTCTCTCTCTCTTTCTGTCCTCTTCCCCCCTTTCTCTCTATACCTCCCTCCCTCTCTCTATCCTCCCCTCCCTCCTTCTCTCTCTATCCTCTCCCTCTCTATCCTCCCCCTCCCTCTTTCTCTCTTTATCCTCCTCCTGTGTATGTAATTATGTTTTTGTCTGAATATGCCTGTTTTAAAGTTTTGTTTTAGTCCTAAAGACATGCTATCTCTTCTCTCCTTTCATCATACTCTTCTAGCCTGCAGTTTGTTTCTTTTGATGCATGTACCCGTATATAACAGTCTCTTGTAATTAATGTTTTTTTCCCTTTGTGTGACTGTCTTTATCTCTCAATCAGTGTCTGTCATTTTCTGTCATTAGTTGGGGGCTTTTACTCCTTGTAGTTATTACTTTTGAAGTGTCTCTGAATATTTTCATGATTACACGATTTCATGTATGCAATTGCGTATAGAAGGTCCTACATTGAGTGTCTCTAGCGAAGGATTAATCAACTTGGTATTCTTCAGGATTTAACTAGTGGAAAACAACTAAAGAAATAGACAAGAAATTAGACTCTTTTGGAAAGAAATGTCTGAAGAAAATACTCGGTATATAGTGGAACTAATTCAAGAACAAAGCTGAGATGAGGCAGATGAACGAACAACAACCTGTCTCATTGTTGACACAAAAACGAGATGGACATATGTCGGTCACGTGATGAGAAAAAACAGTCAGAGAATCCCTAAACAAGCTATCGAGTGGAACACAACAGGCCAAAGAAAAAGAGGTCGACCACGTGAAACTCTAAAGAGTACATTGTTAAGAGAGGCCAGTTTAGTGACCCTTGATAAGGTTGAAAAGATGGCCGAAAACAGGAAAAGTTGGCGAACTACCATGCGAGCCCTATATGACGTTTAACGGCACGGGAAGGATGTAAGAATCGTTACTTTTGCCTTCCGAGTCTATTACTATGCAGTCTCTAACGACCATAGAAATAGATTCGTTCCATGTACAATCAAACATTCTCGCTTTATATACGTATATATTACACAGGAACTGTCTAACGCTTGACATGGATCCCTTGACATGTGCAATCACTAAAGTCTACAGTGGGCACATGTTTATCACTACAATCTCTGAATCATCTTCACTAAATACTTCAGGATACATCACTGCCCTTGGGCATCTGTAATAAGCATTACCAGAGCAAGGCACCAGAAGCCACCCTGGCCAAGAATAACTACACGGCCACCTTAAGATAATATGGCTTTTTGCAATACCTTGTTCACACGTGTATCTTCAGAAACTGGCACAGCCATTGTTCTCTGCTTGCGCAAAGCTTTACAGGAAACTTCACCATGTTGCAAACAATGCTCTTTGATGTATCACCTTTACAACTAATTTTGGCTGCAGCTTTCACGAAGTGGAAAAGAAAATCTCATCCATTACATCAGATACTCCGAAATATGGTTAAGAGTGCACCGATTCTGCCGTTTAATCCCATCAAAGTTAGTTTTAATTTTTTTTAAAACTCAATATTGTGAATTTCAGCAACATGAAGTAGGCTAGTTGAAAGATTTCTATGCCTAGAGAAAAGAAAAATCATATTTAAATGGACTAGTATTACACATGCAGGAGATATTCCCTCAACAGGAGATATTCCCTCAACAGGAGATATTCTCTCAGCACGTTTCTAAACTGACTGAAGGATTATTTCTGAACCCAAGTAAACTGATACTGCACATGATGTTGGGCTGGGCAGCTTGAGAAAGTAGTATCTTATTTGTAAGGGAGTATCTGCATAATTTTTTACACTCTAATTACGAGAAAAACCACGGCCTCCTCTAAATTACTAATAAATTTTATTTAGTACTTAATTAAGACTATTTCACTTAAGTATTCATTGTCATATAGAAACACATGTAATACAACTGCAGCATTCATTATCATATAGAGACACGTGTAATACAACTGCAGTATTCATTATCATATAGAAACACGTGTAATACAATTGCAGTATTCACTATCATATAGAAAACCACGTGTAATAAAATTACAGTATTCATTATCGTATAGAAACCTCTGTAATTCGTGCCCCGCTACACTAACCTGTGACGTTGTTGGTAGGTTTGCCAGAATTCAACAGTGTAGTTTTATCACGAGGACACTAACTAAATACTTTGTCTACCTGAGGGGCAGGGTCTACCTGAGGGGCAGGGTCTACCTGAGACACTGCCTCTGCTTTCACACAACACTCTACAAAGCAAATATTACGTGCGCTGGAAACTATCTATTGTAGAGAGCGGAACATCAACACAACTCCTTCAGACCATCAGAGGAAGTACCCCTCCCCCCTCTATCAGACAAGTGTTTCGGCCATGTTAAACTACTGACACTCTAAAGGGGGTGGCCTCCCTCTGGGTCATGACCCCCAGAGGTCTTGTGAATTGTTGCTTTTGTTGTTGTTGTTGTTGTTGTTGTCCTGTCCCAGAATTGAAACCGTGATCTCCCACTGCAGTTCGAACTTGCTTTAATTCGCGTTAAAAGATTTTCCTGTTTTGGAGTTCTTTAACTCCACAAACCGCAGGGATATTCAAGTTGGCTTTTACTTACAAACTCATATCTTTGGCGCTTGACATACCAGTGGTTCCCAGATATTTTCGAGTTGTCTCCCATGCCACATTTTTTTAGCGACACCGTATATGCACATACAAACATACACCTGTGTTGGTTACAAATTCCCTGCCGTCCTATGTTCCTTCACCTCCTTTTATATAATCCCGTCACCCCGGGGACGGTACTGCTGACGTCGGAAAGCACTAACTACATAAATGTGATGTAATAGAAATGTTGCAGCCTACAGATTTCTTGAAAATACGTATGTTGATATATGAAAAAGACTATGTTTTTATTTGTATAGACATTGTGACCCATTTAATGGGTCTATCTATCTATCTATCTATCTATCTATCTATCTATCTATCTATCTATCTATCTATCTATCTATCTATCTATCTATCTATCTATCTATCTATCTATCTGTCTGTCTGTCTGTCTGTCTGTCTGTCTGTCTATCTATCTATCTATCTATCTATCTATCTATCTATCTATCTGTCTATCTATCTATCTATCTATCTATCTATCTATCTATCTATCTATCTATCTATCTATCTATCTATCTGATCACGGATACAAACACACTTGGACTACTGCTCCACTGTCTCGGATGGTTGTTCCATGTCAAACATGAAATGACTTTACTCACTTCAAAAACGAGCAGTAAAACTTATAAATGACAAACATACACACGTATTACAAATAAGAACAAACATCTTGATATTCTACCCCTCAAGAAGAGATTTCTTTTCAACATAAAATTCTATCGCACACTGCTCCACCCTATCTGTGGTCGTTGTTCAAATCCCAACGCTAAAACCAAGGCTTGACATGTTTAAAAATAGCTTCTCTTACTCATCTGCCCACCTTTGGAATGCCCTACCAATTCACGTAAAACTTATAAGTAATATTCGTTCTTATAACTTTAAACTTTATCAACATCTATTTGATATAGACTATATGCCTCCCTAAGCACAGTTTAATGTAGTTTAAAGTATAGCTTGAGTGTTGTAATTTTTTTTAAAATTCTGATTTTCTATAAATTTGTTACTTTTGAATGAATGTAAGAATGCAAGTTTATTTCATGTTGTTGCACAAATCAGAATGTAGAGTGTATGGACATGAGATAAGTTTATTGTTTATTTATGTAATCATTTAATGTGTATTCATGATTATTATGCTCATTAACAAATCCTGAATGACTGTGCCTGACTGAAAGCTGTATGATAAATGGCAGAATGTCAGACGGGCCTGCGTGCCCAATTCTTAACCCTTTGAAACTAAAGTATGTTCGTTCGTTCGTTCTGTCTGTCTACTGTTTTTACTAGAAGATACATACTGGCGTCGAAATTTGGTATGTCATATATTAGTTTACAAACAAGTAGTTACAGTCACTCACAGTGCTTGGGTGAGATGAAAACAAAATTACTGAAAGGCTATTTTTTTTAAAAAAGTATGAATAAAGTTTTTCGAAAAAGTGCATTTTTAAAATGTTTTTATTTAAGGTGTATACAGAAACTTACAGAAATGTAGACTGCACTTTGGGTTCCCATATATAGTTATTATTTATGCCTGAATCTTGTTCCTCCTTCTGTCGACAACCACACCACACCACACCACACCACACCACACCACGCCACGCCACACCACACCACACCACACCACACCACACTTCTGGCAGCCATTCCTTCAGCTAAAAATCGGAGTGCACCTGGCCTCACTTATTTTCATTCCTTCGAGGCTACTAGCACTTGGCATTGCTGCTTCATGAAAGTGCAAGGTAAGATGTGTTATTTTTGGGGATCGTGAAGATGTGCAGGAGAGCGCTGACCTATGATAATCTGATAACATTTCAGCGTCAAGACATTACCTGTTCTATACCTGTGATCGACTCGCTTGCTTTTTTTATGCCACGTGTTTAAATATACATACATATATTTCTAAAAACTCGTTTTTTTCTCTACTCTTCGTAATAGGGAGTATCAGATTTGTTTTGATAGATAGATGGACAAAGCAGAGATGATCTGTAGGTAGCTTCTGTATCAGTGCTACAAATATATTGGCAGATAGGTGGGCAAAGCTGAACTGATCTGTTGAAATCTGTTGTACCAAGGACTACTTAAAGAGCTGAACACTTTATCGAAATATTTTAAAATTACTGATGCTGCAAGCGATAAAAAAATGATAATAAAATAAATAAATCCTCCAATTAACCAAATATATAATGAATACGTGCATCCCAAGGACAGCTGTCAGAGATGCCTGGGGTGTACGATGAAAGGACGTTTTAATGGAATCAAAGTGTCAGGCATGTCAGGAAACGAAACAGAAGATAAAAACTTCAAAAACTTCATTATAAAACTCATTCAACACTCTGGTGTTTCAGTTTTGGAGACTTCTTTGCTCCAAATTGTACCTATTTTTGAGAAATATAAATTGTATGACCTATACTCGTATAGGAAAAACACAGTCGCCGCACTTCCATGACCAGTTCGCCACAAGTGGCGACTGGCGACAAGATTGTTCACTCTCTCTTTATAGTTACAGATGTATTCTGAATTAAAGTATTGGAGATCAACAGCCACCGATTTGAGACCGAATGCAATACAGTCCATTCTTTTGTTCTACAAGCCAGCCCTAGTTTATCGGGAAAGAGCTGACCAGCAGTTTCACAAGGCAAATGAACGTTGATTTTTGCACATACGATGTAACGCCCTAATGATATGTATATAACGTAATGGTATCATGGCTGGTTATATAACAGCCGAAGGATGGGAAGAACTGTGCGCTCTAGTTGTTTCCCAAATGAGCTGGTGTCCTTCATTAAGCAGATGCTATCTCACTTGTTATTTTACTCTGCTCTTTAAAAGCTTTAACGTTTAAAATTTTTAATGGTGGGGGGGGGGGGGGAATGTAAAATGGGAAGCTGTATTGAATAATGAGATTGTAAATAGATACGAAGAACGCACATGTACATAAAGGTCTTTTAGGCATCGGTGGTCTGTGATTGAAAAGTATTAGAAACACTCTTATAGTTCACTGAAACAAATGATGTTGTCAGTTTCTGAACTTAAAACGCAGGTTAATTTGCTGACAAGTGACAACCATGTTTCTAAACGACGGAGATACTGTCTTATCATAAAGAGTTGTGGACAATGTGTAAAGCACCATTGCTGTAGAGAATGTCTTACAAGAAACGTTGAATCCTACACTAAAGTCAGAACCAACAGTCGCAAATGAAAATGTCTGTGCCGGCTCTTTTTGATGCTTAAACGCAACAAAGACTGAAAATTTGGCAGGCGAAGGCCGACGCTTTATCCGCAGGGACGTTTGCAAATGGCGTTTATTAGCCACTGTTTCTGTGAGAACTCAGTATTTGGCAAGCGCCCCTTGTCTCTAACTGAGCGGCATCGAGTGCTGGAACGGGCTCCCCTGAGTAGTTCAGAGGATGGGAAATTAAATTTGAGCACTTCATGTCGTTGATGGAACTTGATTTACGAAGTCAGTAACAGAACAGAAGTGCTTATTTCATCTCCCCCGAAGGAGGCATAATTTGAACTCCTACAGCCCCTTTTGGTTTTGTTGTGCGGCCAAGTTTAAAAGGAATGTGGATTGTTTTTACCTCTCTGGAGGTTTCCACCGTAATTGCCCCGGAGCTTGTCAGGCAGAAAATATGACTTTTCTTCCTGTACTTTCCGCAAACGGGAATCGGAGACGCCATACAGGTGAACCATAATGACCGTAAGATCCCAGCGCACTGCTCTAGTGACACAACAGTCTGGTGAACAGAGCAGGAATCGACCTGGTCCCCAATAAAAGAGAGCTTCCTGATAGCCCCGGCAGTACAGCTCCTGGAAGGACATCTCACCGTCGAGTTCTGTATACCCCGGAGCATGGGGAAGTTTACTGTTTGGGCGTATCAACAAATAAGTTCTGTGGGCCGGGACGAATAAGAAGAGGAAACTGAAATTACAAAGGAGATATTAGCAGTTGTATGTGCTTTATCAGAGCACGATACAGCCTGAGACACGGAAGACTGACAATAATACAGTGTTACACACCCGCGAACGATGCAGTTGAAAGACTGGCCGAAGACAGGAAACATTGGCGAACTACCTTGCCAGCCCTATGTGACGTTTAACGGCACGGGAAGGATATAAGATATAAGATATGCTTTATCTGTGAAAATTCATCATAATTATTTTTTTTCCTTAGGCCAACATGCTAAAAGAAGAATAATAGAAATCCCGGATAGCAAGAAACAGATCCAGAGAAAATAGAAATCCCGGATAGTAAGAAACAGATTCAGAGAAAATAGAAATCCCGGATAGTAAGAAACAGATTCAGAGAAAATAGAAATCCCGGATAGCAAGAAACAGATCCAGAGAAAATAGAAATCCCGGATAGTAAGAAACAGATTAAGAGAAAATAGAAATCCCGGATATCAAGAAACAGATTCAGTGAAAATAGAAATCTCGGCTAGCAAGAAACAGAATCAGGGATAATAGAAAGTCCGTGTAAAAAGAAACATGATAATGGAAAACCCAGCTAGCAATAAGCAGATTTAGATTCAAGAATAATAAAACGCCTAGATAGGATCAAATCTTGATCAGTTATTAATCATTTTCCTTCATAACTATGTAATCTCATTTTCCTTTAACACACTGAAAACCAGAATAAACAAAGTATCTGAAATCTTCTAGATACTGTTTCCTTCCATTGAAAAGTGTGGCTGTTGTGGCTGACATAGGTTGCAAAGTTGAGTTCTGTTCTGATTGTTGTACAAAGAAAAGGGAATGAAATACCAGAGCATGTCTTCACAGTTTAGTCTTTCTCATCAAATCCTGTGATTTTTTTTTTGTAGTTAAAGAATTTGCAGTGGGATGAAACTGAGCAATGTTGTCTCAGAGTATGTAACTCTTTGACTAAAAATGTTTACAACTGATATTCAGTCAATTGTAACAGAATAAACATTATGTTACAGAATGTGGATTAGAAACCTTGTTCTTGTGGTCAAAAAGCTGTGATCTAAACTCACCTGTTTAAGCGAGCAGGGAAGAAGTTACCCGTGTTCCGATTGCAGAGCTCAATCACAGGGTCTGAGTGGCGGGATGTTCAGTTCTGTTCTAGATGTTGAAGTGAGGGGATGTGGTGGTTTGTTCTAGATGTTGAAGTGAGGGGATCTGATGGTTTGTTCTAGATGTTGAAGTGAGGGGATGTGATGGTTTGTTCTAGATGTTGAAGTGAAGGGATGTGATGGTTTGTTCTAGATATTGAAGTGAGGGGATGTGATGGTTTGTTCTAGATGTTGAAGTGAAGGGATGTGATGGTTTGTTCTAGATATTGAAGTGAGGGGATGTGATGGTTTGTTCTAGATGTTGAAGTGAGGGGATGTGATGGTTTTGTTCTAGATGTTGAAGTGAAGGGATGTGATGGTTTGTTCTAGATATTGAAGTGAGGGGATGTGATGGTTTTGTTCTAGATGTTGAAATGAGGGAATGTGATGGTTTGTTCTGAGAGGTCTGCTAGGGATTCCTTGTTTCATAATGTTTGTGTGTTTGGTTCTCCTTCCAGGACACAACTGTTGTGAAGTCTAACATGTTGTGGTTAATTTGTTCCTTTTTAGGGCAAAATGTTTGTTGTAGTTGTTTTGTCCCTTTCGGAACAAAGATTGTCATGAACTCTGTCATGTAATACTCGGAAGTTGATTGTCCCATTTTTGAACAATGGCTAAGATGCTAGATTGAAAGGTTATATTGCAGTTTTTGATATACATGAAGTTAGAATGTTTTTCAATATTGTCTGGGTGTGTCTGCCCCATGGCAGTGTATTTTCATTGTTGATTGTTTCCATCAGTTTTACACCACGCTCATTTACAACACTCATCACAAATTAGGATTCACCATTAAACTATGTTTATCCTTTTGTAACTGCTGGAATTCTGTGCTTTTTGGATTTATGTTGAGTGTCCCAGCCGTGGTGTTAAGATGTGTTGTACTCACGTAAACTGGCCATGTTCGTGTACGGTCTTGTAGTAGGTTGCTTATCCTGGGTTTTCATAATTGCATGGTATATATAAATGTAACGTTTGATGTGAAGCAGTCAAGTAAATTTACTCTGTAATTGTGATGTGAAGTCATATACTTGTTTAGCTACACCCACGTTAATGGCTGAGTAGGGCAACACCAGCCCCAATACATTGTAATATTTGTAGTACATGTACAGTAGCACACGACTAAGACCTTACTATAGATGTCTCTTATAACTCTATTTCATTTGTAACTAAACGTCTTACAACACACTTTTTCACACTTGGAACTGTCTTACAATCTCTCTTCAGCCTTCGGACTAAACGATGTGCAAATCTCATAGCCTGGAAATAGAATGTTTTACACCCCTTGTTCAGTCAGTTTCAGTGTACTTTGGTGCCCCTGTATTTTGAAAGCGTTTCTAGATAGTAATTATGTTTTATATGTTATATAGTTATTATATATATATATATATATACATTCTTCCCGTGCCGTTAAACGTCACATAGGACTCGCATAGTAGTTCGCCAAGTTTTCTTGTTTTCGGCGAGCTTTTCAACCTCATCACGAGATTTTGTGTCTACTAATTTGGCCTCTCTTAACAATGTCCTCTTTAGAGTTTCATGTGGTCTGCCTCTTTTTCTTCGGCCTGTTGTGTTCCACTTGATAGCTTGTTCTGGGATTGTTTCTTCTCGGCACGTGACCGACTTATGTCCATCTCCATTTTCTGATCACCCACGAGACTGGTTGTTGTTCGCTCATCTGTCTTATCTCTGAATTGTTCTTTAATTCGTTCCACTTTATACCGAGTATTTTCCTTAGGCATTTGTTTTCAAGAGTTTAATTTCTTGTCTGTTTCTTTAGTTGTTTTCCAGCTTTCTCTCTCTCACTCATTCACTCACTCACTCACACACACACACACACACACACACACACTCACACACACACACACATATATATATATATATAATTTATGGTGAACTTCTAACTGGAGTTCATCTTTACATTAACAATCACAGCCCTTTCATTTCATATTCTCCTTACTGAGAACAAAGCTTCCAAATTCAGCACGAATAACAGCAGCATTTGTTTAAAACTAAGAGAGTGTCATAAAAAGCTCTGAAAGTAATTTGTTTTCTGATTTACTATTCTCTCGCGAGAATAACGTAGTCAACTTCTTCAGAGATACAACTGTTACTTGGAATTTGATCTGCGTTCTGTTCTGGCATCATTAGTGGTTATCCACACTGGAATGTTTTCATGAACTTTTTATTTGGTCCTTTGCTTATAAAAAAGGGAATGAGTTTGTTAAAACCATTTAATGCGTCAGTTTTTATTGGATTTTGTGGAAACTCGTTTTGAGCTCTCTCTCTCTCGAGCTCTCTCTGCTCTCTCTCTCCTCTCCTTTCTCTCCCCTCTCTCTCTCTCTCTCTCCTGTATGTGTGTATTTGTGTGTGTATGTTTTTCTTACATTATTTCTAGGCTAATCCTGCCACTGCTCCTCCCATAAAATTTATATGGTTATATGCGAACATTCTTCAATTCACATTTAGTATTGCTTGTTTATATGTTTGTATTTTTTATTTGTCTGGAACGTCTTCACCAAGTCTGGAGTTCCTATACTGTTGGGAAACCCATTTTGACATCTCCCACTAAGAATCGCAGTTAACATAGACACTTCATGCGCATGCGCCAGTCTCTATGGTAGATTTATCCCAGAATTGTTTTCCCATGCAGGGGCCCGCTGGCCTTTTCTTATTGCCATTTGCAAGTGCCGAAGAATTTTTAACCCCCACTTAGAGACCAGGGGAATTTAGATAATTTCAGTCCCACCACCTAGAGACCATGGGACTTTAGATAATTTCAGTCCTACCACCTAGAGACCAGAGGAATTTAGATAATTTCAGTCCCACCACCTAGAGACCAGGGGAATTTAGATAATTTCAGTCCCAACGCCTAGAGATCAGGGAAATTTAGATAATTTCAGTCCCACTACCTAGAGACCAGGGGAATTTAGATAATTTCAGTCCCAACGCCTAGAGATCAGGGAAATTTAGATAATTTCAGTCCCACCACATAGAGACCAGGGGAATTTAGATAATTTCAGTCCCACCACCTAGATACCAGGGGAACTTAGATAATTTCAGTCCCACCACCTAGAGACCAGGGGAATTTAGATCATTTCAGTCCCACCACCTAGAGACCAGGGGAACTTAGATAATTTAAGTCCCACCACCCAGAGATCAGGGGAATTTAGATAATTTCAGCCCCACCACATAGAGACCAGGGGAATTTAGATAATTTCAGCCCCACCAGATAGAGACCAATGGAATTTAGATAATTTCAGCCCCACCACATAGAGAACAATGGAATTTAGATAATTTCAGCCCCACCACATAGAGACCAATGGAATTTAGATAATTCCAGCCCCACCACCTACAGCCCAATGGAATTTAGATAATTTCAGCCCCACCACATAGAGGCCAATGGAATTTAGATAATTTCAATCCCACCACATAGAGACCAATGGAATTTAGATAATTTCAGCCCCACCACCTAGAGACCAATGGAATTTAGATAATTTCAGCCCCACCACCTAGAGACCATGGGAATTTATTGTTAGCGGACTCAGGAGAAAAAAGAAATTTATGCTTTTTCCAGTGTTATTCGAACCTTCGATCATCAACAGCCGAGAAGAACGTCTAACCCCGATACCACCCAACTATATTATATGTTTGTAGTATTACTACTATAGTGTTGTTGAATGATCGTGTTAGGGTGAAAGTTGAGGGACGTCTTAGGGTGAAAGTTGAGAGGTGAACGATAATGTCAGACGGGCTTGCTTTCTCAATTTTTCACTCTTTTAAATATAGTTCGTTTATTATGTTGAATGCAAAACTTGAATTCATTGAAAGTTATGCATGTTCACTTGATTATGAACAATTTAGATTTGTAGAAGGAAAAGAAACAAATAATACCATATGTGCACTAATAACTCTAAAAGAGAGCACTTTAGACATACAGAAAGACTTATTTGTACGCTTCATTGGATGTATGTACCAAAGCTTTTGATAAAGTGAAACATCACGAAATCATGAAAATGTTAGAAGGTATAAATATTGATGTTAAGAATCTGAAAATTTAAAGAAGTACATTGGAGGTCATAGAAGAAAACTTGATGGCCAAATACCAGCCAATATAGAAGGAATTAAGCACGGTTATGTCCCCTCCACAGAGTTGTTCTCCCCGTACAGTGAAAATATCACGAGAACAACAAAAAAATAAACCAGAAATTCGAGTTGGAGGCAAGAACGTGTACATCCTGCGACATGCAGATGATGCCGGACGTGTACATCCTGCGACATGCAGATGATGCCGGACGTGTACAACCTTCGACATGCAGATGATGCTGGACATGTACAACCTTCGACATGCAGATGATGCTGGACACGTACTTTCAATCTAGCATCTTAGCCATTGTTCAAAAATGGGACAATCAACTTACGAGTATTACATGACAGAGTTCATGACAATCTTTGTTCCGAAAAGGACAAAACAACTACAACAAACATGTTGCCCTAAAAAGGAAAAAATTAACCACAACATGTTAGACTTCACAACAGTTGTGTCCTGGAAAGGAGAACCAAACACACAAACATTATGAAACAAGGAATCCCTAGCAGACCTCTCAGAACAAACCATCACATTCCCTCACTTCAACATCTAGAACAAAACCATCACATCCCCTCACTTCAACATCTAGAACAAAACCATCACATCCCCTCACTTCAACATCTAGAACAAAACCATCACATCCCCTCACTTCAACATCTAGAACAAAACCATCACATCCCCTCACTTCGACATGCAGATGATGCTGGACTATCGTATTAAAAACGAAAAGAGCCTACAGAAATTGCTAGTTATAATATGAAGAGAATCTGAGAAGAGAAGACCAAAGCAAAGTACCAAGATAACATAGTCATATCACGAAAGAAGAATCTACTTAATTGTGAAAAACTAGAAAGAGCATTGATACAAGTGCAAGTATTTAAATATTTGGGAACGTGAGTAACGTCAGATGGGAAATGCGCCTGTGAAGTCAAGGTAGAATAAATATGCCAAACCAAAACAGTTTTCAGCTAAACTAGAGACTTCTTGTGCGAACGTATCTCTGCCACTGTACATAAGAGAGAGAGAGTTCTAAGAATGCTATACTGAGCATTACCTGCTCTGTTAAAGTGAATCACGGACAACGAACAAACAGATCGATGCAAAGATCACTACAGGAAAAAGAAATGTGATTTCTTAGAAGAATATTAAGAGTATAGTTAACAGCTAAGGTGAGAAGCAGGTAATGTCAAATAAAAGCAAATATAGAAAGGAGCATAAATGCTTTTGAATGTAAATGCTACAGAAGAGTCATTCAAATATCATGGACACAAAAAAGAACCAAATATATCCATACTGCAAGAACGTAATATTGAAGAAGGCTGGCTTGTAAAAAAGATTAAACAGAGAACATTTAATATCTTGGACATATTAAACGTCATGAGAATTTAGAGAAGACCGTCTTGGAAGGGTACATAATGGGAAAAAAGAAAGAGAGGAATACCAAGGCGAAGACGGCTGCAAGACATCGTTGATAATCTGCAAATGGATGCATCAGCAGTAGGCCATCTTGCTCACAACCGAGAGGCCTACAGGGGAGCTGTTAGGGAGGCAAAGTTCCGCAAGGGACATGCAAATGACTGAATGACTGAGAAAGGAGCGTAATTGAATTAATAAAAAAAACCAACAGCTATCAGTCATTAGACATATAATGAGAAGGAGAGAACTTGAAAACTTTATAACAAGAGGAAAGCAAATGAGAAGATAAATGAGAAGAGAGGCAGGAGAAGATCAAGAGAAAAAAAATGTGGACATTCAAACGGAATGAAGGAACAAAAAGTCACCAACTGAGCTGATGGGAAATATCAGGGACCGAGATCTGTGGAGAAACATGACCGCCAATACCTACCTGCACGGCACATGATGATGAAGAAGAAGAAGAAGAAGATGATGATGATGATGATGATGATCCCTTTCGTTTATAGTCTTTGATAAGTTTGGAGGTACAGTTTTTTGGGAGATTAAAACCTTTCACTGGTTAGGTGTGATCAGAACATGCATATTGCCCACTGAAGATTTATCCTAGAAATATATTTCCAGTTTATTGCCGCCATTATCGTGTCCAGTCAACTCAGCAGCAATGATTAGCGCCCGCTAAATCCGGGTAACACTGACTAGGAGACTGGAGGAGTTATGAGTTTGTCCATGTCGCAGTGATGACCCCAACAAGAGCAGCAGTAGCCTTGTGTGCCCAGGCAAGGTTTCGTCTCCTTATGTTTGTTTTGTATACCGTATGGTGCTTCCAAAAAATTAATCACCTTTGTTCCAGTTCGTCTTTAGTGCCTCTTCCATTCTCTTGTCGTGCTTCCAGAAGATTATTGGGCATTGTTCTAGGTCGTAACTATTGTCACTCCCTTTTCTATCCTCCGCCGCACTGCGTGCTGTTTGTGATGCATCAACGCTGAAAATAAGCGTCGTTGTCTTTCCAGTAAATAAATAAAACAGTCAGAGAATCCCAAAACAAGCTATCGAATGGAACACAACAGGCCGAAGAAAAAGAGGTCGACCACGTGAAACTCTAAAGAGGACTCTGTTAAGAGAGGCCAAATTCATTCATTCATTCATTTGCATGTCTCTTGCGGAATTTTGCCTCCCTAACAGCTCTCTTGTAGGCCTCTCGGTTGTGAGCAAGATGGCCTGCTGTTGATGCAACCATTTGCAGATTATCAACCATGTCTTGCAGCCATCTTCGCCTGGGCCTTCCTCTCTTTCTTCTTCCCATTATGCACCCTTCCAAGACGGTCTTCTCTAGATTATCATGACGTTTAATGTGTCCAAAATATTTTAGTTTTCCCTCTTTAATCCTCTCTACCAGCCAGCCTTCTTCAACACTAAGTTCTTGTAGTATGGATATGTTTGTTCTTTTCTCTGTCCATGATATTTGAAGGACTCTTCTGTGGCATTTACATTCAAAGGCATTTATGTGTTTCTCAGCTGCTTTGTTAAGTGTCCAGGTCTCACAGACAGAAGCCAAATTAGTGGGCATAAAATCTCCTGATGAGACTGGAAAGCTCGCCGAGGACTGGAAAAGTTGGCGAACTACCATGAAGTCACCCTAAGTGACGTTTAACGGCACGGGAAGTATAGAAAAAAAATTAGAACATATTTTCTTTTCATTATGCTACAAAAGTCCACATTGTCGACAACGTTTTTTTTTTTTTTGCCCCTCAGTTATGGCTACATTTGAAGCAGAGTTTTGAAGCATTTAACTTTTTTTTATCCTGAACATTTTCTGACATCACAGTCAATACAGTTCTGAAGAAAATGCTGGGTATAGGATTTTCTTTGGAAACAGAGATATACATTAATATCCGTAACGCACTTGGGGTGTGGCTAAATAGTGTTGTTATGTGTGATGTTGCTGTGTGGTGGTATGGCATGAGATGTGATGACTTGTCTTCGTTATATGTGATGTTGCTGTGTGGTGGTATGGCATGAGATGTGATGACTTGTCTTCGTTATATGTGATGTTGCTGTGTGGTGGTATGGCATGAGATGTGATGACTTGTCTTCGTTATATGTGATGTTGCTGTGTGGTGGTATGGCATGAGATGTGATGACTTGTCTTCGTTATATGTGATGTTGCTGTGTGGTGGTATGGCATGAGATGTGATGACTTGTCTTCGTTATATGTGATGTTGCTGTGTGGTGGTATGGCATGAGATGTGATGACTTGTCTTCGTTATATGTGATGTTGCTGTGGTGGTATGGCATGAGATGTGATGACTTGTCTTCGTTATATGTGATGTTGCTGTGTGGTGGTATGGCATGAGATGTGATGACTTGTCTTCGTTATATGTGATGTTGCTGTGTGGTGGTATGGCATGAGATGTGATGACTTGTCTTCGTTATATGTGATGTTGCTGTGTGGTGGTATGGCATGAGATGTGATGACTTGTCTTCGTTATATGTGATGTGCTGTGTGGTGGTATGGCATGAGATGTGATGACTTGTCTTCGTTATATGTGATGTTGCTGTGTGGTGGTATGGCATGAGATGTGATGACTTGTCTTCGTTATATGTGATGTTGCTGTGTGGTGGTATGGCATGAGATGTGATGACTTGTCTTCGTTATATGTGATGTTGCTGTGTGGTGGTATGGCATGAGATGTGATGACTTGTCTTCGTTATATGTGATGTTGCTGTGTGGTGGTATGGCATGAGATGTGATGACTTGTCTTCGTTATATGTGATGTTACTGTGTAGTGGTATTACACATGATGTGATCAAATGACGCATAATGTTGCTATAGTACGGTTTATCATGGGATGTGGCTGTATGACATCATTATAGGCTCGTAAGTAATGTTGCTCTATTGGGGTATCATATAGGATGTGGCTGAAAGACGTAATTATATGTGATGTTGATTATGACATACAAAGCATGTGCTATCATTATGTCAGCTAAAAAATGGCGCAGGGCTGTCCGAACAGCATGCTAGACCTCTGAGGCGACGTGACCCCATAATTACATTGTCAATGGGTGAAAGTGAATAACAGGACGAAGCTGCATACATAATAGATAGGATATACATAGGTGATGTTATAATATATTTTAATGTATGACGTTATTAAACTCCATGTAACAAAGGAGCAGTATCACATAGGGTGCAGCCTAAATATTTATAACGTGGGCTTTAGCATAAAGAATGTAGTTTGTTTTTGCTTTAAATAGTGGAATGAAACAGGTAGCAACACACCAGGTTACAAATGCACGTAGTTCTCTTAAGTTTTTTTTTCTTAAGCTGGTCAACGTGACACAGAGATTTCTGTCTGCGATTGATCATCATTTCACGTGTTTACTTTCACAGAAAAATCGATTATTCTTCCCTGGTTTTCCATTACTTAGTTCCATATTCTGTCTGTCTCACGTTCTCATATTCGACCGTTGTACTTGTCGTGATTTTTTGCAACTGATCTATCCTTTGATAGCTTTTATTTGTCCTGGTGTGCGTCATCTCAAAAGACAATTTCGAAGCATGTAGCTGTTGGCTGTTCGTGCAAGCTATCAAACGTCGCTTTTGCCGAACAGCTTCTGTTACGACTGATATTACTAATGTGTGATGGACTTGAGCAAGCAGTGAAGTTTGTGTTCCTTATTCTTGTCTCTTTCATGTTACTCATTTCAATTTCATATGAAACTATAAAGAAACATAGTTGCTGCTAGCTTTGTGGCACGGTCTTTCTCCAGCTCTTCCTCATGCCAGTGACTGATGGATGACATTCTTTATGCTAAAGCCTTACAAATGTCTGTTTATCTCAGTTCTGGTCTACCTTATCATCTCTTGCCCTCTAGAAGTCTGCTGTTTTCTGAAGAATGTGAATTATCATCTTTGCTTTCAGCAGTAACTAGTCACCTTTCTCCTGCATTAATGTGTTTATTCATCTTTCTCTTTTCTTTGTTTCGATGCTTTCCTTTTCTCCTCGTGTATTTCTGTTCGCCGTCACATGCGCTGTTTTCTCTCGTACATTTTTTTCTCTCATTATTTCTGTTCGTATCTTCTACTATTTAAAAAAAAAAAAACCGCACTCACTGAAGCAGTCAGCACAGCCAGATCGGAAGTCGTTTTCTGGCTGATTAGAGAGCAATTTCCTTTGGTGGACGTGTCACATGATCGTAGTCATTAACATTTCTTTTCGTACTCTTTCATTCTAATCGCAGCGAGGTGACGACAAATGAATACCTAAACCCGCTTTCGATGAGATCAGAGACGCCATTAAGAATCTTAAAACGGGAAGAAACCCCTGGCTGAGATGAAATAACAACTGAAATGATACAAACAGTTGAAGTGATTAGCACCTGCGTTTATCACGCTCTGTGCTCTAAGATTTGGAAAAATGGAATTTGGCCAAAGGATTGAAATCGCTCAATTTTAAACAGAGAAAACTTAAATATTTTGGACATATTAAACGTCATGAAAACTTAGAGAATACAGACTTGGAAGGGTACATAATGGGAAAAAGAAAGAGGAGAAGACCAAGACGAAGATGGCTGCAGGACATCGTTGATGATCTGCGAATGGGGGCATCACCAGCAGGGGATCTTGCTCACAACCGAGAGGCCTACAGGAGAGCTGTTAGGGAGGCAAAGTTCTGTAAGGGACATGCAAATGACTGACTGACTGACTACCGAAGAAGGGCAGTCTAAAAATATGTGTGCAAGCTCACAGAAGTTTTCTCTCATAAGCTCACATAAGTTTTCTCTCATAAGCTCACATAAGTTTTCTCTCATAAGCTCACAAACAAGATGCTGGTACGAATAATTTTCGAAAGAACGGAAGGAAAAACGCTGAACAAGAAAGACATGAAGTACAGCCGCGTTGCAGACCAGGCAGAGGCGCTAGGGGAACATCATATAAAAGTGTAGAGTTTAATGTGGATCTGTATGCCTGTTTCGTAAACTACTTTAAAGCATTTGCCTGCTTACATCATCAGCAGTTACGGTCTATAATGTATGGGGTTTCCTAATCACCTGGCACACCTTATCATCAAACTGTACCAAGATCACCAATCAGCAGTGAGGGTAGGTGTCGAAACATCGGGTTGGTTTGATGTACAAATGGGAGGTAGGCAGAGACGTAGCCCTTCTCCGTATTTGTTTAACACCTACACTGAAAATATTGTGAGGACTAAGTTTGAATCTTTTACATTTGGGTTCACCATATTCCAGAAACGAATACTGTCCTTTTATGAAACAGTTCAGAAGGCCTGCATCAGCTGATGATTCATTCCACCAAAAGACGTAAATAAACGCAGAACCTCTTCTTAAACACCAACAAAACCAAAGTAATGTTAGCTGACAAAATGAGAAGCAAGCCCAAAATTGCATTGGACCATGGAGACGTAAAAATCATAAATAAATTTGAATGCCTAGGTTCTGTCATTATCATTATCACCAGTGGTGACTGCCGAGTGGAATTTAAAAGGAGACTAGCAGTTGCATCACAGAAACTAGTGCGAATGAAGAGTATGTGCCAAGGTACCAACAAGAAAACAAAGTTATTTTTACTAAGAGCTGACACATTCCCAGATGCAAGACGTGGACACAAAGCAAATCACTGGGCAAGAGAATAGCAGAATTAAAATGAAATGTCATAGAAGGGTACTGAGAATATCATGGACTGAAAGAAAATCAAACAAAGAGATGTTAACAGGGTTATGTGTTGTAGAAAACTGGCTTGTAAACACCATCAAAGTTAGAAAGCTGAGATACTTCGGCCATATCAAGAGACATAATGTTTTGGAAAGAATGATAGCAGAAGGCATAAAAGGAGAAAAAAGGGGCCGAACTCGCCTCAAGTGGACTCGGGGAATCACTGAATGTCTGAATATGTCATTGCGAGATGGGCAGTGCGCTCAAGATCTCTTTGCATTCAGGGAAGCTGTGAGTAGGACAACGTTCTGGAAAGGACACGCCACATGATGATTCTTTATTGTGCTTTCTCCATTTCGTGACGTGAAATATTTTCTTTCAACGTTCTCATCACAGTTTTTCGTCACTTTGCTTTTATCTTTCTTGTTTTCTCCCAGTCTAGTGTCCCTTCTTTTCTTTTCTTGTTTTCTCTCAGTCTAGTGTCGTTTCTATCTCTTTTATTGTGTTCTCTCGGTCTGTTGTAGCTGTTTTATTTCTTTTCTTGTTTTCTCTCAGTCCAATGACATTGGTTTCTCTTTTCTTGTTTTCGCTCAGTCTAGTGTCGTTTCTATCTCTTTTCTCATCTTCTCCCAGTATAGTGTCATTTGTTCTTCTTTTCTTTTTTTTTCTCCCAGTCTATTGTCGTTTCCATTTCTTTTCTTGTGGGTCTGTTGATTTATTCTATTTTCATATTTTCTCCCAGTCTAGTGTCATTTGTTTTTCTTTTCTTGTTTTCTCTCTGTCTAGTGTCATTTGTTCCTCTTTTCTTTTTTTCTCCCAGTCTAGTGTCATTTCTGACACTTTTCTTGTGTTATTTTGGTTTGTTGTAGATTTTTTTTTCTCTTTTCTTGTCTTCTCCCAGTCTAGTGTGATTTATTTATCTTTCCTTGTTCTCTCCCAGTCTAGTGTCATTTGTTTCTCTTTTCTTATTTTATCCCAGTCTGGTGTCGTTTCTATCTCTTTTCTTATTTTCTCTCAGTCTGTTGTAGTTTTTTTCTCTTTCCTAGTCTAGTATCATTTGTTTATCTTTTCTTATTTTATCCAAGTCTAGTGTTATTTGCTTATCTTTTCTTATTTTCTCCCAGTCTAGTGTCATTTGTTTATATTTTCTTGTTTTCTCACAGTCTCGTTTCATTTATTTATCTTTTCTTATTTTCTCCCAGTGTAGTGTCATTTGTTTCTCCTTTCTTATTTTCTCCCAGTCTGTTCTAGCTTATTTTTTTTTCTCTTTTCTTGTTTTCTCACAGTCTAGTATCATTATTTCTCTTTTCTTATTTCCTCTTAGATGCATCAGTAGCAGGCCGTCTTGCTCACAACCGAGAGGCCTACAGGAGTGCTGTTAGGGAGGCAAAGTTCCGCAAGGGACATGCAAATGAATAAATGAATGTTTCCTCTCCGTCTAGTGTCGTTTCTTTCTCTTTTATTGTATACTCTTTATAGTGTCGTTTCTTTCTCTTTTTTTCCTCTCAGTCTAGTGTCGTTTATTTCTCTTTTCTTGTTTCCTCCCAGTCTAGTGCCTTTTCTTTCTCTTTTCTTGTATACTCAATCTAGTGTCGCTTCTTTCTCTGTTTCTTGTTTCTTCAGGGTCTGGTGTTGTTTCTTTCTCTTTTCTTGTTTCTTCTCAGTCTAGTGCAGTTTCTTTCTCTTTTCTTGTTTTTCTAAGTCCAGTGTGATATTTTACTTCATAAATTTCTTTCCGTATTATTACTTCGCGGCCTCCCTGCTATGTTTTCAAAGTTGTGTTTTGCCCTCTCCATTTAAGGCATCGCTTTTCACATTCATATCTTTTTTTGTTTTACACTAACTGTGTATATCTTGATTTTTCTGCCACTCATTCTATCCCAGTTTCAACCAGTTTCAAACATTGTGTCAATTGATTTATCTCCCTTTCTGCCTTCTTCCCATCTCTTTCTCTATCTTCCTCTCTCTCTCTCTCTCTCTCATCTGCATATAGTTCCTTTCTCTATTGATTTCTGTGTGAGTTCCGCAATTAAGTTCGTCCATTATTGGCACATTTGTGTGCTCTGCACGCAGTAATTCGAACACTTTTTGCCAATTACTCTTCCCTTGCTAGAGTTATTCCCCCCTCTTACATGACAGCTATGGCTATGTTGAGACATTTACAGAATCGTCGTGTTAATATTTGAAATATGAATGTTATCGTAATTGTTACTCAATAATCTATATTATATCATGTTTCTGTTACTTCTCAGTCTATATTATATCCTATTTCTGTTACTTCTTTTTGGAAAATATTGGGAAAAAGGGATTTCCAACACATGTGATACAATTAATATCGCTAATGTATCTAAACCAACAGGCATCATAAGAATAAATTGAAACAACAACTTGGTTTGACATAAAACAAGGGGTCTGTCAGGGATACGTAGTGTCGCCTTACGTATGTAACTTGTATACTGAAAATATAATGAGAAATGTCAGAGAAGATGTAGCGAAGGAATATTACGATGCCATAAAAATTGGAGGTTATGAAATACCAGAGGTTAGATATTCTGATGACACAGTATTACTGTAAACAACAGAAAAAAAATTAATGGAAAAACTAATTATGTCAGTCCTTAAGAATAGTGACAAAACAAATAAGGCAGCTGAAATATATATATATATTAATAAGGAAGAATTCGAAGAGGTGGAGGGTTTTGAATATCTTTGATTATTACTAATACTGGAGATACAATGAGGAAAATTAAAAAAGGAAGACATCTGTCGCTCTTCAAAAAATAAAACAACTAAACAATCTGTGGAGAAGAATTGGCAGAATTACAAAAAAATAGATTTTTAAGAGCGTGCGTCTCTTCCATCGCAACATATGCCTGTGAGACCTGTACACTTACAAAAATAACTGAGAAACACATAAATGCTTTTGAATGTAAATGCTACAGATGAGCTCTTCAAATATCATGGACACACACAAAAAAAAAATATCCATACTACAAGAACTTAATATTGAAGAAGGTTGGCTGGTAAAGAAAATTAAACAAAGAAAACTTAAATATTTTATACACATTATATGCCATGAGAATTTTGTGTTTCATCTAGTCCAGTCCTAAATGTGTTACATTAGTTTAAACGTATTTCACTCCCTTGAAGTTTTCACTAAGCTAAATGTGTCTTTCATTTTGTTAAAGCGCCACCTGTTGCACGTCATGTTCAGACTTAAAAACCTCCTTTTCTTTAAAAACAAACACTATCTGTATAATTTTAATTATTTTTTATTGGTATATTTTTTTCAGGTATTTGTAAGCAATTACATTAAAACGGCCCGTTTCATTGGTTTATTCGGCTTTAGGTCCAGTGTGTCTCCCTTACCACCAGATCTTACATCTTACATCCTTCCCGTGCCGTTAAACGTCACATAGGGCTCGCATATTTCTTTGCCAAATGCTCCTGTTCGCGGCGAGTCTTTCAGCTCCATCAAGGGATGTTACGCCCGCTAAACTGGCTTCTCTTAACAAGGGATGTTATGCCCGCTAAACTGGCTTCTCTTAACAATGTCCTCTTTAGAGTTTCACGTGGTCGACCTCTTTCTTTGGCTAGTTGTGCTCCACTTGATAGCTTGTTTTGGTATTCTCTGACTGTATCTTTTCATCACATGGCCTACATATTGTCCATCTTTTTTCTGATCACCCATGAGACAGGTTGTTGTTTGCACATCTGTATTATCTCTGCCTTGTTCTTAATTCATTCCACTTTCTACCAAGTATTTTCCTTAGGCATTTGTTTTCAAAAGAGTCTAATTTCTTGTCTATTTCTTTAGTTGATTTCCAAATCAATCAATCTATCTATCTATCTATCTATCTATCTATCTATCTATCTATCTATCTATCTATCTATCTATCTATCTATCTATCTATCTATCTATCTATCTATCTATCTATCTATCTATCTATCTATCTATCCATCCATCCATCCATCCTTCCCTCCATCCATCCATCCATCCATCCATCCATCCATCCATCCATCCATCTATCTATCTATCTATCTATCTATCTATCTATCTATCTATCTATCCCTCCATCCATCCCTCCATCCATCCCTCCATCCATCCATCCATCCATCCATCTATCTATCTATCTATCTATCTATCTATCTATCTATCTATCTATCTATCTATCTATCTATCTATCTATCTATCTGTCTATCTATCTGGATGTGTATGTGTGTTTATATGTTCTGGCATAACTCTGGAACGCCTGGACCAATTTCAACCAACCTTGGTACACATATGACGTACAATCTGGAGAAAAGTACTGTGGGGGGGGGGGGTAATCCATACCTAGCACCCTTGGGGGGGGGGAATGTTGTAGGATGGGAGTGACATGTAAAAATAATACAAAACGACCGATATTAATGTCGAGTCCATAGTTTTCTGGGTCGCTGAGATGAATAGAGACACTCCTGATACCGTTTACGTCCAAGTTCAGCCCCATCCGCATGGGGGGGGGGGGGGGGGTGAGAGGGGGTAAAAATTAGAATGGGCTCTCCAATTATTTTACTACGGAAACTCGACCCGCCAAAACTTTGTAACGGCACAAGACTGTGTGTAAAGAGGATGCTGGGCAATATAGTTGATACGACCATCTTAACAGGACAGGGAGAGGGTGAAGCAGTTTTTATCCCATGGATACCACTCATTCCGACGTATCTCCCTTTTAACTTTAAGAGATTACAATTTCCAGTGAGACTTGGGTTTTCGATCACGATCAACAAGTCACAGGAGCAGACTACACATTATAGAGTAAAGTCTTTTACAAATTCACTATAATATTAATTTAACTCAAAACTTTATTATATACAACATCTTTAGTTTCATCTCCAGGATTAAGCATAAATAATTTCTTGGGTGAACCCCTCCCCCCACTCCCCTTGAGCAAGCAACATGAGGTTGTCTGTGGGAGGAACATGGCGATCTCAAATCCACTCCGCAGTATGAATAATTAATAAATTCCCGAGCAACGCCGGGTAATCATCTCTCTCTCTCTCTCTCTCTCTCTCTCTCTCTCTCTCTCTCTCTCTCTCTCTCTCTGAACCTTAAGTGCCCAGGGCACATGGGGCTTCCGCAAGGGTTTTCCACAAATGCCTGTCCTTCGCCTTTTTTTTCTGCTCTTGCCCAGGTGAGCCCTCCACTGCCCAACATCCTCTCTGTTGTTCCTTTCCATATCTCCCCTGGTCCACCCTTACCTCTGTTCCCCTGCGGTGTCCATCCCAGTGCTATTCCTGGTAGTGAGTTGCCAGTCACCCGGAGCACACGCCCCAACCATCGCCAGCGTCCTTCCTCAATAACCGTTGTCAGTGGCTTCATCTGCATCTCTGCCAACAAAATGTTATTGCTTATGGTGTTTGGCCAGAATATTTTCCTAATTCTTCGTAAACATTTAGTCTGGAAAGAATTCAACTTGTTTTCCATGGTTTTGGTGATTTTCCAGCATTCGGGAATCATCTAGCACGTTATATTAGTTAATTGGTTGATCCTCTTAGGCCAAAGGCGGCGCATAGGGGTGAGAACAAGGCTCTACATGTCTGGCGATTCCTTGCTACTTGCTTTAGGTCTTCGATGTCTCTGATGAGCGTTGTTGAACACTCGTTGGTGATAACTCTTCTTAGTGTGTCTTTGGGTCTTCCTCGCTTTCTTTTACCCCCTGGTGACCACGTAAATGCTTGGTGTGGGAGTCGTTTTTCGTCAATTTTAAGTACGTGACCAATGTAGAATGTATAAAACAGGAAAAAGTAGGACGCCGGACAAGCCACACCTTACAATTTACAGCTAAGTACTCTTTAGAAAAAAAATTTTTTTTAAAAATAGTATTCATGTGAATCTATACTTTATCTCCTCTCTCTACTTCTTCGTCCTGTATGTGTTTGTATGATTAAGGCACACGCCGAAACGTCACAACTGTGCAATCGTTAAGTAATAAAGCTGCTCCTACTTTTTCCTGTTTTATACATTCTAGTATCACAGCTTTACTGCAGTGCTTTTTGTATAGTTATATACTTATACACTAATTATTGTGGTCGATGTAGTTTCAGCGACGTCTTCTGATAAAGTTTGATACGTAGTTTAGTTTAGTTTCTTGTCTTATTGATGTAACCGATCTGAAGTCGTGCCACCAGACATTTAGCAGTCTTCGAAGGCACTTGTTTTCAAAAGCATCTAGTCTCTTTTCCATTGCTGGGGATGTTCTCCAACTCTCGCAATCATAGGCTAGTACTAGCACTACACAGGAGTTGAAGATCTCGAGTTTCGTGTGCCTAATGAGTTGTTTTGATTTCAAGATGTTAGTCAGCTAACACTTCCAGATGTTAGTCAGTTATATAGTACGTTATATAATACAGGTATATGATACCAGGGTCATCTGTTTTACAACAAAACTACGAGCTACTGGATCGGCTTTCTCTATTCTACAATCAAAAACTGTATGACATACTAGCCCAGTTTTGGTGAGAGATAAGAGAAATAACGAATGCAGCAAATCAGTTTCCGTATCTTTATACACAGTGGTTTAGAATGAAGGTAGACAGAGATGTAGTTATTGAAAAAAAAAATAGAAAGAGTGAGGAAAGTGAGCAGAAACAAGGGTTGCAGAAAATAAGATGAACGCGTATAAATTATGAAAATAACAACAATCCATTATTTCGACAAATGCCTTCATCAAGGACCACATATGAAAAGCAATACAACATACACAACACGAAAAAAAATGAAAAAAAAACATTTAGTTCTTTGGTATCTTCCTTGCAAGAAAGGTCAGATTGCTACTCTTATCATCAAACTACGTCTTGCTTACTAGCTTTAAGTTTTATCTCTCTTATCATCAAACTACGTCTTGCTTACTAGCTTTAAGTTTTATCTCTCTTATCATCAAACTGTATCTTGCTTATTACCTTTAAGTTCTGTCTCTCTTATCATCAAACTGTCTTGCTTATTACCTTTAAGTTCTGTCTCTCTTATCATCAAACTGTGTCTTGCTTACTAGCCTTTAAGTTCTGTCTCTCTTATCATCAAACTGTATCTTGCTTATTACCTTTAAGTTCTGTCTCTCTTATCATCAAACTGTGTCTTGCTTATTACCTTTAAGTTCTGTATCTCTTATCATCAAACGGTGTCTTGCTTACTAGCCTTTAGGTTCTGTCTCTGTTATCATCAAACTATGTCTTACTTACTAGCCTTTAGGTTCTGTCTCTCTTATCATCAAACTATGTCGTGCATACTAGCCTTTAAGTTCTGTTTCTCTTATCATCAAACGGTGTCTTTCTTACTAGCCTTTAAGTTCTGTTTCTCTTATCATCAAACTATGTCGTGCATACTAGCCTTTAAGTTCTGTTTCTCTTATCATCAAACGGTGTCTTTCTTACTAGCCTTTAAGTTCTGTTTCTCTTATCATCAAACTATGTCTTACTTACTAGCCTTTAAGTTCTGTTTCTCTTATCATCAAACTATGTCTTACTTACTAGCCTTTAAGTTCTGTTTCTCTTATCATCAAACTATGTCTTACTTACTAGCCTTTAAGTTCTGTTTCTCTTATCATCAAACTATGTCGTGCATACTAGCCTTTAAGTTCTGTTTCTCTTATCATCAAACTATGTCGTGCATACTAGCCTTTAAGTTCTGTTTCTCTTATCATCAAACGGTGTCTTATTTACTAGCCTTTAAGTTCTGTTTCTCTTATCATCAAACTATGTCTTACTTATTAGCCTTTAAGTTCTGTTTCTCTTATCATCAAACTATGTCTTACTTACTAGCCTTTAAGTTCTGTTTCTCTTATCATCAAACGGTGTCTTGCTTACTAGCCTTTAGGTTCTGTCTCTGTTATCATCAAACTATGTCTTACTTACTAGCCTTTAGGTTCTGTCTCTCTTATCATCAAACTATGTCGTGCATACTAGCCTTTAAGTTCTGTTTCTCTTATCATCAAACTATGTCGTGCATACTAGCCTTTAAGTTCTGTTTCTCTTATCATCAAACTATGTCGTGCATACTAGCCTTTAAGTTCTGTTTCTCTTATCATCAAACTATGTCTTACTTACTAGCCTTTAAGTTCTGTTTCTCTTATCATCAAACTATGTCTTACTTACTAGCCTTTAAGTTCTGTTTCTCTTATCACCAAACTATGTCGTGCATACTAGCCTTTAAGTTCTGTTTCTCTTATCATCAAACTATGTCTTACTTACTAGCCTTTAAGTTCTGTTTCTCTTATCATCAAACTATGTCGTGCATACTAGCCTTTAAGTTCTGTTTCTCTTATCATCAAACTATGTCGTGCATACTAGCCTTTACGTTCTGTTTCTCTTATCATCAAACGGTGTCTTACTTACTAGCCTTTAAGTTCTGTTTCTCTTATCATCAAACTATGTCGTGCATACTAGCCTTTAAGTCAAAGTTCAGCCCCATCCGCATGGGGGGGGGGGGGGGGGGGGGGTGAGAGGGGTAAAAATTAGAATGGGCTCTCCAATTATTTTACTACGGAATCTCGACCCGCCAAAACTTTGCAACGGCACAAGACTGTGTGTAAAGAGGATGATGGGCAATATAGTTGAAATGACCATCTTAACAGGACAGGGAGAAGGTGAAGCAGTTTTTATCCCAAGGGTACCACTCATTCCGACAGATCTCCCTTTTAACTTTAAGACCATTACAATTTCCAGTGAGACTTGCTTTCTCGATCACGATCAACAAGTCACAGGAGCAGACTACACATTATAGAGTAAAGTCTTTTACAAATTCACTATAATATTAATTTAACTCAAAACTTTATTATATACAACATCTTTAGTTTCACCTCCAGGATTAAGCATAAATAATTTCTTGGGTGAACCCCCCCCCCTCTCCCCTTGAGCAAGCAGCATGAGGTTGTCTGTGGGAGAAACATGGCCATCTCAAATCCACTCCGCAGTGTGAATAATTAATAAATTCCCAAGCAACGCCGGGTAATCATCTCATTCATTCATTCATTCCTTTGCTTGTCCCTTGCGGAACTTTGCCTCCCAAACAGCACTCCTGTAGGCCTCTCGGTTGTGAGCAAGATGGCCTGCTGCTGCTGCATCCATTTCCAGATCATCAACGATGTCTTGCAGCCATCTTCGTTTCGGTCTTCCTCTTTTTCTTTTTCCCATTATGTATCCTTCCAATACGGTCTTCTCTAAATTATCATGACGTTTAATGTGGCCAAAATATTTAAGTTTTCTCTCTTTAATCCTCTTTACTAGCCAGCCTTCTTCAATATTAAGCTCTTGTAGTATAGATATATTTGTTCTTTTTTGTTTCCACGATATCTGGAGAACTCTTCTATAGCATTTACATTCAAAGGCATTTATGTGCTTCTCAGCTGTTTTGTTAAGTGTCCAGGTCTCACAGGCATATGTTGCGATAGGAAAGATGCATGCCCTTAAAAATCTTATTTTTGTGGTTCTGTCTGCTCCTCTCCACAGATTCTTTATTTGTTTTACTTTCTGAAGAGCAATAGATGTCCTCCGTTTAATTTCCCTCATTGTATCTCCATTATTAGTTAGTAGTGATCCAAGATATTCAAAACTCTCCACTTCTTCCAGTTTTTCCTCATTGATACATATTTCAGTTGCCTTGTTTGTTTTGTCAGTTGTCATCACTTTAGTTTTCTTTGCATTAAGATAGAGGTTCTGCTCTTCGCTGTTCTTGCGGACTGACATAATTAGTTTTTCCATTCCTTCTTGTGTTGTGGACAGCAATACTGTGTCATCAGCATATCTAATCTCTGGTATTTCATAACCTCCAACTGTTATGGCATCGTAATATTCTTTGTCTACATCTTCTCTAACATTCCTCATTATATTTTCAGTATACAAGTTAAATAAGTAGGGTGACAATATGCACCCCTGACGGACCCCTTGTTTTATGTCAAACCAAGTTGTTGTTTCACCATTTATTCTTACTGCTGCTTGTTGGTCTAAATACAGCAGTGATGTTAATTGTATCAAATGTGTTGGAAATCCCATTTTTTCCATTATTTCCCAAAGTTTCTGGTGTTGTACACAATCAAATGCCTTTGAGTAGTCTATAAAGGATAAATATAGATTCACATTAAACTCCCTGCATTTCTCTATTATTAATCTTAGATTGAATATATGATCTCTTGATCCTCTTCCTTGCCTGAAGCCAGCTTGGACCATATTGACTTCTTCTTCTATTTTCTTTCGAAGTCTACCCATTATGATTTTTAACAGAATTTTACTGGCATGACTAATCAGGGCAACAGTTCTGTAGTTGGTGCATAATTTCAGGTTACCCTTTTTTGGCAGTGGTATGAATACAGTTCTTTTCCATTCTTTTGGCCAAATACCTGAATGCCATATCTTTTTACATAGTGCATGATAGATTGTTGCACACTCCTTTCCTCCTGCTTTAATAAATTCAGCGGTTATCTCATCACATCCTGGTGATTTACCATTTTTCAGACTCTTTATTGCCCATAAAACTTCTTCCATTGTCGGCTCGGGTTCTTTCTCCTCCAATAATAATTCACCCTGTTGATTTCTGCTTCCACAGTCGGTTGTTTCATACATTCTTTTGCAATATTCCTTCCATCTTTCCAGAATTTCCTCTGTCTCTGTCAGGGTATTCCCCATCTCATCACAAATTACATTTAGCTTAGGTGTGACATTTCTCGTCAATGTCTTCATTTCTTTAAACATTTCACTATCTCTTCCACACCTCTGATGTTCTTCTATTCTTTCACAACAATGGTAATCATCTAGCACGTTATATTAGTTGGTTGATCGTCTTGGGCCAAAGGCGGCGCATAGGGGGGAGAACAAGGCTCTCCATGTCTGGCGATTCCTTGCTACTTGCTTTAGATCTTCGGTGTCTCTGATGAGCATTGTTGAACACTCCTTAGTGATAACTCTTCTTAGTGTGTCTTTGGGTCTTCCCCGCTTTCTTTTACCCCCTGGTGACCACGTAAATGCTTGGTGTGGGAGTCGTTTTTCGTCCATTCTAAGTACGTGGCCGATATAGTTCCAGCGACGTCTTCTGATAAAGTTTGATACGTAGTTTAGTTTAGTTTCTTGTCTTATTGATGTAACCGATCTGAAGTCGTGCCAACAGATATTTAGCAGTCTTCGAAGGCACTTGTTTTCAAAAGCATCTAGTCTCTTTTCCATTGCTGGGGATGTTCTCCAACTCTGGCAACCATGGTTAGTACTAGCACTACACAGGAGTTGAAGATCTCGAGTTTCGTGTGCCTAATGAGTTGTTTTGATTTCAAGATGTTAGTCAGCTAACACTTCCAGATGTTAGTCAGTTATATAATACGTTATATAATACAGATATATGATACCGGGGTCATCTGTTTTACAACAAAACTACGAGCTACTGGATCGGCTTTCTCTATTCTACAATCAAAAACTGTATGACATACTAGCCCAGTTTTGGTGAGAGATAAGAGAAATAACGAATGCAGCAAATCAGTTTCCGTATCTTTATACACAGTGGTTTAGAATGAAGGTAGACAGAGATGTAGTTATTGAAAAAGGATAGAAAGAGTGAGGAAAGTGAGCAGAAACAAGGGTTGCAGAAAATAAGATGAACGCGTATAAATTATGAAAATAACAACAATCCATTATTTCGACAAATGCCTTCATCAAGGACCACATATGAAAAGCAATACAACATACACAACACGAAAAATAAATGAAAAAAAAATAACACTTAGTTCTTTGGTATCTTCCTTGTAAGAAAGGTCAGATTGCTACTCTTATCATCAAACTGTATCTTGCTTACTAGCTTTAAGTTTTATCTCTCTTATCATCAAACTGTGTCTTGCTTATTACCTTTAAGTTCTGTCTCTCTTATCATCAAACTGTGTCTTGCTTACTACCTTTAAGTTCTGTCTCTCTTATCATCAAACTATGTTTTGCTTACTAGCTTTAAGTTTTATCTCTCTTATCATCAAACTATGTCTTACTTACTAGCCTTTAAGTTCTGTTTCTCTTTTTGTCTTGCTTATTACCTTTAAGTTCTGTCTCTCTTATCATCAAACTATGTTTTGCTTACTAGCTTTAAGTTCTGTCTCTCTTATCATCAAACTATGTCTTACTTACTAGCCTTTAAGTTCTGTTTCTCTTATCATCAAACTATGTCTTACTTACTAGCCTTTAAGTTCTGTCTCTCTTATCATCAAACTATGTCTTACTTACTAGCCTTTAGGTTCTGTCTCTCTTATCATCAAACTATGTCTTACTTACTAGCCTTTATGTTCTGTCTCTCTTATCATCAAACTGTGTCTTGCTAGTTACCTTTAGGTTCTGTCTCTCTTATCATCAAACGATGTCGTGCTTACTAGCCTTTAAGCTCTGTTTCTCTTATCATCAAGCTATGTCTTACTTTAAGTTGTGTCTAATGCACCAGGAAAAAAAAACACCGTCCACTCTAGCAACTTTTAAATCTTCCAATTCTCCCCCCACCCCCACTCTAATAAAAAAAACATTCCTTAAACTAGCTCAGTCCATCTATTTGCTGCTACCAGGCCCCGTCTGATCCTCCAGATTAAGTTTCTATTTCGTCATCAACTCTCTCTCAGCGCCCAAATGACACCTGTCATTTGTCTGTCTCTCGCCATCAGCTTCAAAATATTTCATGAGACTGTTCACGTGAATTCCGGGAAAAAAAAAACACATCCACGCTTGCAAGGATCAGGGCTCCCATTACCAATGTCAAACTAGAACCCCTCCCCCCACCCAACCCTTTCTTGTTTTGTTTTTTTTCTTCTCAGGGGAGATAATGAGTGTGACTTTTCCCATCTCGTGGTTCCGCACCTGCGCCTGCTGAAGTATTCATTCTCTGTGGCTGAAAAGAGGAGCCACTATTAACAGCTTAGGGTTTCTTTTTTTTTCCCCTCTTGCGAGATGGTGAGAACTGTTGATCATGATTCGGTCCGTGTTCTCAGGTTCCGATTAGCCCAACAAAGCAATAAAGGCAAGAAATGCAGGATATGTGATCTTGAAGGAAACTGTCAACAAATAAGCATTTATCTAAACACATGTCAGGAAAGCATAAGTGGATTCATCTAAACAGTTATCAGAACAGTATCAGTGGATTCATCTAAGCAAATGTCAGAACAGTGGCAATGGATTCATCTGGACAGTTATCAGAACGGTGTCAGTGAATTCATCTGGACAATTATCAGAACAGTGTCAGTGGATTCATCTGGACAATTATCAGAAGAGTATCAGTGAATTCATCTAGACAATTATCAGAACAGTGCCAGTGGATTCATCTGGACAATTATCAGAACAGTATCACAGAATTCACTAACACATCATCTTGATTCATAACCGCTTGTTAGAGAAAAACATAGGAATATTGCACCAGCAACATTCACATGGGCAAGAACAGCAAAATCATGTATATTTACAGCATGGAGAACATTCATAAAACAGGAACAGCAACATTATTTATATTTACAGGATGGAGAACATTCATAACATAGGAACAGCAAAATCATTCATATTTACAGCACGGAGAACATTCATAAAACAGGAACAGAAAAATCATTTATGTTTACAACATGGAGAACATTCATGAAATAGTAACAGCGTTCACAGAATCAGGGGAGTAACTTTTATTATAAAACAGTTATTGCTAAGATCACCACTGTCATTATAAAAATCGTGAGTACTATACTCAAGAGTGAACTAATAATTCACAACATCATGTTCAAAATTAGTTGTAAATTTTCCAGTATTATCAATTCTTATATATATATATATATATATATATATGAGTTATCAGAACAATTATATATATATATATATATATTGTTGTATTATTGTATTTTGTAATATATAAAGGAAGAAAATCCTGATAAAATCCAAAATCCTGCCCCAAAACACCAAAAATAACAATCTACAAAACTATAATAAGATCAGTCATCATGTATGTATCAGAAATGTGGATATAACAAGGACGAACAACAACTGCAGATCTTTGAGAATAAGATTCTAAGAAGGTTCGTTGGGCCCATAATGAGTACCAACAGTGGAGGATGGAGAGCTAGGATGAACACTGAACTGAACAGCTTATTTATCCCAAACAATTATAATGTCTTGAAACTGAACAGACTACGCTGGCTGGGCCACGGAGAAGGAATGAACAGACACACGAAAATGATGTACGCACAAGAGATGAGAAAAACAAGATGAAGGGATAGACCAAGACGGAGATGGAAAGACAAAATAGAAGAGGATATAAAAGAAAATGGTATCACCAAATGGAGAGAGAGAAGATTAGGAATAGAGAGGAATGGAGGCGAACTTTATCTGCAGCAGTGAGCCTTAATGGCTCGAAAAGCTGAAGAAGAAGAAGAATTAGTTCTTAAAAGAGTGTTCTTTACCAAAACTTCCAAGCATTTAGAGAACTTTTAAAAAACCATGATAAACATACTCACCTTGTTTTAACAGAGAAGTGAGCTGTCACGTTACTTCAACATTTTTACACAGCATAGCAGTTTTAACACTTAGATGCCCATTAAAAAAATAACTTGTTAATTCTGGCGAGAAACACATCGGAAAATAATTTATGTGAAAATTGCACAATTTTGCCCTGAACGAATTTATTCCTTGAGTGACTGCTTTTTAAAATTTGCGATAAAACTGAAACAAGATGTTTAATGAATATAAACGCTCGCAAATAACCCTGACATTGCTAAGAATCATGGAAGTAGTGATATTAAATCAATGTGGGAGCTTTCAAGAAAATATAACTCTTTCACTGCACGATTTATGCATGGAAGAGCACAGCAATGGCGAGTTTGTTGTTAAACTACCTGGTATCTGCAGAGATGAAATCTTTGAAACTGATGCTCAAATGAAGGTCTTATAAAGCTGGTGAAATCCGGGTTGTGACTGGACTGCAGTGGGCTTTCTAACTTCTCGGAGCGGGCAAAGGAAACCAGGATTTCCAGCTTTCTTGCACCAGCTTGACAAGCACGACCGTTCCCTGGAACCTCAAGCAACGGGGCTGCAAGCTTCTCAGAGTCATTCATGTGTCATTCAGTGTCAGAGTAATTCAGTGTCATAGTCATTCAGTGTCATTCATGTGTCATTCAGTGTCATTCATGTGTCATTCAGTGTCATAGTCATTCAGTGTCAGAGTTATTCCGTGTCATAGTCATTCAGTGTCATTCATGTGACACTAGGATGTCGTAATCACGTCTGATTCACTGACCAAGACAGACCGTCAATGTTCAGGGTGATCTCAGTCAAAGAAGATAACCAAATTCTGTACAATAGGTGTCAGTCAGCCAGTCAGTCATTTGTATATCCCTTGCGGAACTTTGCCACCTAACAGATCTCCCGTAGGCTTGTGTAAAAAGAGGTGCATCTCACTTACAAGTATATGGGTGTACACATTGTTAACAGCAGATATCACACCATCTCTTGTAATACACGTAAATATGTACATATCTTCGTTTACGTTCCATATAAACATGTACACATCTGAATCATCATTTACGTGTCTGTTATAAATATGTACACATCTGAATCACCATCTTCGTTTCCTGTCCACTAGTTCCAGTTAAACATGTACACAACTGAATCATCATTTTCGTTTACATATCCATTAGCCCCTTCTACTTTTTTAAGGAGCGATGTGTGTACTTGAATTTATTTGTGTGTGTTTTTTATAATAGAAAGCAGATGAAAAATTATGCTTCTGAAAGCTAAGAAAACTTAGATGAAAAAGTGATGTTTGTGAAAGCTAAAAAAGCTTAGGTGAAAAGTGATGTTTGTGAAAGCTTGGAAAGCTGAAAGTCTGCTTCTTGTGTTGTCTCATCTCTGATTTTTTTTTTTTTTTTGGTCTCTAGAACTTCAGAAATTAAGCAGATCTGCTCTCAGCAAATTCACAAACAGTGTATGTATGTACACACATCTTATATTCAGCAGATCTTACACTCAACAGATCCACATGCAACAGCTCCACTCTCAACAGCTCCACACTCGACAGCTCCACACTCAACAGCTCCACTCTCGACAGCTCCACACTCAACAGCTCCACACTGAACAAACTTGTGTACACAGTCAGGAGATTGGTATAAGTAAACATCCATTAAAACACATTTAAAAAAACTAAATATGCTTACTCATAATTCCTACCAAAAGAGAAATGGCAGTTTCCGAATCTTAATATTTCTGCGAACAGAAAACAATGAGACTTTGGCATGGTAAGGTAAGAGAACACAGAGTTGTGTGGTCAGAGCTGAAAAAGACTCATAAGAAAAGCACTTCTAGACGTGAGAGAATCTGTGGTTCAATTCACAGGTACTTCTCTCTCTCTCTCTCTCTCTCTCTGTACTGTACTGTACTGATGACTGTATTGTTTACAATAGTGACTATGACATAAATAAACTACAGACAACGCTCCAAAATGATATAAACAGTTTGATTAAATGAAGTAATAAAAATGGTATGTTGATAAACACCAACAAAACAAAATCCATGCTCATCACTACAAGACAGAAACTGCAGAATGCAACAAAAACTTCTCTACAGCTTTGTACTGGGACTAAGGCAATAGAAAATGTTCATGAACATAAAACCCTAGGACTCATCATTGATCAGCATTTAACTTGAAATTCTCACGTACATAACCCTAACAAACTTGATTGCACAGAAAGTTTACCAATTAGCCAAAATTAAACACTTTATCGACAAAGACACAAGAAAGATATACTACATATCACATATACAAACACACTCAGATTACTGTTCCACAATCTGGAATGGATGCTCAGTCTCAAACACAAAAGGGCTCCACTCACTTCACAAGCGAGTATTAAATCTTATTTGTGACAAACACCCAGTACGGACTGTAGATCAACACAAACAACTCAAAATTCTACCCCTCAGAAATAGATTCATTTTTAACACAGTTAAGTTTGTTCATAAAATTCTGTCGCACAATGCTCCGCCTTACTTGTGGTCACTGTTTACGTATAATACTAAACATAGCCAGCGTTTAAAAAAACTGTCTTCTTCCTAAACCCAGGATTGATCTGTACAAGAAAAGCCTTCCATACTCTGCAGTACAGCTCCGGAACACCCTCCCCTACCATTTAAAATCCATTGGTAATACTTCATCCTTTAACTCAAACCTGTTTCATTATTTACTTGCTTGTAACTATATCATCATCATCATCATCATCATCAGGTGCCGTGCCGACTGGCGTTGGCTATTATGCTTCTCCAGAGTACCCGATCCTTCATGCAGGCCATCAGTTCAGTTGGTGATCTCCTCTCACACCATCCCGTCAGACTGTCTAGTATCATTTCTCTTGGTCTTCCTCTTGATCTTCTTCCTTCTATTTTTCCTGTTGTTATAATATTTTCAATGCCCCCTCTTCTCATTGCATGTCCTATGAAAGTACATTGTCTCTCTCTTATCTTTCTGACAAGGTTTTTTGTCTCTCCAGCTCTTCTCATACATTCTTCATTAGTTATTTTTGCTGTCCAGGGGATTCGCAACATTCTTCTAATAAACCACATTTCTGCTGCTTCCAATGATTTTTGTGTAGACTTGCCTATTGTCCATGATTCACTTCCATATAACAAGATAGGTTCAATATAGCATTTTAGGACTCGTTTTCTAACATTCATTGATAAAGATGTGTTAGCTAATATGTTTCTCATTCTCTGAAATGCAGTCTTTGCTTGGCCTATTCTGTTCCTAATTTCTGTTTTGCATTTCCCATTTGAAGTTATTACTGCTCCAGGGTATTTGAATTTCTGCACCTGCTTTAGAATGGTTCCGTTTAATTTTATACTGCATGCTGGTGGATTCTGTTTCTTAGATATAACCATAGTCTCTGTCTTTTTGATGTTCAAAGTAAGGCCTTTCTGTTCACTTTCTTTGTCGACTTTATCCAAGAGATTTTGCAGGTCTTGTTGGTTCTCAGCTATCAGTACTGTGTCGTCAGCATACCGAAGGTTGTTAATATTGTATCCTCCAATTTTTATGCCTGGTTCTGTGATGATTGTTCTTAGAATATTCTCGCTGTACAGAGAAAAAAGGTCTGGAGATAGTACACATCCTTGTCGCACCCCTTGTTTTATAGGTTGGTATTTTCCAATTCTATTTTCAACTCGAACTGCTGCTTCTTGCTGCCAGTATAGATGTTTTACAATCCTCAAGTCTTGCCGTCTATATTGATGTCTTCAAGCATTTTAATAATTTCACTATGTTTCACCTTGTCAAATGCCTTGGTGTAATCAATGAAGCATAAGTAGAGATCTTTCTGTACTTCTAAAACTCTTTCTGTTAGTGTTCGTAAAGCATAAATGGCATTGTGTGTTCCCTTTCCTTCAACAAATCCAAACTGTTCATCTGCTATTTCCATTTTTATCTTTTTGTAATTATATGCCTCCATAAAATAACCAGCACTCTCTCAACACGTGACTCGCCAACCACCAAGTACTAAAATGACATAGTTAGAAAAGCAACTTGTTAGATATTGTTAGAAATTATTTTAATGTCTGTTAAAAAAAACATATGTTAGAAGATCTGTATTTACAATGTATTTTGTTTATGTATATGTCTGCGTATGTATGTGTGCGTGAGTGCTATTTTATTAGGTTAATTACTTCTCTTTTACTTTGAATGTATTAGTTAAATCTTACACTCTTTTGATATGTTTTTTCCTAATTTAATTTGTATATTTGTACTAAATCAAGTGTGTGGGAAGAATGAAAGATGGAGTGATGAAGGGCAGAATGTAAGACGGGCCTGCGTGCCCAATTCTTTACCCTTGAAAAATAAAGACTATTCATTCATTCTCTCTCTCTCTCTCTCTCTCTCTCTCTCATGCCTAAAGGTGTTTAAAATAAATCATAGACAAAGTCGAGTTCTAACCATACAATACTGTGTTGTATTACTTTACGGAATCTTCAGACAAGAGTTGATATAATTTGTGTTTTTTTATTCTCTCGTAGCGGGTATAAATAGACGATAGTTGTGTAACATAATATAGCGTAGTATAGCAAAACTTTACAATAGAATGTGTGAAACAACCAGTGAACCAATTTAATATATTTTATACGCGCACCAACATCAAACTCTACCTTTCATTCTAATACTAGAAGAGAATATTTAATTATTTATATTTGTTCTGTGCATTCATGTGAATTCATTGACAACACGTATCGACTGATTTCTGTGAAATGTTTCGATGTACAAGAACCCCCAAATGGCCAATCATAAACCTTGTTAGATCGTATTGTCACTGACAGTTATTGCGTCGACCTTTGACCTGCTTCAGTGCAGCGTGCCCCGAGACACAACGTACTGGTAACCCCTTTTAATGCCCAGATGGATATCCTTGCCAAGCTTGCCTGAGATAATCGATAGACCAATCCAATTGTTTCTCATTATTCTGCAGTATTTTACAAATACTCCATGTGCTAGACTTTGTTCATGGTGCCACGAAAACATGGCAATATGGCTGTACGGCCAGACTTATGAGGCAATGACATTATACTAGAGACCTGGATTTGATCTTCGTGTCACGTGAGCATGGGTCAAATTTATGAGAAAGTACACATAGGAGGTAAGGACACGGTGTTTATTTTGAAGGTCTTTATGTGTGTATGTATGTATGTATGTATGTATGTATGTATTATGTATATAATGTATTGTATGTATGTATGTAATGTAGTGTATTGTATGTATGTATGTATGTATGTATGTATGTAATGAAGTGTATTGTATGTATGTATGTATATAATAAAGTGTATTGTATTATATGTATATATGTATGTATGTAATGTAGTGTAGTGTATTGTATGTATGTACGTAATGTAGTGTATTGTATGTATGTATGTAATGTAGTGTAGTGTATTGTATGTATATATGTGAAGTATTGTACTGTATGTATGTAATATAGTATAATGTATGTATGTATGTATTGTTTGTATGTATCTATGTATGTATGTAAATAATGTAATATATTGTATGTATGTATGCATGTTATGTATCTTATCTTATATCTTATATCCTTCCCGTGCCGTTAAACGTCACATAGGGCTCGCAAAGTAGTTCGCCAATTTTTCCTGTCTTCGGCGAGTCTTTCAACCTCATCAAGGGATTTTATGCCTGTTAATTTGGCCTCTCTTAACAATATCCTCTTCAGAGTTTCACGCGGTCTGCCTCTTTTTCTTCGGCCTGTTGTGTTCCACTTGATAGCTTGTTTTTGGGATTCTTTGATCATTTCTTCTCATCAAGTGACCAGCATATGTCCATCTCCTTTTCCTGATCACCCATGAGACTGGTTGTTGTTCAGTCATCTGTCTTATTTGTTTTATATATGTATGTATATATATATATGTGTGTGTGTATTTGCAGCATAGCGAGTGATTATTTTCCGACAGCTGCAAAGACTATGCAGAACTGGCGAAGCACCGTGCCACACGAAGAGGGACTTTGTGTAGGAATAATGCATTGTTTAAGGTGGGAAGTACGACCAAATTTTTTTTTTAACCAACGGAATCCTCAAATAGAAAGAGACCGGATACTGGAAGTACAGACATTGTCTATTCTTACTGTATGCATTGTCTATTGTTCCTGTGTACGGTTATGCTAATCATAAACGTGATAGAGCCAGCCGTGGGAGGTAATGCTGTGATCATCTCAAGCAGGGAAACGCTCTTCCGCCTCATAACCATTTTTTTAAGTCGAAAAAATCTATAATTTACATTTGTGTTTTTTATATGCTGCAACATGTATGTATATTTTGCTCTTTATAACAAGAATTTATCCATTTTTCTTTATTTTTTTTTGTATGTACGTATTCCTGTATACATGCATGTTTGTATATATGTGTATGATTGTATATGTTTATGTGTATGTATCTGTCAGTCAGCCTAGAAACTCCGAAATCTTCAGGGCTATGTATTTATCTGTCTGCTTGCTTAACTGCATTTATTTGTTCTAGTGCAGACCTCTGGTCAATATATCTATCTGTATGTTCGTGCTATCTGTCACACTAACCATCTTCTAGAAATGGTAATGGTTTTAGCTTTTGAATCGCTACATTACATAAGATAAATTTTACACAACGCTTGTCAAAAAGGACCTATTTACACAATAAAACTTACCCAAAGCGTTGAAAGGTTTACCTTTCTCCCTCTTATCACTTGCCTGTAGAAGCTGGTACCATTTGTGCTATGGAGCTGCATTGAAAAAAAGGAAGACTGTACCGGTATACGATGCGCACTAAAGTAAAGTTTACACGTTACACTTAGCGTTGTACTGCTGAACACCATGATAGCAATGTTTTATATACTGCCCTATATGTAAACCGTGAAACTGTAAAGAGGACATTGTTAAATGAAGCCAGTTTAGTGGGCATAACATCCCTTGATGAAGTTGAAAGACTCGCCGAGAATAGGAAAACTATGCGAGCCATATGTGACGTTTAACGGCACGGGAAGGATGTAAGATATATGTAAACGTGTTATCTTTATAGCAAGAAATGATTTCCCAACAGCCAAACTACAATATCCTAGGAACATTTAGCATAATGTTATGGCTAACACGTGAGGTATTCTTGATTTTAAAAGAAAAATGTTAGAATTTGGAAGGATGGATGTCTCTTTTGTATGCAGCACATACAATCCCATCATATTCAAACAATAAATGTACATTTGGTGGGGGATCGGGGGGGGGGGGTAACTTGCAATGATTTTGCAAGTCCCCAGTATGTTCTTTTTTTTTTTGAAAATGTTCCACGAATAAAAATTGTAGTCCACAATAAAAACGAGATTCATCATTAACAAAACATTAGCCTCAGATATTCAGCGGACGGAAGATCCAGAGGGCAGAGAGAACCTCGTGATACACACAGACAAGAAAAGGCAAGAGTTCCGATCCATTTAAATATTAGAAGGACAAAGGCCAAGGCAAGAAGAAAACACAAAATAGGAACAAAAATATGTGAATGTAAATTAGAAGTTACAGTCAATTCAAGTGGCAAAACAACAAGAAACCAGCGGTGCTTTTCTTGCAACAAGGTTCAAGGTTCACAGTTCAGACTCCGGCTTCATTGCATTCATGATAGCCTCATATATGCCCCGCCGCGTGCCGCAGCATCCATCCAAGGAAAAAAAAAACAAGAAACAGGCTCACAATGGGTTCGGGTTGACCGCGTGGACTGTGACAGCAAGACACAAAGTAGAGGACACTTGCTGCCAACTTTCCCTGAAGAGATGGCACAGGATGATAACTGAAGCATCAGTATTAAGCTGACAGCATAAAATGAGAATATTTAATTTTGCTTTCACACTTGGAATATGATTCTTTTATTCATGAAAGTTGGATCCTAGTCAGAATTGTAGGTTATGAATTTTGTACTGATTTAAGAAACAGTTGGCTTTTCTAAAAACTTTTAGGGTCTAGGACATGAGGTAAAACTGACCGAGGAAGGCTGAGCGTCCATGAGATTATGTGTAGACTAGGTTGGAAAGTTATTGTGAAGCTTTATCTCGTATTGTTACAGGCAAAAACAACCGAAACTGGTCGCATCTAATTATACAGTTATCTCCCTTTCAGACGCAAACTTCCCGAGTACAGGTAGTCGCGGTCGTTACTTCAGTGCGTCAACATTACTGATGGGCTTCTGAGGAAGGGCCGGCTAGCGTAGTGGTTAGAGCACTCGTCTAGCAACCAAATGGTCGAGGGTTCGAATCCCCAGCTGAGCGGGATTTTTTTTCCGACCAATACGGCCCTGAGGTCGACCCAGCCTCGTAAAATGGGTACCAGAGAAAATCTGGGAAGTAAAGGCAGCGAGGAAAGGAACTGGTCACCCTACCTCATACGCTGATGACCCAGCATAATGAGGCCTCTAACGCTCCACCCCCTACGGCATTTGAAATGCTATGGGACTATCTTTACTTTTACTCTGAGGAAACGGATGATTCTGTACAGGCAGGCAGATAAAACAAAGGGAAAGCACCGATACGTTTATTTAGATTAATAAAGACGGAGAGCTAATAAACAGATGGGCAAACTCAACCGCCTGTAGATATGCTATTATAGAAATAAAGAGAGGATACGAGATAAAGACCACAAAGAGTAAGACAGAAACGCAAGTTCATGAGAGATAGATTTTAACGCTGTTGGGGAGTTAATGTTCTTGGTTATTTATGACATTTAGCTTACGTGCCCTTGAAACACAGTCAAAGTCCTCTCCATCGTGCCCACTTTCGCTAGCTTCACGTGAGCAGCTTTTGCATAGCAGCTTCCCTTTCCACCTACACACTGCTGTGTAGCTGCTGTAGTTAGTGAAACCCACGCACTTCTGACTTCAGCAATACTGCTGGAGATCATACACCACAAGTAAAACAGAAAGGAATATACAAGACAACACAAGTGAGGCTATCTCGTTAGTTTGATGATGTATTAATTTAGACAAGAAACTGGAAGAAATACGTCCATGGCGTTGTCTTTATGTAGTATATGTATCTGTACGTACACAAGCAGTGCTGGAAAGCATAGTTTTGCCCGTGTTAGAGGTAAAATTATGGACGTTGAGGAAAAAAAAAACTGAAAACAATTCCCAAGCCATTAGATAAAATCTCAAACTGCCGAATAAAAGTTGGAATAAGCAGTTGTCTATGACGTTTTGTTCCGGGGTATATTGTGTCATTTGCTGCCTAGGATATTAACTAAACAGCTATGTATGAACTGTTAGTTTACTGTAGAATAAATGTCTGATATTTTCATTTTTATGTTAGTATTCAGCCTTGGCATCAGCTTCCATTACAGTATCCATAGTGACGTCCCCTTGCATAGAGTCCTGCGTGACACTTACTCTATTATTAATGTAAAGCGTCATATTGAGTTTCATTAAAGTAATCAGTGTGACGTCGATTTTCATTACAATGCCTAGCATAGCACCAGTTTTAACTACAGTAATTTGATGTAACAGCAGTTTTAACAGCTGTATCTAAGCTATACGGTAGATTTTGCGTCTGCTTTGATTTCAGCTCGTCTGATGACCGCCATTACATTTGATACATTCAGCCAGGCGTCTGGAAATTTCCTGCGTAACACCATTTAACATGTTCAAAGGGATATTTTGAATGCAGTGTCGGATTCGGTCTTTTGGTCTGCAACTGACTGTGGTCGACTAGCATACACCGTGTTCTGGAGATACCCCCATAAAAAGAAGACTGCTGCCGATAAATCCGGTGACCTTGCCGGCCAATGAATATCCCTAAATCTTAAAATAAGACGATTGGGAAATACTTGTCGCAGCATGGCCATGGACTGACGGGCTGTGTGGGCAGTTGCTCCCATCTTGTTGAAACCATATTAGTCTCTTATTTCTATTGGCCAAGTCTGGAATGAAGTATTCAGTTAGGATCTACACATAAAGATCACTGTTAACAGTAAGAGGATGCTAAGTACCAAAGCGTTCCTAACAGCTGATCGCCGAGGGCTACTCAGCAATGCGTTGCGGACTTCTTGAATTCGTTCAAGTGTCTGCTGAGTTCTTGGACGACCAGTAGACATGTTATTAAGGCAATTAGCGGTTTCCTTAGATTTTTTGACCTACCTCAAAATTGTTTTGTCACCCGATCGGGAACATTATCACGGGGATGTAACTCAAAATGGCGATGAAAATTTCGTTGTACAGTAATAGACGATTCTCCACTTTTAAAATAAGTTTCAACGGTGAATGCGCAATGCTGTGTTTGCCAAGAAGCCATTGTTAAAATGACCGTTTGTCTGCAGCATCTTTGACGTCATGTTTTTTTCCACACGTATTCAGTTTCTGCGCACTACGTCAGTTAAATCCAGCTATGCTTTATGCCGGATCCTGTACATTATGACTGTATTATGATTACAAACCACGGTGATATTACAATACAATCGTCAACAACACATGGCTAAGTAGCCTTTTTATGTGTTACCAGACACTTTGTGATGCACTGTATTGATCTACTGTAACATTTTGTTCTTTACTTTAATTGGTTAATCATCAGTTGGATATTAAAGCCAAAAAAACTTAAGTAAAATCTATAAGTTTTTTTAAACAGCACCTTAATGCTGTAAATAATAGAAGACGATCGTTATGTTGATGGTAACATCTTACACGACCACACACAAAAAAATGCTGTTTTGATCAGCCTTACATGTGTATGAATTTTCAGTGGTAAACAGTAAAGTCAACCTTATACATGCAAGAATTTTAAATGCTAAACATTAAAGTCAACCTTACATGTATATGAATTTTCAATCGTAATCAGTGAAGTCAATAAAACCGTGCTAAAATGATTAGAGTGCACAGATCAAGTACACTGTGCTGAATAAAATCATTGGTAAACGAACAGTTTTATACTGAAGCCGTAGCTGTTATTTGTGCTGTATCAAGCAAGTAGCTTTAGCAGTGAGCCAGGATGTACCGGTAGTTATAAAGTTTATTTGCATGGTTAGCTTAACTCGTTTGCTTCAAAGCAACACTGGCAGCGTTGGTAGATCTTGCACAACTATGCGAATCGTTGCTCAGAGCGACGTTTAGACAGACACTAAATAAACAGAAAATTAGCACATTTATAACCCAGCCCATGTTTTTAAATTATAGATTAACGCCTTTTCAGTTGCTTTCTGCCGAAATTTCTCATCAAAATTTATTCTGCCAGAGCATGAAGGAGTTAAAAAGTGAAGAAATTCAGTAAGATAAAAGCATACAGTCTTGGACGAAAAGCTTTTTGAGGGAAGAGCTGTGAAATTTATCGGGAGATATGAGGTTTTTATTGTTGGAAAATGCCTGCTAAATTATAGGTGCGCCTTATACGTCAGTGCGTCTTATATGATGGGAAAGACGGTATATATAATGTCAGCATGACTTGTGCAAATGTTGACCAGAATGTTCTGCATGTTGTTTATCAGATTAGATTAAAGGTGAATGGTGCTATTTTATTACCGTAAAACATGAGAGTAATCACCATAATCATTATCTTCGATGAAGTTTCGCAGATTTATTCCTCTCAGTTCTGTTTATCTTTATTGTGTGCTTTATGAAACGTCTACACAATAAAGATGTTAACAACTAAGTGAATTAATTCTTCTAAAACAAATGGCGCCTAAGTTATTGCCAATTACATGAAATGAACGAGTGTTATTTATGTAGCACTCATCACTGGCTTACATCTCACAATCATTCTTTGTTCAGCCTTATCAATCATTTATTTCCATAGCTGGAAACATTCTTTCTTCATTCTTTGGAGAGAGAATTTTGTGAGCTTTGGTTCTCTCTCTCTCTCTCTCTCTCTCTCTCTCTCTCTCTCGCCTTTGTGATACTGTGAATGTCTGTGTGCTTTGCCTGTTCCCGTGTGTATATACAGAAAAATGTTCTAGCTTTGTATGTACACATCTCAAGGATCACGTACCCTTCAGCGAATATCTCAAGAGCTATGCACCGCCAAGCCTTGTAATGTGCACATATTCTTTGATGATCTCTTTTCTTGTAGTATTTGTTTGAAAATTACCTGAATTATAATGTTCCCGAAGCAAAAAAGTCCATAGTTTGAGTATAAACATGCATTATGGTTAATTTGTAGCTCTGGATCATAATTTGTGTATAAAATAATAATAATAATAATTTGTGTTTAAATGTACATCAGTTCTTGTATAAGCAGACGAGTATAGTTTTAAATAAACAAGCGTCTGATTCCGGGATGAGCATGTGTCATAGTTATAAATCTCAGCACGGAGACGCCGTCCATTTTTGGCAGTCAGCGGCCCATAGTTTACATGCTAGCTTCGAGGTTGGCGAACCATAGCTTACCAAGACCCTGTCGCACCTCTCTGTTGGTACCTCCAGTAACAGGCCTAGCTTGGCCAACGGGTCAGCGATCGCCTTAGTCCCCATGGCGGTGGGGTCTGCTAAAGAAGCATTGGACGCCCTCTGCTTTTTCTTTTTTTTTGAGCTTTACTCAGGGACTAAAAAAAAATAGCTGCCATAACCCGCTGGCAAACCGACACGATGATGTGGCTCAACACCTTCACAGCATCGGCTGCAAATGACTGCAAAGTCTGCAGTTCCAGAGAGATACATGACAAGACAAGATAAAACAAATCTCTACACTGACTGCGTATTTTCCTCTATAATTAATTACAATCTTTTATCAATGTGCACATGTACTAGGTAGAAAAGCTGTGTAGTTAACGCAATAGCCACATCTAAAACTTCAATGAATGTGCAATATTTTCACTAAATTTTTTTACCAAAATGATCACAGCTATTATATGTTTTTGTTTAAAATATGAAAGTGGTGTTCTTTTCTAAACACTTACCCTGGATTCTTACATCTTACATCCTTTCCGTGCCGTTAAACGTTACTAAGAGCTCTCATGGTAGTTCGCGAAGTTTTCCTGTTTATGTTTTTTTTTTCCAACCTCATCAAGAGATTTTATGCTTGCTAATTTGGCCTCTCTTAACAATGTCCTCTTTAGAGTTTCACGTGGTCGAACTCTTTTTTTTCGGCCTGTTGTGTTCCACTTGATAGCTTGTTTTGGGATGATCTGTTTCTTCTCATCAAGTGACCGATATATGTCCATCTCTGTTTTCTGATCACCCATGAGACAGATTGTTGTTCATTCCTCTTCCTTATCTCTGTGTTGTTCTTAAATTCGTTCCACTTTATACAGAGTATTTTCCTTAGGCATTTGTTTTCAAAAGAGTCTAATTTCTTGTCTATTTCTTTATGTGTTTTCCAGCTTTCGCATGCATAACTGAGGGTGGATATTAAATTTGAATTGAATAATATTAGCATGATTTTGTGATAATACCTTTTGAGTGACATATGTTGTCAAGATTCTTGAAGGTCTATGCTGCTTTTGCAATTCTAATTCTAACTTCCTTTCTGGTGTCACCATCCTTGTCTATGTAGCTGCCGAGGTATGCAGACTGATGTACTTCTTCAACAGCTATTTCTTCTACGTATATTGTTCCTTTTTGATTAGTGGGATTACTTAATCAAAGGTTCTAAGGACTCCAAACGCGCCACAAACAGCCTCTGGCAGTCAAGTCCAGCTCCTGGCCTTCCCGTGGCAGAACTGTTTAAACTGACAGGAGAAGGGGCGAGGGCGAATATCTGGCGCCTGAAAACCAGTTACTTAGGGTAGATGAGTGTCACGTTTGGTAGCTCATCTGCCGCTGTTGGCGAGATCTTCAGCTGCCGTGCGTGGAGCGGTGCTCTTCCCGGCCAATGAAGAAATTTGCAAATGAGGTTGCCGCGCAGCATCACTGTGGAAAAGGTGGTTGAAAGAATAAAGCGAAGCAAACAGTCAAATCACGGCACCTCTGGTCTGGAGGTCGGCCACGTCCTGAGTGCAGTCATATCGGGTGAAATGCATGAACCGGCTTGTCCCAGAGGTTAAGTCACTGCTGGCTTGACTTTTCAAATGCCGCGCGTGGAGTGAAGCTCCTCCCGGTTAAGGAAGTAAATGCGGAAATAAAGGTTGCTGTGCGGCGCCGATGGGAAAAGGTGGTGGAAAGTGAAGTTTAACCTGGTATGTCCAGTAGTATCGCTACGAGAGCTATACCACGGCACCTCTGCTCTAGAGGCCGCCTACGTCCGAAATACACCTACACTGGTGAAATATGCCTAAACCGGCACACACCAGGGGTGGAACTCGATGGCTAGACATGTCATGCCACCTCCGCTCTAGAGGTCGGTAACGCCTGATAAACACCCATACTGGTGAATTTTGCCTAAACCGTCTCATACCAGGGGTGAATCTTGAAGGCTATGAATGTCACAGTACCTCTGCCCTAGAGGTCGGTCCCGTCCCAAACATGCCCATACTGGGAAATGCCTAAACCGGCTCAACCCAGGGGTAGAAGTCACTAGTGGCGAGGATTCGTCCTCCTGGACAAAAGCTCCATCCTGGTCACAACTAGGAAGGGTAGCGGCCACGACTGCAAAATGCTGAAGTCGGAGACACTGGACCAGGGAAGTCTAGATAGGCAACCACCTCTCACCCGGCGGGGATGTCTGCGTATCCTAATCACGCTGAGGTTTTCCGGTGAGAAAGTCCAACCCTGGACTGGATGGGCAACCACCTCTCACCCGGCGGTGATACACGGGTATCTCAAAACACGTCGAGGTTTTCCGGTGAAGTCCAACTCTGGCCTGGTTGGGCTAACGCCTCTCACCCAGCGGGGATGCACTGATATTCCAAACACGTCGAGGTCTTCCGGTGAGAAAGTCCAACCCTAGACTAAACTGGTGCAATGAAAACCACGGTGTCACGCAATCCCGCTTCCGAGACCCACCAAGAATACAGGCTAAAGCACTGTGATACTCTGAACCCCTTGTGGTCCTTTCGTGGAACTCGTGTGGTCTATTTTGGACCACACAGGGGACCACGGGACCTAACGAGGACCACATGCGTGAATTCAGTAGGTTCACAGTAGCTCCAACTCTGAAACACTTAAAACCAGAACGGAAGTTTATAAACGAATGCTGTTTCTGTTCGTAATTTAAAAAGAAAGATGTATGCTCGTCCGGTGCATGGCTGACTTCAGTTTCAGTTTTTGACACTTTAGAAAAAGCAGAACTCCAGCATACAAATAGAAGAGGGCTAAAATTTGCTATAATAAGACCAGACTAGGAATAAAAAGGTAGGCGAAGCACTTTTAGACGAGAGAGCATGAAAGATAATAAAACAGTGTCTGTAAATCGAACCCGGATTCCAGGAGAAAGGAAAGAATCAGCGAGCAAACTTTTATTTTCAAAAAAGGTGAAGATTTGGGCTCGTGGGGCCCACTTGACTTTCTGTCTATCACCTGTCCGTTTTTATTTTAACGTTCGTCATCTCTCAACGTTTATTTGAACTCATCCTGGCACCAGTATAGCAGTTGCACTAGAGCAGCACCAGACATGAATTGAACAGGTTTTATATGTAACCCTTTATCCAGACATTCCCACAGTATGTGTTGATAAACCATAGTGCTATTTTACATTCTCACACATTAGCAACAGCCACATTTTTTAAAAGATTGATTCGCATTGTAAAATTATTTCAGCTATTCTCTAAGCATACTGAGAGTGTAAAGATAATAAAGCTTTTGAAGAAGCTGGAGTCAAAGTCAGGAAGGTACTGAAAAAGATTAAGGTTGCAGGAAGGAATATCCTATGAGTTCAGATTAGGATGGGATAACGGGATGGACGAGTAATGGGAAGGTTCTGTTTTACCTACATATTACAGTGTAATTTGTCTGTAAGAACTTTGTCTGTAAGAACTTTGTCTGCTAGGACTTTGTCTGCTAAAATTTTGGCAATCGCGAGAAATCTGGTGGACTGGTGTTGCTTGGTGGTGTCTGTAATTTTCTTCCCTTTAAGATTAACTGTAGCTAGTGCTGTTAGCAAACGGTTTGTTTGGTTGAATGTTTCGTGATGGATTTGATGAACTTTCTTTGCTTGATGTATCTGATAAACTTTCTTTGTTTGACGTAATGATGAACTTTCTTTGTTTGATGTATTTGATGAACTTTCTTTGTTTGATGTAATTGATGAACTATCTTTGTTTGATGTAATGATGAACTATCTTTGTTATATTCTAGTCGCCGGATTTGTATCTGTGTTTGAGGTCTGTAAAAGAAATTCACATCTCTATGATGTGCTGTCGGCGAATGAACGTCTGTTTAGAACGCGCAGGATAATGACATATTTATAACGTCACGATCTCTGACTGTTCGCCTATGCCTCATGACATCTGATAGATGACCACATTTACTCCCATAATACGTAACCCTCGACGCTCCCATAGAGAATGTGCTACAGACAAGAACCAAACGCGATAATCCATTGCTTGTCATGCGAAAGAAAGGCTCTTAGAGTGTAATGATCTGCGCAAGTACATAGGGGTATAAGAGAGATGCAAGAATCTGTGGAGGACCCCCCCCCCCCCGCCACCCATAAAAGACCCTGAAAATGGTACTTATTTTTTGCCACAAGAAAGAAAAAAAATATAGTTAGAAAAAAAACATTGACGATAGAGAAAATACAGAACATATATAAAATTAATAAAGACAGATCGTCCAACAGAATCAGATTTATAACGTGGCAGAATAAGCAGGGTAAACAACATAGATGGAAGGCTTACATGACATACGAGTTACAGAGTCTTTAGGACTAGAGAGACAAAGTTAGTTAAAATGGTCGCTTACATCAACATCGTCGTCATGGAAACAACCTTTTTGGCACTTCAGTTTGATCAGCAGTTGGGTTGTTTGTCCCCTTCGTGGTAACAGGATTTCCTATCTTGCTTTTTTCTTACGTCCGGTGAAAGAAAGTTTAAGAAAGTCAAAAGTATTCCTCTCTCAGTCCCATCTGACGGCTCTTTTCGAAATCTTTTTTGCAGCATCAGCTGCAAAGAGCTCTGTTCCCTGCGTCCATTCCACAAATCTTTAGGATGGTCAAGTTATTCCACTGTCAGTCCCGTCTGATGTTTGTTTTTAAGATTTTCCCCGGGATAATAGAAACAAAGAACTCTGCTCGCACTAAGACGGAGATATTACCAATTAGCCTAATGCCAGAGATTATGCATTCGAATAATGTAGATCTGTATGTTCCCAAACAGATTCTCACATAACGACAGAGAAATTATGTGTTTGTATAACCGATTTCACTGTGTATTTGACAATATCAGCATTCACTGGAACAACTGAAAATACATTTCAGTAACGCGTGTGAGATATCCGTCACCAATATTTAAGTAATTTGTGTAACTTGCATGGGATAGATTAGAAAAGAGAATATATATATGCTGTAGTGCAGTCACCACCAGCGTACACTACTCCACATAGAAAATATACAACTTTTCATATGTAAAGTGGGATGAAATTAATACTTATATGTAATAAGCATAGATTAAGAACTAATTGTATGCATGCATGTGTATATATTGTTTTTCTTGTGTTATCTCCCTGTAACCGCGAGCTAGTGTTCTTTGCAGCCGATGCTGTGAAGGTGTTGAGGTACAGAATCGTACTGTCGTAGGAGGGGGCTATGGCAGTTGCTTTTTTCAGTCCCGGAGTATAGCTAAAGAAGCAGGGGGTGTGCAATGCTTCTTTAGCAGACTCCACCACCATGGAGACTATGGCGATCCCTGCCTTGTTAGCCAGGCTATGCTTGTTACTGGGGATATCAACGGAGAGGTGGGACAGGGTCTTGGTCAACTGTGTTTCTCTAACCCTGACGCTAGCATAACAACTATAGGTCGCGGATAGCCTAATCGGACAGCGTCTTCACTCATATATATATATATATTATCTAATCTTATCTTATCTTATATCTTATATCCTTCCTGTGCCGTTAAACGTCACATAGGGCTCGCAAAGTAGTTCGCCAATTTTTCCCGTCTTCGGCGAGTCTTTCAACCTCATCAAAGGATTTTATGCCTGTTAATTTGGCCTCTCTTAACAATGTCCTCTTCAGAGTTTCACGCGGTCTGCTTCTTTTTCTTCTGCCTGTTGTGTTCCACTTGATGGCTTGTTTTGGGATTCTCTGATCGTTTCTTCTCATCAATTGACCAACACATGTCCATCTCCTTTTCCTGATCACCCATGAGACTGGTTGTTGTTCAGTCATCTGTCTTATCTCTGCATTGTTCTTGAATTCATTCCACTTGATGCCGAGTATTTTCCTAAGGCATTTGTTTTCAAAAGAGTCTAATTTCTTTTCTATTTCTTTAGTTGTTTTCCAGCTTTCGCGTGCATAAATGAGGGTGGATATTACAATATATATATATATATATATATATATATATATATATATATATATATATATATATATATAGTTTTAGACAGCAATAATGTTACGTAGTCTTTGGTCAGAATGTTAGCTTCGTAACAGAAAGCATTATCATTGACATAAAGAAAAATGAGGCAAATGACCAGAGGTATTGAAACTGACCAATTAAAACAAACAAACAAATAAACAAACAAACAAAAAAACACTGTATCAAATGATCACAATCATCATTTTATATTTTAAAAAAAGAACAAGTTAGGTTTTCTTCGACCTGGAACAAAGGAATGAACTCAGACTTCCGATGTAATGAAGATCAAATTTGTGACCGTGGATGTTCTCCCTTGGTACAGTTGCCTCGAGGACAAAAAGAAGCAATAAACTAATGTAAAACTGAAGAAACTGTCCTCATAATCCATCAGCTCCGATGAGGAAATGTTGAGGTGCATCTGCTGGCTCCAAAAAAGACATGGGGGCTTTTAGGGGCTTGAAGCTGTAATGCTTTTCTAAAATATTTGAAGGAAAAAAAATAGGATAAAGAGAATTATAAAGCGAAGAAAAAAAATGGGAAGATTGATGAAAAGAAAATGAATAAAATAAGGACATGAAAAAGAAGAGATAGAAGAAGAATATAGAGAAAAAACACACAATGAAGATATATAAGAATTAAAGTAATAATAATAATAAGAAGAAGAAGAAGAAGAAAGAGAAGAAGAAGAGGGAGAAGGACGAGGAAGAGAAGAAGAAGAAGAAGGACGAGGAAGAGGAGGAGAACGAACGACAGAACATACTTTATTTTCAAAGGGTTAAGAATTGGGCACGCAGGCCCGTCTAACATTCTGCCCTTCATCATACAGCTTCCACTCAGTCACAGTCATTCAGGATTTGTTATTGAGCATAATAATCATGAAGATACTCATACTCTACACTCTGATTTATGCAAGAACGTGAAATAAACGTGCATTCTTACATTCATTCAAAACTAACAGATTTATAGAAAAGCAGTATAAAAAAAAATTGCAACAATCAAGCCATACTTTAAACAACTTTCGACTGTGCTTAGGGAGGTATATAGTCCATATCAAACACATTTTGACAAAGTTTGAAGCTAAAAGAACAAATATTACTTATAAGTTTTACATGAGTTGGTAGGGCATTCTAAATGTGGGCAGATGAGTAAGAGAAGCTTTTTTTTAAAGATGTCAAGCCTTGGTTTTGGGATAATACAATTGCTTAAGCGTTGACTGTGTTTTGGGTTGGATTTGAACGACCACAGATAGAGTGGGGCACTGTGCCTCATAATTTTATGAATTAACTTGGCCTTGTTAAAAAGAAATCTCTTCTATAGGGGTATAATATCAAGATGTTTGTCCTTATTTGTAATATGTGATGCATGTTTGTCATCTATAAGCTTTACTGCTCGTTTTTGAAGTGAGTAAAGTCTTTTCATGTTTGACATGGAACAACCATCCCACATTGTGGAGGAAGAAGAAGAAGAAGAAGAACTGAAATAATAAATAGAAGAAAGATAACTGGAAGAAGAAGCAGAAGAAGAAGAACTGGAAGAAAAAGCAGAAGAAAAAGAGTAATGGGAAGAAGAAATGAAAGGCGAATAGGAAAAAGTAAAAGAAGAACACTGGAAAAAGAAAGAAAAGAACAAGAACTGGGAAATGAATAACATTATTTAAGCATGGTCATACAAAGCTCAGTAACAAATCATAATTTGATTTACTAAGAGTACTATTTTAAAAACAAGCTGGGTTTTTTCCCTATGATTTTCTAAAAAGAATAAACACATTTTTGGTATAAGAACAAATACACTCTAGATAAGAAACACTGTAGTAATATATCACACATTAGCAGGGATAACTTTCTTCTGGATTTCTATCTTGCGAGCAAATCGTGCTGAAGGTGTATTCGAGTTCTTCCGCATCAAATTCACGTAAGCGATTTATCATAAACGCACTCAAACTGAAATAATTACTAATTATGGGTGAAAATGAAAACACGGACTGTAAACGGAAATGTGTATAGCTCTGGGACAACGCAGCGTAAAACTGGACAAATATTATGAAGGAATGATGTATCAGATAAAACAAGTGGAGCATGCGAACTATTTTCATTTAGAAGTAACAGAAACAAAAGGGCTGACAGCGAAACTGCAGAAAGCTTGAAAGTTTCCTCACGTCAAGCGAAGATGTATCGGTTACAGACATGGTGTTGCATAGCTTGGCGTGGAAATAGAAATATGCTATACGAAGATTTAAGTCTTTGGATAGTTTTCATTTATTCTTCATGCTAAAAGCTTATGGTGTTTTCCTTGATTCTTCATGCTAAAAGCTTATGGTATTTTCCTTTATTCTTCATGCTAAAAGCTTATGGTATTTTCCTTTATTCTTCATGCTAAACATTTATGATGTTTTCCTTGATTCTTCATGCTAAACTCTTACGGTGTTTTCCTTTATTCTTCATGCTAAACTCTTACGGTGTTTTCCTTTATTCTTCATGCTAAACTCTTACGGTGTTTTCCTTTATTCTTCATGCTAAACTCTTACGGTGTTTTCCTTTATTCTTCATGCTAAACTCTTACGGTGTTTTCCTTTATTCTTCATGCTAAACGCTTACGGTGCTAAATACACCATCAGCCATCTTTCACATGGTTCATATCCCATAGCCACAGACAACGTAAACATCCACATGAGCGAGGGCTGATCACGTGCAGTCAGAGAATCTCTCATGTTAAACAAACTAGAAATGACTCTACTGGGAACCTATCCGAGATTATCAGAATTGGCTTCGTGATTATGCCGTCGAGACAAAAACCTGGGGGGTCTGGCTGATGGTACGTGCAGGGGACATGTCCAGGTTTATTGTGCTGATGTGTGGTGAGTCACTCTGGGTAATTTACATCACAACATTCTAAGAGACGCTGTAAATAACAGTTTTACAAAGGTGAATATTCATAAATATCGACCAAAATGTATTTGGCAGAGCATATATCAGATCCAGATACAAATTTATAAGGCGAAGTAACAAGCTGGTAAAAAGAAAATGAGTGTTTTTTTTTTCATTTGCGAATAATGAAAGGATAAATGGAAAAATACTAAATCTTGTCCCTTGTCATTGTACCCATTTTGGTGCTGGCAGCTGTCTGTAGCACCCACTCCAGATGAGTGAGGCGGTGAATGAATGAACAATAAGAAACTCACACACAAATAAGACATTACGGGAGACAAAATGAAGAGGCTACAGGAGGGGGAAAAGAAAAAAGATAATAAAGACTATAATTAGGATCATAAAATGTAGATTAAATGAGAATACAGTAAAATTATATCACAAAACTTGGATAAAAGAGAATACTGTATAATTAGGATCATAAAACTTGGATTAAAAGAGACTACTGTATAATTAGGATAATAAAACATAGATTTAAAGAGAATATTGTATAATTAGGGTAATAAAACCTGGATTAAATGAAAATACAGTAAAATTAGATCATAAAATCCAGATTAAATGAGAATGCAGTAAAATTATATCATAAAACATGGATTAAAAGAGAATACTGTGTAATTAAGATCATAAAATCTGGATTACATGAGAATACAGTATAATTAGGATCATGATACAAAGACTAGATGAGGATACAGAGTAACAAGAGCATACTACCAGAACTAAATGAAGATACAGAGTGATAAATATTAGTAAGGATGCAGAGTAATGAATATCATAACACCAGGATTAAATGAGGATACAATATAATTAGGATCAAACATACCTCGATTCAAAGAGATACAGAGTATAATACCAGAACTAAATAAGAGTAGAGAGTATAATACTAGAACTAAATGAGAATACAGAGTATGATACCAGAACTAAATGAGAGCACAGATTATAATACCAGAACTAAATGAGAATACAGAGTATAATACCAGAACTAAATGAGAATACAGAGTATAATACCAAAACTAAATGAGAACACAGACTAACAAAGATAAGACACCGGGATTATATTACAGAGTATAATACAGAGTAATAATGGTCCCAGCATCAAGACTAAATGATGTTACAAGGTAATAGGGACAATAATTAAATTAAATGAGGAAGCAAAAGTAGTAAGGATCGAATGAGAATACGGTGTAATGAGATAAATGTGTTCAACGAAGTGAGCTGAAATGAAGCCAGTTAAAAAATTCAATATACCTGAAAAGGACGCGTCAATAGTAATAAAATGATGAGATGACAAAGAATAAAACATCTTGTGCAACAGATCCATACCAATGGAAACAAAATTCCAAGTACCTAAATGTTACATCGAGCCAATTTTGTTTTATGGATGTGAAGCATGGTCCATAAATAAGAGAGTACAGCGAGAAATGGAGGCCATCGAATGTGGTTCATAAGAAGGATGCTGAAGGTACCATGGACAGCTAAGAAAACCAATGAAGAAGTCCTAAGAGAGTCTGGAGTTAAAAGGCAAATTACAGACAGGCGAGATTTGTAGGACATTTTCTGAGAAGAGGAAAATTGGAACACACTGTGGCAACTGGAAAAACTGAGGGAAGAAGAGACAGAGGAAGACAGAGAGAGAGAGAGAGAGAGAGAAATTACTGGATGGGCTGTCAGTGTGGCTAGGAAGAAAGTCACCAGCGGATCTCATAATCAAGTCTAAAGACAGGGAATTGTGGAGAGAAATGATCGCCTATGCCACGCGGCACGGCACTTGATTGATTGATTGACAATAAATATAATGAAATGAATGAATGAATGAATCTTTATTTTTAAATGGTAAAGAATTGAGTACGCAGACACGACTTACATTCTGCCCTTCATCACTCCATCTTTCAATCTTCCCATACTTTCAGTTTAATACAAGTATAAAAATTACATTAGGAAAAAACTTATCAAAAGAATATAACATTAAGCTATTACATTCAAAGTAAAAGAGAAGAAGTAATTAATCTAATAAAATAGCACTCACACACATACACGCGCACACACAGACATATACATAATAAAAATACATTGTCAGTACAGATCTTCTAACATATGTTTTTTTTAACAAACATTAAAATAATTTCTAACAATATCTAACAAGTTACTTTTCGAACTATGTCATTTTAGTATTTGATGGCTGGCGAGTCATTGGTTGAGAGAGTGCTGGTTATTCTATGGAGGTATATAATTACAAGCAAGTAAATAATGAAACAGGTTTGAGTTAAAGGATAAAGTATTACTAATGGATTTTAAATGATAGGGGAGGGTGTTCCAGAGCTGCACTGCAGTATGCAAGGCTTTTCTTGTACAGATCAATCCTGGGTTTAGGAAGAAGGCAGTTTTTTAAACGTTGGCTATATCTAGTGTTATAAGTAAACAGTGACCACAAGTAAGGCGACAGAATTCTGTGAACAAACTTAACTTTGTTAAAAATGAATCTATATTTGAGGGGTAGAATTTTGAGTTGTTTGTGCTGATCTACAGTCTGTACTGGGTGTTTGTCACAAATCAGATTTAATGCTCGTTTGTGAAGTGAGTGGAGCCTTTTTGTGTTTGAGACTGAGCATCCATCCAGATTGTGGAACAGTAATCTAAGTGTGTATGTGTTATATGTAGTATATCTTTCTTGTGTCTTTGTCGATAACGTGTTTAATTTGGGCTAGCTGGTAAACTTTCTGTGCAATCAAGTTTTGTTAGGTTATGTACGTGAGAATTCCAAGTTAAATGCTGATCAATGATGAGTCCTAGAGTTTTATGTTCATGAACATTTTCTATTACCTTAGTCCCAGCACAAAGCTGTAGTGAAGTTTTTGTTGCATTCTGCAGTTTCTGTCTTGTAGTGATGAGCATGGATTTTGTTTTGTTGGTGTTTATCAACATACCATTTTTATTACTCCATTTAATCAAACTGTTTATATCATTTTGGAGCGTTGTCTGTAGGTTATTGATGTCACAGTCACTATTGTGAACAGTACAGTTATCGGCAAAAAGATCACATGAAGAGTGCTTTAAATGTAGTGGTAGGTCGTTAATGTAGATAGCAAAGAGAAGAAGACCAAGAATGGAGCCTTGAGTATCAACCACAGAAGAGTCAGATATTTTGTTTCTAAAGCAAACTACTTGCTTTCTACCTGAGAGAAAAGATGTAATAAATTTTGTTAGGTCAGGGTGTAATCTATAACCTTCCAGCTTTTTTGCAAGAATTTCATGATCAATCATACTGAAGGCTTTCTTGAAATCAACAAAGACAGCACCACACAATTTTTCATCATTTATATTAGACAGCCAGCTTTCTGTCATTTTAGTTAATGACTATGTGGCAGGAGTGATTTGGTCTAAAATCTGATTGGCTATCTATTAGCAGATTGTTTTCCTGCATGTGTAAAAGTGTTAATTTTGTATATGTTTTTCTAAGAGGTTTAGATAATGATGACAGAGAGGTCGCTAAACTGTCCAGATTTTTTAAAAAAAGAGTGACGTATCCAAAAGGATGAAACGACGCAGAAGCACACAAGACGGATTGAAAGGTCTGGGAATAAAGCTCTCGAGGCAGGTATGGGAACATTGCGTGCAGAAAATAAACCGAAGATCTAGCGAATTATTCCACAGAAAGAGGCAATCTGATTTGACACCGGAAATTCGCTTAGTGTCAACAGCGATGAAGTTGGTTTAATCGCTTTAAAGGCAGACGTCCTTAAGATATTGACAAAAAGATATCAGACAAGTCGATTGTCAGATGTGGGTCATTCTTCGGTGCTGTTAAATAAAAAAAAACACTGCATGGTTTTCCTAGATCAGGGACCCGATTATATTGTGACACACAAGGAAAAGGGTGGGAGTGGATTGCAGACCCACTGAGGGAAAAGGGTGGGGGAGGGGGAATCTACACGGCCCGTTTCTCCTGGGTTCGGGGGTGGGGGTTCCTATATTTTAAGGGAGGGCCTGGAGGGCTTCCTGCGTTTTAAGGGAGGGCTTTGGGGGCTTCTGGGGGGCCCGTAGTGGATGAAAACAGAATGGTAAGAGGGAGGAATAATTTTTCACCTGCTTCCAAAATTTCCTTCACACATCCTGTGGACTGGTGTCCACTAGAATGTATAAACTAGGAAAAAAAAGTAGGAACAGCTTTACTTTGTCTCTTTTCTCTGATTCTTTGTCCTGCATGTTTTTGTTTGATAAAGGCTCGCGCCGAAACGTCACAACTGTGTAATCGTTAAATAATAAAGATGTTCCTACTTTTTTCCTATTTTATACATTTTGGTATCACAGCTTTATTGCAGTGCTTCGTGTATAGTTGTATACCTACACACTAACTATGGTGTACACTGGGAACTGTGAACGTGTTGCCCTTGCCTCGAACAGAAATTGGTATCAGTTCTGTAAACTAGGGTAAGGGGGAAAGTGTAATGTAAGAAACAACGAAAGTAATCTCTGTCTATCTATCTATCTATCTATCTATCTATCTATCTATCTATCTATCTATCTATCTATCTATCTATCTATCTATCTATCTATCTATCTATCTATCTATCTATCTATCTATCTATCTATCTGTCTGTCTGTCTGTCTGTCTGTCTGTCTGTCTGTCTGTCTGTCCGTCCGTCCGTCCGTCCGTCCGTCCGTCTGTCTGTCTGTCTGTTTGTCTGTCTGTCTGTCCATCCCATCCCATCCGATCCCATCCCATCCCATCCTGTCCTATCCTATCCTATCAAATCATATATATATATATATATATATGAACGTGTTTTATGTCTTAAAACCCGTCAATCAAAATTACTCTCATATTTTTTTCAACCTGCATTCTCACCCCCTCTCCATGTTAATGCTTCTATTAACCGCCTGTCGTGAATATAAACCATGGCCCCTCTCACATGAGTAAAATATATTTCTCTTTCAATAAAGAGTTGAAGAGTTCAAAGAATCCAAGCCTGTGAATTGATTAATACAAAATGTTGCAATCATTTGAATCGATCTTCCACCTAATTTGTATAATGCGTGTAATCTTGCCCACTCATTATAATGTCTCATGCATCTGAAAGCCGTTGGTAGATCATCTTTGCTGTATCGACGTCTTGAGACACCAGCTCCCCAGCCTATTACTGGCCAACTTCTCCATAAGCTGGAATGTCAAGATAAACGAAAAATACGCGTAATTCCCGTCATGAATAAATGTCACTCTTCATGCCAGTTGTCACTGGTCATATAACACAAATTTTAACAATTTAAATTCAGCTCAAAATGAGTTGAGATATACAATAAAAACGTAAAAAAAGAACGGAAATAAAAACTTATGTTAAATTTTAAAACATGAGAAAATGCATTTTTTTAAAGAAAGAGAATAATCCAAAACAAAAAAACAAAAACAGAGCAAGCAGAAAACTGGGAAAACGAAATTATTAATGAGAAAGAGCTAAATAGAAACTTCTGTAAGTTTGCTCAGTGTCGTAGTAGCTATTCTTTTGGGAATCAGAGCCAGCAGGAGAGAAAAGAATAGAAAAAAAGAGAAGAGCATATCATTAACCCCCGCCCCAAGAATGGAGCAAAATGTTTCAGCGTGGAAGAAAAGAAAGAGGAAGATTTCCCAATAAAGGGGGAATAAGGAGATAGAAAATTGAACGGAAGACACTTAAGCACCGGAAAGATGACAGGGAAAGGATGTAATTTTGCGTTTCATTATCTTCTACTTGTCTTTTTTCCCCTCAATTTCCTTTCTTTTCTTTTTTTTTTCATTTTTATTAAATTCATTTTTATGAACACTTTTTATTATTCATAACCTTTGTGAACCCAGTTTTCAATCTTTGTTTCGCTATTGTAATAGATCTCAAGATCAATACTTCTTTCTTTCTGCCTATTGTGTGACCTTGTTGTTGAATGTTTATGTTCTGGAAAAATGGGGGGAGGGGGGGGGGGGTTCTGATTTTCAAATCTTGGCCATGCTTTCTCGTCCATCTCGATCATTCATTAGCGTCGACAACCCATGCGAGACAGGAGTCGAAAACAGTGAAGAGTCTTGACGTTTCTGCGTATCGATCATTTGTTGCCAGATCGATTGCTACGCCAGGCACTATAGCAACCCAGAGAGTGTACCTTCCCGTTCGTTTGATCTAGTGACGGCAGCGCGAGACGTGAGAACTCTCGTGAATCCACGTCCCATAACGAGAGTTAATCTGCCGGGCCAACGGCGGTAGAAATGGCGGGGTTATCGATCCACCTCTAGGAAACAGATACTCCAAGGGACTATTGTTGTCAGTGCTAGCTAGTTTTCTGTTCTTCTTTTCTGTTCTTCTTTTCTGTTCTTTGTGTGTGTGTATGAAAATTATATTTAGCTGTAGGTTCTTTTCGTGCACATTAATCTTTTACCTACAAAAACATGTACTGAAACTTATGATGTAGAACTGCTGTAACGATGCCTGCCTTACTTAAAATGTTGTAGTGATGCCTATGTCACATACTAATGACGTAAAGTTTCTTTTTTGATTACATATGATATAATAATGCCTATATTACAAATACAATACAACAGACGATGCAAACATTCATGAACTACTGCTTGCGAAGGATTTTAAACATTAAACGGCAGGACAAGATCAGGAACGAGGAGGTCTGGGAAAGGGCAGGACAAGAACCTATGAACCTACAAATCATGTCTAGGAAGTGGAGCTGGATTGGCCACACTCTGAGGAAACTCGACACCAGCATAGCAAGACAGGCACTGACATGGAATCCTCAAAGAAAAAGAAAACAAGGAAGACCTAGAATTACTTGGAGAAGAGAAATTATGACTGCTCAGAGACAAGGGATACATATGGAAGGAAGGAGAGAATAATTCCAAGACAAGGGATAACGGATATATATATATAATGATACCTGTATTACCTACAAATGATATGATACCTGTTTTACTAAAAATGATGTAATGATACTTATATTACCTACAAATGATATAATGGTACTTATATTATCTACAAATGATATAATGGTATCTATATTACCTACAAATGATATACCTATATTACCGACAAAATGATATAATGATACTTGTATTACCTACAAATGATATGATACCTATATTACGTACTAATGATATAATTATACCTATATTACCTACAAATAATATAATGGTACCTATATTACCTACAAGGGACATAATGATGCCTTGTTACCTCAAATGATGTAACGATGCCATTGCTTCAAGTTCCTTTTACGAGGGGTGATTTATAAGTTCTCGGCATATGATACAAATACTTGAAACGCACAGTTGATATTAGGTACATTTGTAGATCAGGTTAATGTAAGATTTAAATACCAAGTTTAAAGGTTAATGTAAGATTTAAATACCAAGTTTAAAGAAATTAACTGCAACCAACTATTTTTACAGGCTACTGAAGTGGTAAGGGGTGGCAGAAATTGAGAAAATGAATAAAATTTCTCATCGAGCAATCATTCGCTACCTCTGCATCAAGGGCATATCATCGAAAGAGATCCATAAGGATATGGTGGAGTCTCTAGGCGAGAGTGCCCCTTCTTACAGCACAGCGAAGAAATGGGCAGCTCAATTCTAAAATGGAAGGGAGAGTCTGGAAGATCATCCCCGTCCAGGAAGACCAAGAACGGTAACCACCGATGAAACCACCGGCAGAATCCATGACATTATAATGGAGGATCGACGACTAACTGAACGGTACATTGCTACTGAGTTGGGAATCTCCCAGGAACGTGTTCACGCCATTATTCACAATGATCTTCAAATGACAAAGGTCTCTGCTCGATGGGTCCCGAAACTTCTTGGAGCTGATCACAAACGACAGCGTCTCAACATGTCAAGAGACAATCTTGGCCATTTTAATTGAGATTCTGAAAAGTTTCTTCAGCAATTTATGACTATGCATGAGACTTGGGTTCGTCATTTTCAACCAGAAACTAAAGTACAGTCACAGCAGTGGAAACATCATGGATCCCCACCTCCAAAGAAAGCAAGGGTGGTTCTGCCTGCATGCAAAGTGATGCCTTCCATCTTTTGGGATTCAGAAGGTGTGCTATTGGTAAACTCTCTTTAAAAGTGCAGAACAGTCACCAGGGCCTATTACGCTAATCTTGTGAAGCAACTGCGGGTCAGACTGAAGGAAAAGCGTCGAGGGAAATTGATGAGAGGAGTCATCTTTCATCAAGACAATGATCCAGTTCACAAGTCGGCGGTGCCAATGGCTGCCATTCATGAATGCGGCTTCCAGCTTCTTGAACATCCTCCTTATTCCCCAGATTTGGCCCTTTCGGACTATTACCTGTTTACCAAACTCAAAAAGGAGCTCAGTGGTCGCAAATTTGCTTCAGATGATGATATCATTCATGCTGTAGACCACTTTCTACTGGCACAAGATGCCGACTTTTACAAAGAAGGGATCCATATGCTCCAGAATCGCTGGACTAAGTGCATAAACTTGCAAGGGACTATGCTGAGAAATAACTAAGAAAAGTTGTCCACAGATAATCATTGTACCTTGTGCCGAGAACTTATCAATCACCTCTCGTATCTGAGGTGTTTCTTTCTTCCTGTTCTTACCGACTTAAGCCTGTAGTCATTTTAGCATTAAATTCACACACTCCCTATTACTCACTCTCATACACTCATTCATTTTCAGTGAGACATTTGAATGCGAATGCATATTGCAAAAGGTTTTTTTTTTAGATGTGGTGCAAAACTATTATTAAAAAAGCTACTGAATGGACTGGGCAAGGAATAGGAAATGCCATTTGACGGTGAATAAAATCATAAAAAAAGCAACAAACAAAAAATGAAATGTTTAAAGTTGTGAATTAATGGCAGTGAAAACGCAGAGAAATGAAAATGTAATTACTGTTTTACTAAACCCTGCAGCATGGTGATTTACTGGTACATTGACTGGAAGTCGATCGGTGTCTAACGAGACACTGAGTGTATTAAAGACGCGAGGATAATGTGAAGTGTTTTTAGACGTTCTGTTGCATGAGGACTGTGTTACTGGAACACCGGTGACACATGAAACAGAAAGTGTTAATATCCACACGAGAAAATAGACAGAAGAAAGCGCGACCATACAAGCTTTCGAAATGTGGCTGAAAAGATCAACGGTTTCCGCTAACATATTTACGGTTGTGTTTGTGAAGATAGAAATGGCCAGTGGCAGAATTAATAAATTTCGTGATATCTAGAGGCCAATACATATGGAATGTACCAAAGGGAGCCACAACTTAATCTTTTTTTATTTTAAATGAAAATGTATAAATATGACTAAAACGTATTATTTTTTCACTAGTCCCCATAACATTAATGTAGGTCTGCAAGCGTTTCATTAAAGCCCAGATTCCTAGAGAAAAATTGGCCTTTTGTCTCCAATGATCTACAAGTCGTAGACAGCCATATTCTTCAGCTTTAGGACGTTGTAAAAGAGTTCCACAAAAATTCTCTCAGCGTTCTTTCAAATCGGGTATGGGCTGTTGTGGTACCCACATGAGCAGACTTTTCGGTACTGCACCACTTCGTGGATGATGGTGTGCGCCGAGCCATGACTAATTTTCAGTTTGTTTTTTTTTTGTGGCCACAATATCGATTGTTGTCCGCTGATTTTGCCGTATCATTCGTTCCACTTCGGCGATAACGTCAGGTCTATTAGCAGTGTTAGGCAGACTGGAGAGACCTGCATTCACCAGATTTGTCCGGCCACTTTTAAACTTCCGGTGCCTCTCAAATACCAGCCGAAGCGACGCACGCATGTCCGATACTGCCTCTTCATTATATGAAGTTTTTTTTTTACCTTCACTACCCAAGAAATTAATAACTGCGTTGTTCTTTGATGTTGCAAGCTTCATGAGCGGCACCCATCTTTGATCTGGCCTGCTGACGTCATATTTACATACAAACACACACACACACAATTGTCGACATATACAGATGCATCTAACGAGGGATGGCCTAACATTTGTGTACTACATCTGTCTGCTACTTGATTTAGATTTTTGTAGAATAAAATTAAAGATAATTTTTGACTCGCAGTCATATAAATGCTGTTCTCGGCTGAACTACTCACTGTACTTGAGCTTGTTATTGTACATCTTTATTATAGATTGCCAGGTCCAATGTAGTCCGACGTATACATGCAAGAAAACACGTAACCTAATCATATGCTTTTTCACTGTATCAGTAATTCCTTGTACAGGCAATATATTTACATACATAATTGTCGGTGTCACGAGTAGAGAAGATTACTGTGCATGAGAAGAGAAGATTATTGTGCACCTTCTTCAATGTTTTTAGTGGATGTCGTAAACAATATTATAGCCAGCAAGAAAGCGAACTCTGAATATCATTGGCGATATCCTATGTAATCCGATAGTTTTCAAACCCACCCCCCCCCCTTTTTTTTTTAAACAATCCTGCCATTGTTCTGTCTCCAAAATAATGGGTTTGCTCTTCTTCTGTGATCAACAGAGTCTACGTATATTGATGCAACGTGAGCAAGTCACTATCTTCTCATAACGTGTCTAGACGAAGGAATGAACTCACTATGAAAACAGATTCCCTTTCCATGGCCGGCAGCAAAATGAAACAAATCAACTACCCAAAAGCATGTTAAGAAGTAAAAAGCATCATCCACAACAAACTAAACAACAACAATTAAAACAAAAACAAAATAAAGCTCCATTCATCAACTACAGCGATGCCAGCAAAACTACATCTTTCCGTCTAAGAACGTGACACTGCAGACTCCCGTGCCACCTCTATCATCTTAAGATATCACACACAAACGAATGTTCATGAGTCTTAGTGTCCAGATGCCAGAACATATTCTGCAGCACTGCTCAACCTACTCAATCCTCTGAAAAACACAAATCTGGCCCGAGGGAGAGCAGCTGAAAGGAAAGCTATAGGGTCCCCACCCAAGCCTGGAGAAGACAGCGGATTAGATGGAGCTTCAGATATAGCATGACCAACCAATACTCGAATGGGGACGAAGAAGAAGAAGAAGAAGAACTCACTTTTTTTTTCCAAAAATTCCGTCTACAAGACGAGAATTCTATTTACTTCAACATTTACCCTAGAAACCGTATAAAGCTCTTTTGTTTACCGTATGATATAAGTTCCCATTGTGTAAATATTACAGATGAACTTGGTGAAAAACGCGCTAGGATAAATCACGTGCGGTCACCTTGGTGCATGCAAATCGTGCACTCATTTCACTTGTAGCCCTTCCAATACCCTGATGTGGATGACAGGGACTCCTCGTGAAAATAAACACCATCTTTGTCACAGAGAGAGAGAGAGAGAGAGAGAGAGAGAGAGAGAGAGAAAGCGCAATTGATCCTTGAAACGTTCGTTATACTCATCGATTTTCTGTCTTGAAAAAATATTTTTCTTCGCCAAATGAAGCATTTTTCAGCATGCATTATTTATGTGCTGCGTCATGGACACATTTTTGGAGACTCATACCTGAAGGCCAGCTACTAAATAGACTGGTTAGTCGAGTAGGTCACTTTCTCGAATATTTAAAAGTTATTTTTACCATTTCTAAGCAAGTCTTTTTTTTTCAAGGAAACAAAGAGGTGTTGTTGTACACAAGTGTAAGATGAGCGCAGACACAGACCAAAAGTATTATGAGAGAACAAGACTCCTTCAAGTCAGGGAGAACTGTCTTCTAATGAGAGTGTTTTAGGTTGGAGATCCACAGTGGCCGCGGTCGAGACTCACTTTTCAAGTCAGCCCAGCTGTTTTAGGCTGGAGGTCACATGTTCATATCAACCCAGATGTGTTAGACTGGAGGCCCATTGTTCTAGTCAGCACAGCTGTTTAGGCTGCAGGCAAATTGTGCTAGTCAACCCAGCTGTTTTAGGCGGGAGGCTCATTGATCTAGTCAGCCCAGCTGTATTAGGCTGGAGGTCCATTGTTCTAGTCTGCCCAACTGTTTTAGGCTGGAGGCTCATTGATCTAGTCTGCCCAGCTGTTTTAGGCTGGAGGCTCATTGATCTAGTCAGCCCAGCTGTTTTAGGCTTGAGGCTCACTTTTCAAATAACCCAGATGTTTTAGGCTGGCGGCCCACTGTTTTAGTTAGCCCAGCTGTTTTAAACTAGAAGCCCATTGTTCTAGTCAGCCCAGCTGTTTTAGGCTGGAGGCCCATTATGCTAGTCAGCCCAACAGTTTTAGCCTGGAGGCCCACTGTTCTACTCAGTCCAGCTGTTTTAGGCTAGAGGCCCGTTGTTCTAGTCAGCCTAGCTGTTTTAGGCTGGAGGCCCATTGTGCTAGTCAGCCCAACAGTTTTATCTTGGAGGCCCACTGTTCTAGTCAGCCCAGCTGTTTTAGGCTGGAGGCTCACTGTTCAAATCAGCCTAGCTGTTTTAGGCTGGAAGTTCACTGTTCAAGTCAACCCAGCTGTTTTAGGCTGGAGGCTCACTGTTTAAGTCAGCCTATCTGTTTTAGGCTGGAGGCTCACTGTTCAAGTGAACCCAGGTGTAAAATTGAGTACCTGACTCGCTTATGCTGTGGAAAGTAGCCCAGAAAACGCATACAGTCAATCAGTGAATGATATTAAGTACGCCACGAGGAAAATCAGTCCTGGGAAATAATGAGACTTCGCCTGAAAACAGCCATTAATCCTGAATTAATTGGCATTTAAAAATGTCAGAAAGCCCTTATATACTTTGTTTATTGCTCACGGGAGCCGCCCCGCTTTCTACACGAAGCAGCGCAACTTCGGTTGAACACAGAACGAAACTTTTGTCCGCCTAATTAAAGCGTCTACATTACTTCCCTGCATTTTTCACGTTTAATAAGGACAAATTCAGTTGAGCCCGCCGCGGATATCATTTACGCATGGAAGAGCACAAGCAGCTCGCCTCGTTGAAATGACTGCACATTTCTTATCTCGTGTTTTATAGATTAAATAATTTAGTGCGCAGATTATGAATGGCCAAATTGCGTGATTCTGCAAGTAGATTGAGACCGATTGATTGGGGAAATCGACTGGATTACTGAACGAAAAGTGTAGAGAAAGATAAAATATATCGAGTGGTTTCTCCAAACAAGGGGGGTAATTTAGAACACGGATGGCAATGCAAATAAAGAATTATAGAGAAGCAGACCAATGTTCCGTGAGAGGATGAGGGAAAAAAAAACTGGGAGGGGAGGTATGGTATGTACGGTAAGGATCAATAACAGTTTCTCTTGGACAAACCGCCCGAGTTTTCAGGACATAACACCTGGTGTTTGCTGTTGGCTGTGCTCACGTCGATGCTGCCACCGAAAAGCAGAGGATTAGTACGGGCAGAGTGTTCTACTGGTAGATTTATTATTGATGAGCCAATTGTGTGTAGCACACGGGAGTTGTTCTAACAATCAAAGCACTGTTTGCTCGGCCCAAGAGCAAGTTAGGTTCTTTTTTTTCTTTCTGTTGGTGCGTGAACTGGTTGTATAGTTGTGTTTTTTTAATCAGGGCATTCCCGCGAAGAGTGACCTCGATCTGGTGGTTTCGGCTCATGGATTTCAAGTTTGCCTTCGGTAAAGACCTTTCATTTGTCAGTTTTTTCCTTACATAGATATCTGTTTAGATCTCTTATATAGATATCTGCTTATATGTATATCTCTTATATAGATATCTGTTTACATGCATATCGCTTATATAGATCGCTGTTATTTGTACATATCGTATATAGAACACTGCTTATCTGTATATCTCTTATATAGATATCTGTATATCTCTTATGTAGATATATGTATATCTCTTATATAGATATCTGCCTGTCTGTATATCTCTTACATAGATCTCTGTTTATATGTATATCTCTTACATAGATCTCTGCTTATCTGTATATCTCTTATATAGATATCTGCTTATATGTACATCTCTTATGTAGATCTCTGCTTACCTGTACATCTCTCATATAGATCACTGCTTATCAGTATATCTCTTATATAGATATCTGCTTATCTGTATATCTCTTATATAGATATCTGATTATCAGTATATCTGTTGAATCTCTTCGTATCTGTATAACTCTTATATAGATATCAGCTTATTTGTATATCTCTTACATAGATCTCTACATATATGTATGTCTAACTATTAACTCATTGTTGCTCTTTGATTTAAATTATTACAGTTACTTACTTTTTTATGCCTGTATTTAATTGTTCATTTAACGCGTTCTCGGTTACGTAATTTAGAACAGTTGTATTTCTATCATTTCTGGTTACTCATTTGCATGTCATTTAACTAAACCATACATTTTGTTTCTTGTAATTTTAAAAACTTCATACGCTTCAGATTCTTACATTTTTTTTTTATAATTCTCCATAACTTTTTATATAATAGTAACAATAATTCTCTCCAACTCCCCTCCGCCTCTTTCATCTCTCTTTCTCCCTCTCTCTCTCTCTCACACACACTGTCTATCCATGGCGCTCTCTCTCTCTCTCTCTCATTCTTTCTCTCTGTCTATGGGTTTCTCTCATCTTTATTTCTCGTTTTCATTATCTTTCACCTGGAGTTACGATGTACGTCTGACGGCATTGTGTCATATCTGAATGTATTTTACAATACTCAAGCCAGCTTTTGCATCAAAGCTTTGAGAGCAGAATCAGTGGAAGCTGTATGTACCATTCACGTCGGACAGAAACATTAACACGTTCAATTTTATATGTCAGAATAAGTATCATTTTAACACGAGCAATTTTATATGTCAGAATAAGTATCATTTTAACTCTGTGTTGTACGATGTCCCCTTCCCCCCCTCCCAACTCCCCTCGTTTTCCAGCGCATTCTTTCTGCAAACTGCTCGCAGATATTGCGCATTTGTGTTATGAAAACGACAGCCGCAATATCTCATGCTTGGTTAACATGACAGTGTATGGCTGTAAGTGCTTTCTAAAATATCTGAATAAGCTTGGAGAAATAAGAACTATATTTTATATCTAATAATTCTACACAAATAAATATAAGAATGAGGTACTGAAAGTGATAAACAGAACCCCCCCCCCCCCCCCCACTTTCCAAAAAAGAAAAGACTGACACACAAACAAATAAAATGATAAATCACATAATTATGATTGCACGAAATATTAAAAGAGTCAGTTAACAATAACAGTGAATTAGAAATTATTTTGTATAAAAATGAAGACACGGTGGCTCATAAATTTACAACGCGAAAGAATGGAAGTGAATGCTGTGAGAATAAATCGTAGATTTATCATCCAGAAGAAAATAGTGTGAGAGCAGATCAGAGATTTACCATACAGGAAGTGCATTGTGCGACAGAAGATCATATATTTGTCACATAAAAGTATGGAAGTCCCATAGATCTCTCACATAGTAGAATGGAAGTGGATTGTGTGACAGAAAATCGTAGATTTGTCACATAGAATTATGGAAATGCGTGATGTGACAGAAGATCATAGATTTTTTTACATAGAACTATGAAAGTGCTTGGTGTGACAGAAAATATTGGATTTGTCACATAGAAGTATGGAACTGCATGTTGTGACAGAAGATCATAGTTTGGTCACACAGACGTATAGAAGTGCGTGGTGTGACAGAAGATCATAGATTTGTCACACAGACGTATGGAAGTGTATGGCCCATGAGAACTACAGAGTAAATGCCTTCTGTTTTTAAATGCATCAGCACGTATGAAATATAAGTGATGTGTGGAATTGATGAGTAAAGATCCTATTGGCAAGAGAAAGAGATGTTTTATTTATTTCAAAAGAACAGTTTATGTGTCTTTTATTCGTTTCCCACAAAGTACTTTTGTTGTAATCCGTGTTCAGCATGATTACAATGTTTCTGAAGTCAGTATTGAGTGCTGGGAGAATTATGGTCTGTAATCAGTTTCAGGGAACAAAACTGAGTTAATGACAAATTCTTCTTCTCCTTCTTCTTCTTCTTCAATTCCATGTAGTGATCTTGCCTTCAGATGTTTTGACATTACAGTCAAACAATGTCAACAAACAGCCAACAGTACGAGCCTTTTGTGTCTTCCCACATTCTGCTACATAGACTCGCTCTGTAAAGTCCAGGAGAGCATCAAGATCTGTAGTCTGCCTTGTTCTTTCAGATGCCCGCTAAAGCTACGGCTGAAAAAAAAGATGCAAGTGTCACTTCACGTAATGTCCACACAAGTGACAATAAAATACTGTATACTCCAGAGATTACAAAGAGCGAGTTTTCCCGACCCCATTTCTGTTATTGTATTTGCATCATTTTTAGTGGCAGACCCCAGCTTTCCTTGTGTTCTTCTGAAGTTATCTGCGTTATGATGCTCCCAAGAATCTAGCTCCGTCACTGAAAGTAAGTTTAGCTTCATCCGCTCAGATTATTCTTGGTTTTCTCCTCAGACAATGACATCGACGACCTTGAGATGCAAGTGGTGCGGTACAAGCCAGAGGGGCTTGACACGCTGTGCAAGAATACCAAGTTTACACGCAAGGAGTTGCAGATCATGTACAGAGGATTCAAACAGGTCTGGACCTAGCTACCATTTCATAGATACATTACACAGAGCACACACACATTCATAGAACCTGCTCCTACATCAGTTTATCTGCCCCTAAGAGCATTAGATCCATTCACTCGTAATAACTTGATCCACTCCATCAGCTCATTCATCAATCCATCACCACCACTCCATGCAGATTTTTAGTTGATCTACCCGAGTCATGAACGTGTCAGTGTAATCGTTTCACGTACTAAAGAAAACATACTTGACTGCCTTATGTATATCAAAGTTATCCGCCACTTTTGCTGCTGATTCCATCTCTCAACAAGTAGTCAACCAACTCACCAATCTTGCACTCATAATTACACTCAGTTTTATCTCATCTTTCAAATAACTAGTGTCATCATTTTATCTACTTTCTCCTTCTCTTCAGATTCATCTTTTCATCGACTTTCTACTTCTCTTCAGATCCATCATTTCATCTACTTTATACTTCTCGTCAGATTCATCATTTCATCTATTTTCTACTTCTGCCCAGATTCATTTCATCTGCTCTCTACGTCTCCCCCAGATCCATCATTTCATCAACTTTCTACTTCTCCCCAGATACATTATTTCATCTACTTTCTACTTCTTCCCAGATTCATCACTTCATCTACTTTCTACTTCTCTCCAGATTATACATTTCATCTACTTTATACTTCTCACTAGGTTCATCACTTCATCTACTTTCTACTTCTCCCAAGATTAATCATGTCACATACTTTCTACTTCTCGCCCAGATTCATCATTTCATCAACTTTCTACTTCTCCACAGGTTCATCATTTCATCTACTTTCTACTTCTCGCCAAGATTCATCATTTCATCTACTTTCTACTTCTCTCCAGATTCATCATTTCATCTACTTTCTACTACTCGCCCAGATTCATCATTTCATCCACTTTCTACTTCTCTCTAGATTCATCATTTCATATACTTTCTACTTCTCTCCAGATTCATCATTTCACCTACTTTCTATTTCTCTCCAGATTCATCATTTCATCTGCTTTCTACTTCTCCTCAGATCCATCATTTTATCCTCGATGTCCTTTTTCCTCATTTACTTGCCCCTCCCCCTCCTCACCATTCCACCCCCCAAACAGCCTACATTTTACATCTACCCATTTTCGACATTTTCCCTACCTTCCGCCTCACCATTTTCACATTCCTGTATAGCATGTTTATCATCTTCACCCTATTTTCCGTGTATATCCTCCGATTAACCGGGCAAATCCAAGCAAAAGCCAAGGAATTCCATCGGCGCTAATTTCCAGCATTAATGGGGCGCCTGTTAAACTAAAACTTCTCTGCAAGCTCAGGATCTGTGAATTCTAAAACTCTACTGTCCTAGGCTTATTCAAGACTTCTTGATCCATGATTATGTTTTTGCTGCCCTGTTTCTCTTAAGTTATAGCCTCATTGTTTTTAAAACTCTGTTTCTACTTATTTCTTTTTTGTGGTAGTTTCATGGAGCCAAGACTCTGTGAAAAGAATCAAATGATATGTATATATACTAGTTTTTTAATGTTCAGAATCCTTCCTTTCTTCCTCCCTTCAGATGTCGTTCGGTGTGTGATATACTTTAAGTGTTAGAAATATAATCACTGAATATAACTGTTCTTTCTCTGAAACTTCTGAGGCCACATTTGTTTTTTTTTTTCATCCACTTCTTACAGTCTGCAGGTCTTGCAGGATACACTCATCTCCTTCTTATACTCTTCAAATCTTGCAGGATACACTCATCCCCTTTTTATACTCTTCAAATCTTGCAGGATACACTCATCTCCTTCTTATACTCTTCAAATCTTGCAGGATACACTCATCTCCTTCTTATACTCTTCAAATCTTGCAGGATACACTCATCCCCTTTTTATACTCTTCAAATCTTGCAGGATACACTCATCTCCTTCTTATACTCTTCAAATCTTGCAGGATACACTCATCCCCTTTTTATACTCTTCAAATCTTGCAGGATACACTCATCTCCTTCTTATACTCTTCAAATCTTGCAGGATACACTCATCTCCTTCTTATACTCTTCAAATTTTGCAGGATACACTCATCTGTCCTTTCTACTTCATTTCGGTGCAAGGCGGATCAGTTTCTTTCTAAATTATCATTACAGGCAGCTTTCCTGCTTAAAGTATCCTTTTATTAGTTTAAATGCGACAACGTATTCTTTTCATTGTTGATGTTACTGCCACTCACATGCAGTGTAAATGTTCCTTGATCCATTTGTCGCTGTAATGTCCTTTTGCAGATCGACTTGACTCTTCTGTAATTTAAGGCAAGATCTGTTTGGTCCTGTTGACCATCCTGCTGTGCCGATTTGTCTGCCTTCTCATTTCCTAGTAAACCGTTTTTGTTAGAAAGGTGCTTCTAAGAGCAATTAGTTCTTAAAAATGGGATTCTGGCTTGTGTTTTCATAACCAAATCTCAAGAACTCATGTGAAAAATGAAAAAAAAACGCCGTTAATTTGCATTAACTTTTAGTCCCAATGGAAAATTTTGATTTTGTAATCACCAGCAATAAGTATGGCTTGACGCCGGGGAAAATAAAACAGCGAAGAGGGATATGTCACTTAGAAAATAACTAGAAAATAGAGAAACTCTTTACACAAGTGATAAGATAAGAGTTTTGATCATTTCTGAAGAGCTTCTTGGCTTTTGCGCAGTTAGTTGAGGAAGTTGTTAAAAGTTGGCTTCATTTAAAACATATTGTCACTATCATGGACTGAGTATATTCTCTGCTTTAGAGCACCACAAAGAGCTAAGTGCTTCATTTCTCATCTGTTTTTCGTGCTTAAAGAAAATTTGTTGTGTTATTTTTTGTTTGTGGTACTTGAAAAATGCATTTGCTGAAATACTGGATAGGTGTATGTTTTTCATCTACACGTACCCATCTTACCTTCTTGCCACTCTCCTTCTTGCCACTCTCCCACTCTCCTTCTTGTCACTCTCCTTCTTGCCACTCTCCTTCTTGCCACTCTCCTTCTTGCCACTCTCCCACTCTCCTTCTTGTCACTCACCTTCTTGCCACTCTCCTTCTTGCCACTCTCCTTCTTGCCACTCTCCTTCTTGCCACTCTCCCACTCTCCTTCTTGTCAGTCTCTTTCTTGTCACTCTCCTTCTTGCCACTCTCCCACTCTCCTTCTTGCCACTCTCCTTCTGGCCACTCTCCTCCTTGCCACTCACCTTCTTGTCATTCTCCTTCTTGCCACTCTCCTTCTTGCCACTCTCCTTCTTGCCACTCTCCTTCTTGTCACTCTCCTTCTTGTCACTCTCCTTCTTGCCACTCTCCTTCTTGTCACTCTCCTTCTTGCCACTCTCCTTCTTGTCACTCTCCTTCTTGTCACTCTCTTTCTTGTCACTCTCCTTCTTGTCACTCTCCTTCTTGTCACTCTCCTTCTTGTCACTCTCCTTCTTGCCACTCTCCCACTCTCCTTCTTGTCACTCTCCTTCTTGCCACTCTCCTTCTTGCCACTCTCCTTCTTGTCACTCTCCTTCTTGCCACTCTCCTTCTTGTCACTCTCCTTCTTGCCACTCTCTTTCTGCCACCTTCTTGTCACTCTCCTTCTTGCCACTCTCTTTCTTGCCACTCTCCTTCTTGTCACTCTCCTTCTTGTCACTCTCCTTCTTGCCACTCTCCTTCATGTCACTCTCCTTCTTGCCACTCTCCTTCTTGCCACTCTCCCACTCTCCTTCTTGTCACTCTCCTTCTTGCCACTCTCCTTCTTGCCACTCTCCTTCTTGCCACTCTCCTTCTTGTCACTCTCCTTCTTGCCACTCTCCTTCTTGTCACTCTCCTTCTTGCCACTCTCCTTCTTGCCACTCTCCTTCTGCCACTCTCCTTTTTGCCCACTTTCATCACTCTTTCTATCGCTTTGTAAACCTGAACCATTCACCTCTGTCCACCTTTATGACTGCCTTTGCGTACTTCTGGGGGCAGTCTATTAATTTCTTTGCGGATGTGGGTGGATATAATTTTTGGTAGCTGAAGATCAGATCCGTTGACAAGCCTTTGGCGCCTGGTCTTGAGAAAGATCTTCCCTCTTGGAAATGGTTGTGTGAGTGATACTCCCCTTAGTCTGTCATTCTATACCTTTCCATAAAATGTATGTAATTCTCAAATTGAGGCTGTGCAGGCTCTAAAGTTGCTTGGAGAGGGAAACGGTTTTTTCAAATTTATTATTTTTTTAAGAAGCAAAAGTGATTATCAAAATGGATTTATTTTATGCCCCATTGTCACTTTCTTAGAGTAGCCTGAACATCCTCTGTTCTGCCCTGGTTCATTCAATCCCTAATCTCATGTCATGGGCGTGACTCAATCATTCAGTCATTGACCTATAGAACTCCAGTTATTAGTTTTTTTCCCCTTCAAACTAGAGTAGATACCTAGGATTATTTCACGAAGCCTTGATTGCCTAAAGTTTTCATGCCTTTCTTGATATCTTGGCTAAAGTTTTCATCCCTTTCCTGATATGTTGCCTAAAATTTTCATGCCTTTCTTGATATCTTGCCTAAAGTTTTCATGCCTTTCTTTATATCTGCCTAAAGTTTTCATGCCTTTCCTGGTATCTTTCCTAAAGTTTTCATACCTTTCCTGGTATCTTTTCTAAAGTTTTCATTCTTTTCCTGATATCTTGCCTAAAATTTTCATGGCTTTCTTTATATCTTGCCTAAAGTTTTTATGTCTCTCCTGGTATCTTGGATAGTAAAACTGTGGTCAAATCTCAGAAAGGCACGTGTATATTCACACACATAACAGATCACTGCACATGTAGTTGTTTTATTAATACGAAAATTTTGTAACAGGAAAAATATGACTCTCACATACGTGATATGGGTTCAGAATCAGCCAACTTTAAGTAAAATAATTGCTGTGTCCGTTTTATATACTCTACTCGTCACACTCTGCCTATTCAAAATACTATACCCATTATGAATACTCTGTCCTTAATATATATTCTACCCATTATAAAAATTCTGCACATTACCTTGTATACATACTCTTCCCGTTATATTCTACCTATTATAAATACTGTGCCAGTTATAAATATTCTGTCCATTATAAACACTCCACCCGTTATAACTACGCTACCCATTATAAACACTCATTCAGTCAGTCGTTCGCATGTCCCTTGCGGAACTTTGCCTCCCTAACAGCACTCCTGTAAGCCTCTAGGTTGTAAGCAAGATGCCCTGCTACTGATGCATCCATTTGCAGATCATCAACGATATTTTGCAGCCATCTTCGCCTTGGTCTTCCTCTCTTTCTTTTTCCCATTGTGTATCCTTCCAAGAATGTCCTCTCTAAATTCTCATGACGTTTAATGTGTCCAAAATATTTAAGTTTTCTCTGTTTAATCTTCTTTACTAGCCAACCTTCTTCAATATTAAGTTCTTGCAGTATGGATATATTTGTTCTTTTTTGTGTACGTGGTATTTGAAAAACTTTTCTGTAGTATTTACATTCAAAGGCATTTATATGTTTCTTAGCTGTTTTGTTAAGTGTCCAGGTCTCACAGGCATATGCTGCGATGGAAAAGATACATGCCCTTAAAATCTTATTTTTGTAGTTCTGTCTGCTCTCCTGTCCACATTTACTTTAGTTGTTTTATTTTTTGAAGAGCGGTAGATGTCCTCCTTTCAATTTCCCTCATTCTATCTCCATTATTAGTCATTACTGATCCAAGATATTCAAAAGTCTTCAACTCTTCCAATTTTTTTCCTCATTGATACATATTTCAGCTGCCTTATTTGTTTTGTCACTTGTCATTAATTTAGTTTTCTTTGCATTTAGATAAAGATTTTGCTCTTCACTATTCTCATGGACTAACATAATAAGTTTTCCATTCCTTTTTTGTGCTATGGACGGTAATACTGTGTCATCAGCATATCTAATCTCTGGCAATACATAACCTCGAAATTTTATGGCATCGTAATATCCTTTGTCTACATCTCTCATATTCCTCATTATATTGTCAGTATTCAAGTTAAATAAGTAAGGCGACAATATGCACCCTTGTTTTATGTCAAACTAAGTTGTTGTTTCACCGTTTATTCTTACTGCTGCCTGTTGGTCTAGATACAGCAGTGATATTAATTGTATCACATGTATGGAAATCACATTTTTCAATTATTTCCCAGAGTTTCTGATGCTGCCCACAATCAAATATCTTTGAATAGTCTATAAAAGATAAATATAGACTCACGTTAAATTCTCTACACTTCTCAATTATTAATCTTATAATGAATATATGATCTGTTGTTCCTCTTCCTTGTCTAAAACCAGGTTGGGCCATATTGATTTCTTCTTCTATTTTCTTACGAAGTCTACCCATTGTGATTTTTAATAGAATTTTACTTGCATTGCTAATCAGGGCAAAAGTTCTGTAGTTTGTGCATAATTTCAAGTTACCCTTTTTCGGCGGTGGTTTGAATATAGTTCTTTTCCATTCTTTTATAAATACTCTACCAGTTATAAATATTCCACCATTATAAATACTTTGTCCACTATAAAAACCTTGCCCGTTGTACTCTTCCAATTATAAATACTCTGCTCATAATAAATATTCACCCATTATAAATACTATTGTAAATATTTTATCCATTATAAATACTCTGTTCATAATAAATACTCCACCCATTATAAATACTATAATAAATATTATATTCATTATAAATACTCTGTTCGTTATAAATACTCTGCACATTATATTCGGCCCATTATAAATGCTCTACAAGTTATACTCCTCTCATTATAAATACTCTACCTGTGTAAATACTCTGCCTATTATAAATACTCTGCCTGTTATAAATACTCTTTACTATTGTAAGTACTCTTCCCATTAAAAATACTCTGCCTATTATAAAACTAACTATGCCCGTTATAATATTTATTATATAAATAATATATATATATAATATATATAACTATGCCCGTTATAACTATAAATACTCTGCCCGTTACATTGTAACCATTAAAAAACTCTAGCAAGAGAGTAAGAGGAACTTAGTATTTTACTGCTAATGTAAAAAAAGATGGAGAAAAAAAAATCACGCCCGTTCTAGAATGGTGAACCAGCTTTTACCCGTTTATGAGGGGAAGAAAGCACACACAAAAAAGCTTCGTCAGTCTACCAAACAGTGATCAGTTGTCGAGACAGTGATCGATGTATTGATCCAGGCTTGTTGATGGCCAAATAAACGGTTTTCACTAGAATGGAGAGTTTATGGATGGGCTTTGGCCATTGTTTTCTGGTCAGATTTTTAAGTGCTGACTTCTGCGTGTGTGTTGGAGGGGGGGGGGGGAATATTAGCTCACACAGACTGAAGCGAGAAGACAAATAACGTAATTTTTTATATTGTGTGTGTGTGCATGTGTGCCTCTACAGATGTCTGTATGAGTCTGTATTTATACTTGATTGTGCTAGTTTTACCATGTCGTACCGGCCGCTTCCATTGTTTGGTGTCCTCGCTGTTCTAAAGAACGTGCGCATCGTCCAGAAGTTCTGCTTCAGACGAGGAGACTGGGGCTTGACTTGTCTTGTTCTGGCTGCGGTCATAATAACAGTCATCATCCGCCCCCTTTTTTTTTAATGCCCTAGATTTCACTGTCGCTCTTCAAAAAAAAAAAAATAATAAAACAACCGAAGAAGCTGTGGAGAGGAACAGACAGAACTATAAAAATTAGATTTTTTTTTAAAGGGCAGGCATCTTTCCCACCGCAATATATGCCTGTGAGAACTGGACACTTAACAAAACAGCTGAGAAACACATAAATGCCGTTGAATATAAATGCTGCAGAAGAGTCCTTCGAATATCATGCACACACACACAAAAGAATAAATATATCCATACTACAAGAACTTATATTGGAAAAGGTTGGCTAAGAAAGAAGATTAAACAGAGAAAACTTAAATACTTTGGGCATATCAAACGTCATGAGAATTTAGATAAGACATTCTTGGAAAGGTACATAATGGGAAAAATTAAGACAGGAAGACAAAGACGAAGATGGCTGCAAGACATCGTTGGTGATCTGCAAATGGATGCATCAGCAGCAGGGCATCTTGCTCACAACCTAGAGGCCTACAGGAGAGCTTTTAGGGAGGCAACGTTCCGCAAGGGACATGCAAATGACTGAGACTTCCTTTTTTTATAGTAACTTTTATGCTGGGAGTACGTTCACATGTCACAAGTGATCATTTTCTTTCCTTTCCTTTCGCTGGCATTGCTTCATCGCCCAAACGCCACAACTGGTTACGTACAGACTCGGAGAGAGTTCTATAAATTTTTTCACAATAGTCAGCCAGCCAGTAGTCTCATAGTATTTTGATGTTTCTTATCTATTATTTATTCATAAGTTAACGATAGCAACTTTATGCCAGATGACATTAGAGGGAAACTAAATGTGGTTAAGAAAACTAATAAATTATGTTTTTTAGACTTAAAATGCAAGTTGCTACTGCTATTGTTGTCACCGATATTTACGGCTTCATTTTTTTCCCCTCAACAACGGCCTGACAATCTTTCATCTCAGTAACGTTCTACAAAAGTAGGGGAAAAATTTTTTTTTAATTCCCAAACTCATAGATGAAAGTACTTCTGTTACTGGACATGCATTTATCAACATTTCCAAATAAGGGCTCATTTCTAACATTGTAACAGAGCGGACGCAGCTTTGTTCTTATCATCACCCCTGTGGGAAATTAGAGAGAACAGCTTGCCAGACATCTCACAGATTACATCATTTAGATGGACACAAAAATCTCACGTAAGCCCTCGTTGCTGTCTCCCATTTCCCTCCTTTAATTTCCTGTCTCAGAACAAACGATTTCAGATCCCGAGTCCAAGAGTTAACAAACGGGACTGGGCAATATTCAGCAAGAGAGGAAAATATGAAGAAAGAAACCAGAGCTTGGGCAGTTGGCTGTTGCTGTGTAGCTGGTCATTCTATCGTGTTTAGCGCATTATCAGATCTGAAAACTAGAGAAGAAGTCGTGACAACTGCATCGTAGTTTATTTTGTATATTTAGACAAGTAAGGCCGAAGGAGCATACAGAACAACTATTACTTAAATATAGTACATGGATAGTTAAGGTGTTCACAATGATGCCAATCAGACCCGATTTCAGCTCCGTCTTAAGTGTATACAAGAAGCAGCCTGTGTCGTAACAGATTCATGGAAGAGACAGAGGATGTATATGTTCCTCATGGTATGGGAACTTGATATGAAGCATACAACTGCAGGCCACAGGAAAACATTCTTGATGAGAAACCAGAACGCCAAGGCAACCTGTGTGTCATCTTGTTCTTATGGTTGTTCTGTTCCCTGGAACTGCGAGCAGGATGTTTTCTGCAGCAGCCCGACGAAGGTGTTGAGTCACAAGCAAAGGAGTATAGAGAGGGTGGCTTGCAGACGGGAAGAGGAGCTAAAAAAGCTGGAAAAGTTGCAGTATTCCTCGGCATCCTAGCTGTCCCAGCCCCATCCTAGCTATCCCAGCCCCATCATAGTTATCCCAGACCCGTCATAGTTATCCCAGCTCCATCATAGCTGTCCCAGCCCCATCATAGCCGTCCCTGCCGCATTGACCAACCTGAGCTTGCTACTGGGAACATCAGCGAATGGATGATGAGGGGGGTCTTGGCCAGCTGTGTTTCTCTGGCCCTGACAACAAAGCAGTCATTCTAGACCAATCATCGTCTCTCCTGGATGAAAAGGGAAAGCGATTTTATTGTTAACACTTTTAGAAGCTTTTCAGTCTTCCTCATCTGTAGAGCCGTCTTCGTGTGGACAGTTTGCATGATTATTCTGTGAGTATTCTCGTTTGATCACGGCTTTGTTTCAGTTTTCCACAGCTTTTCTTACTTTCTTGAAGTCTGAAAGTTTCCTTGCCTTACATGTAAACGCCGTTCTTGAATAGGCTCCAAAGATAAAAGCGTGTTTCATTCTCCGAGAGATGTTTGTTTCACTCAGACATGACGATGGGGGCTAGAAGGTGTTAACACAGACGTTCCGCTACATTAAAGACACAGCTTGAAACACATTTTACCTTCACCTGTATGTGAAGTTTCACACCTTTTTTGTTTAACAAGACGCCAGTGATCGAAGTATGAGGAAAGGTTGCTAACAGCATTTACCTGCGTAGAGCATGGAAGAGCTTCAACAGTTTGAAAAACTAGAATTAAAATAGCGTTCATGCAACGACAAATAAGAGAGAGAGAGAAAGAGAGGAGAGAGAGAGAGAGAGAGAGATAATAAGTACAGGTACAGTATCTTAGATTCTCTGTTGTAGATGAAAACATGGCTTATATAAAAATGGAACTGTTTGTATCTGAAAGTTGTAAAGACGCCACCAGGAGAAAATAAGATATAGTTGTCTCTCATTTTTCCACGTTCATGCTTGGCTTCTGTTTCCCTAAATGCTGTATGGGGAATTACGTCCGAAAGTGAAATAAACAAAGTTCATCCAGTTCCTCCCAAACGTTTCAACTTTTTATTGGGTTCTTTCAGGACCATGGCACATTTTCTTAATCTGTTCACTGATTTACTGTTTTATAAATAAATTCTATGCCCGTGTATTTCTGAATCTTTTCTCTGTTAAAAACCACTGTATTGTCCTTATATTTTTTAATCTTCAGTGGTTTTTCTGAGACTGTTTTTTTTTTAAAGATGGTCTCACTGTATAAGACGAAAATTGATTTTTCTTTTTACGTCGGCTTTTCTTTTTGTGCGTTACTGATATTTATCAGTATAATTAGTATAATTTTGATATAAACCATTATAAATAATATAAATTTAGTATAAACACCATTATAAATAATATAAATTTAGTATAAACTACTATAAATATTATAATTTTGCTATAAACTACTATGAGTAGTATAATTTTAGTATAAACTACTATAAATATTATAATTTTTATATAAACCATTATAAATAGTATAATTTTTTTATAAACTACTATAAACAGTGTCTTGTCTTGTCTTGTACAATCTCCCTGTAACTACAAGCTGGTGTTCTTTGCAGCCGTTGCTGTGGAAGTGTTGAGGATGCAGCATCACGTCGGCGTGGGAGCGGGTTATGACAGCTACATTTTTCAGCCCTGGAGTGCAGCTTAAAAGAAGGGAGGGTGTGCAGTGCTTCTTTAGCAGAATCCATCACCATGTTGCCTGTGGCGATCTCTGTCCCATTAGCCAAGCTATGCCTGTTACTAGGGGTACCAGCGGGGAGGTGGGACAGGGTCTTGGTCAGCTATGGTTCGCTAACTCTGATGCTAGCATATCAGCTATGGTTCGCTAACTCTGATGCTAGCATATCAGCTATAGTTCGCTAACCCTGATGCTAGCATATCAGTTATGGTTCGCTAACTCTGATGCTAGCATATCAGCTATGGTTCGCTAACCCTGATGCTAGCATATCAGCTATGGGTCGTTGGCTACCTGATCGGACAGCGTCTATACTCCCTAAAATTAGTATAATAACCAGTATTATTCAGGTTCCTGTTTTCATATTTCTGATATTTCTCAGGTTTATTACTATCATTCTTGATGCAGTTGCGAACTAAAATTATTGATGAAAGTAGCCCTGTTGAATTTTTTTTAAAAAAGCGTTTTAGTCCAATAAGAAGCAAAGATACAGTAACTTTCGGTACTTACACAGGATCTAAACAAACTCACTTCTCTACAGACTCAGCTGTCCCGGGGAAATGCTCATCCCCACTCTTCCCTCTACTGGTCTGTGGAGCTACAGCAGCCTGTAGCCAAGAGCACCACTTGGCAGCAAAATAGCGTGTTATCCGCTTAGTTTCGTCGCTCGAGGTAGCAGTAGCTGTCTCTCTTTGAAACAGCTCTCCCCACTGCCAAGTGCTGTTTACTGTTGTTTATGTTGACCATGCATCTATTTTAGACTGCGTCTTCTCGTTTCTTGTTTTTTGTTGCAAAAATGTTTTCTGTACATCTACGAGGTTGTCCTGCTGTCTCTTCGTATTTCAAGCGGCACCGAAAAGTGCTTTCTACTTTCTACTTTCTCGTGATCTGTAACTGTTTTCGAGCTGATGGCGCCCTATGCAGTGGATGAATCTGAACTGGATTTTCTCATATGGTTTTGTCACTTGATTTGATCAGACTAAAAAGCAAAGTCCAGATTGTCAGTCTGTGAAATTTGATGTATAGGTCGCTTATGTTATAATAACTGATTAAGTTTAATTTGATGTACAGGTCGCTTATATTATAATAAACTGATTAACTCTGTCACTCCGAACAACACTGGCAGTGTTGGTGGATCTTGCATGTCTATGTCAATCAATGCTCAGAACGATATCTAGACAAAGTCTAAATAAAATTGTTAAAAGTAGCACATTCCTAACTCAACCCATATTTTAAATTGTAGAGTAGCTTCTTTTCAGTTTCTTTCTACCAAAATTTCTCATCAAAAATTTATTCTGGCGGAACGTGGAAAGTAATTCAAGGGTGAAAGAGTTAATGAAACTTTTATATTGGATAGTGCGTAAAAAGATAATAGAACAATCACTGGGCGACCACCGTCAGAAAGCTCTTGATTATAGTGAAGCCTTTAGTATCCGTTCATTCTTGACAAATCAGAAAATGGTTAGAAAGAACTCTAAACAAACAGAATGGTAATGGAGAGATAAATGTTGCAAAAGATTTTCTGAAATTCGGACTCCTTGCGTCAGGAATGCTAGAATCGTTATTGGTTGCTTAGCTCCAAGAAAACATGTCGCGTTAATATATTAAATCAGACAACATAGTTTCCATTGAAATAGTCTGTTGCTGAGTGGTAGCGAAAAGAAGACAAAAGCTACAGTAAAATAATTCAGCTGGTTCTGTAGAAGATTCTGCACGTAGTCTGCAAAGTAAAACTTGACATTTCAGAGCGTCGTTAACTTTATGATCCGGTTTTTTATTTTGTTTTGTTTTATTGTAATCTTCTAAGTAAAACATTAGACCCCAGCGTTCAGAATGTTCTGCTGTTGTGAAACTTTTCTCTTCCATCACTCCTTCCACTCAATCTCCTTATTTTCACAATTACAAACACAAACTGTGGGTGCGCAATGATCCGCCCTTTGTCTTATGATTTGAATGTACTCAAAATCTACCAAGGGAAATCTTTCCTTGGTCTAGCTTGTGCTCCACGTGAATGTCTTCTTACGATACGTGCTTCATTTCTGACTACAGATACGTTAGTTTCTGTGGCTGACTACAGATACGTTAGTTTCTGTGGCTGACTACAGATACGTTAGTTTCTGTGGCTGACTACAGATACGTTGGTTTTTGTGGCTGACTAGAGATACGTTAGTTTCTGTGGCTGATTAGAGATACGTTAGTTTCTGTGGCTGACTACAGATACGTTAGTTTCTGTGGCTGACTACAGATACGTTAGTTTCTGTGGCTGACTACAGATACGTTGGTTTCTGTGGCTGACTACAGGTACGTTGGTTTCTGTGGCTGACTACAGATACGTTGGTTTTTGTGGCTGACTAGAGATACGTTGGTTTTTGTGGCTGACTAGAGATACGTTAGTATCTGTGGCTGACTACAGATACGTTAGTTTCTGTGGCTGATTACAGATACGTTAGTTTCTGTGGCTGACTACAGATACGTTAGTTTCTGTGGCTGACTTTGACTGCTAGTTATACTGGACTTTTGTTTCAAATAAGCAACGATGAGAAAAGTATTAGCTGACTAAACGCAATCCGTTAAAAAGGAGACATTTTGATGAGGAATACTTCTCTTGTTTAGCTTCCTGCTTGATAAATCTCATTTGTTTACGTTCTGCCACTCTGAAACATAGTAGTACAAAATACAACGGACAGAATCTTTACACGAACATCTTTTTATAAGACACAGACAACTGTATTCAACATGTGAATTAGATGTTATGATTCTCAGGGACACTCGTATATTTACTGTCATATATTTACTGCCGTATATTTGCTGTCTGGCATACAGAACTATCTGGTTCTTTAGAATAATTCTAAGAATGTCATGGACTGCGAAGAGATCAAACGAAGAGGTCCCGAAGGGAGCAGAAGAAGAGAGACAGGCAATAACAAAATTCAGGAAGAGACGATCCAAATTCGTAGAACACGCCATGAGAGGAGGTGGATTGGAATATTTGATAACAACAGGGGTGACAAAGGGCAACAGAGATTGAGGCAGAGAGAAGAGATGATAGATAGACTGACGAAGTAGCGTGAGCACATAATCTCATAATTAACACCCGGAATAGAGAATTGTGGGAAAGCAAGACTGCCAGCGCCTGTCTATGTGGCAATGGATAGATATAAAACTATTTTGGGTAGATTCTAGAGAAAGTAATCATCGCAGAGATCGTCAGTTGCTTCTGTGATTTCCGTCTGCTGAGAAATCTTAATTTTGCGCAGCATGAGCCCATACTTCCTGTTTTAAATTTACATTCAAGACCAGTGGAACACATAGGCCAGTGTAGCAGTTCTTACGTTGCAGATTTCAGAGGAGCACAATACTGAGTTATGAGACAGTTTTATACAGAGTAGTTCGCTCTTTAAAAAGTAAAACAACTAAGTAAGCTGTGGAGAAGAACAGACAGAACTACAAAAGTAAGATTTTTAAAGGGCATGTATCTTTCCTATCGTAATATACCCATGTGAGACCTGGAAACTTAACAACAAAACATCTGAGAAATACATAAATGCCTTTGAATGTAAATGCTGCAGAAGAGTTATTCAAATATCAAGTTTACAAAAAAAAGAACAAATACGTATATCTATCATCATCATCATCATCATCACGTGCCGTGCCGACTGGCGTTGGCTGTTATGCTTCTCCAGAGTATACGATCCTTCATGCAGGCCATCAGCTCAGTTTGTGATCTCCTGTCACACCATCCCGTCAGACTGCCCAGTATCATTTCTCTTTGTCTTCCTCTTGATCTTCTTCCCTCTATTTTTCCTGTTGTTATAACATTTTCAATGCCCCCTCTTCTCATTGCATGTCCTGTGAAAGAACATTGTCTCTCTCTTACATTTTTTTGCAAGATTTTTTTTGTCTCTCCAGCTCTTCTCATACATTCTTCAATAGTTATTTTTGCTGTCCAAGTGATTCACTTCCATATAACAAGATAGGTTCAATATAGCATTTTAGGACTCGTTTTCTAACATTCATTGATAAGGATGTGTTGTATAATATGTTTCTCATTCTCTGAAATGCAGTCTTTGCTTGGCCTATTCTGTTCCTAATTTCTGTTCTGCATTTCCCATCTGAAGTTATTACTGCTCCAAGGTATTTGAATTTCTGCACCTGCTTTAGAACAGTTCTGTTTAATTTAATACTGCATGTTGGTGGATTCTGTTTCTTAGATATAACCATAGTCTCTGTCTTTTTGATGTTTAAAGTAAGGCCTTTCTGTTCACTTCCTTTAGCGACTTTATCCAAGAGATTTTGCAGGTCTTGTTTGTTCTCAGCTATCAGTACTGTTTCGTCAGCATACCGAATGTTGTTAATATTGTATCCTCCAATTTTTATGCCTGGTTCTGTGATGATCATTCTTAGAATATTCTCACTGTACAGAGAAAAACGGTCTGGAGTTAGTACACATCCTTGTCGCACCTCTTGTTTTATAGGTTGATATTTCCCAGTTCTATTTTAAACTCGAATTGCTACTTCTTGCAGCCAGTATAGATGTTTTACATTCTTCAGGTCTTTGTCATCGATATTGATGTCTTCAAGCATTTTAATAATTTCATTATGTGTCACCTTGTCGAATGCCTTGGTGTAATCAATGAAGCATAAGTAGAGATCTTTCTGTATTTCTAAAGCTCTTTCTGTTAGTGTTCGTAAAGCATATATGGCATTGTGTGTTCCCTTTCCTTCAACAAATCCAAACTGTTCATCTGCTATTTCCATTTTTTTCTTTTTCCTTGTTCTTCTCATAATAATTCTCAGAAATAGCTTCGTTATGTGACATGAGAGGCTGATAGTACGGTGGTCATCACATTACTTTGCACCTAGTTTCTTTGGTAGTGCTATAAACGTGGATTTAAGCTCGTCATTGGGCATACAACCACTGCTGCAAATGTCATTCAGTAACTTGGTTATTATTTTTATTCCTGTCTCCTCTAGCGCCTCTATTTCTTCTATTGCTATATTATCAGGCCCAGTCGCTTTTTCTTTCTTCATGTGTTTGATGGCATCTATGATTTCATCTTCAAGTATTGGTGGTCCATCACAGTTTTCAGTATCTGGTGTTAATTCTAGTCTTTCTCCTCCATATAGCTCACCGGTGTACTCTGTCCACCTGTCCACAATGTCCTCTTTTCCCATTAACATTTTACTTTCTTTTGATTTCAGGCATCATGTGGTGTATTTTGTTTTCCTGCCTGTGAGTTCACTAATTCGTTTGTGCATGTTTTTGCTGTCTTTAATATGAGAGTCCTCTATCTGTCTGCACTGTCCATTTAACCACTCTTCCTTTGCTTCTCTTCATTTGCGTCTTATTTCTTTATTTATCCTGCTATATTTTTCTTGGTTATTTTTACTCTTCCTCCTCTTGTCCATCAGTCCTAAGATGTCATCTGTCATCCATTTATTTCTAGGGGCTTCTTTTTCGGTGGTATTATCTCCTTAACAGTTTAGTGGATAGAATCTCTTAACATTGCCCATTGTTCATCTATACTATTTATCTTGAGTCTTTTAACATTGCCCATTGTTCATCTATACTATTTATCTTTGCTACTGCATTGTATCTATTTGTTATAATAACTCTGTATTGTTCTCGCAGTTCTTGGTCATTTATAAGGAGTTCTGTATTCAGTTTGATGTTTCTCACTTTTCTGCATGCTTTCTTTAGCGTTATTCTAACTTTTCCACAGAGTGGGTCATGGTCACTATTGTAGTCAGCTCCTGGCATGGTTTTTGTTGTCAGTAATGCATTCTGGAATCGTTTGTTGATTAATACGTAGTCGATCTGGTTAAACGTCTTTTTGTCTGGGCTGCACCACGTTGCCAGTCTTCGGGGATGTTTTTTAAACCAGGTGTTTCCTACAACCATGCTATGTGTTCTTCCCCATTCAATTAATTTACTACCTCTACCATTTCTCTCCCCTAGTCCATAGTCACCAACAATGTCTGAAGTTCTTCATTTACCAACTTTGACATTAAAATCTCCCATGACTATATTAACTTCATGTGACTTTGTGTGTTTCAGGGCTGTCTCTGTGTCATTATAAGACAGCCGTACATCTTCAGAACTTTCAGATGTTGAAGCCTACACTTGTATAATATTTATGTTTATCGGTCATCCTTTCAGTTGGGCTAGTAGGACTCGGTCCCAGATGTTCAAATATCCTATAATTGTACCTGCTGTTTGTTCGTCAAATATTATTCCTACTCCTCGTTCATGTTTCTCACTTCCTGAATATATCATTGTATATTTATCAGTGCTTATCTCCCCTGCACCTGTCCATCTAACTTCACTCATTCCTAATATGTTATCCTTTCCATTTTCCTCTTACATTTTCTAATTTTCCAGCCTGGAATAGGGCTTTAACATTCCATGTTGCTATTTTGAACTTGTTAGTGTTGCCATCAGTAGCTTGATGAAATACTCTGCATCAAGTGAAACGAATTCAAGAACAATACAGAGATAAGACAGATGACTGAGCTAGTGTTGCCACCAGTAGCTTGATGAAATACTCTGCATCAAGTGAAACGAATTCAAGAACAATACAGAGATAAGACAGATGACTGAGCTAGTGTTGCCACCAGTAGCTTGATGAAATACTCTGCATCAAGTGAAACGAATTCAAGAACACACAGAGATAAGACAGATGACTGAGCTAGTGTTGCCACCAGTAGCTTGATGAAATACTCTGCATCAAGTGAAACGAATTCAAGAACAACACAGAGATAAGACAGATGACTGAGCTAGTGTTGCCACCAGTAGCTTGATGAAATACTCTGCATCAAGTGAAACGAATTCAAGAACAACACAGAGATAAGACAGATGACTGAGTTAGTGTTGCCACCAGTAGCTGATGAAATACTCTGCATCAAGTGAAACGCATTCAAGAACAACACAGAGATAAGACAGATGACTGAGTTAGTGTTGCCACCAGTAGCTTGATGAAATACTCTGCATCAAGTGAAACGCATTCAAGAACAACACAGAGATAAGACAGATGACTGAGCTAGTGTTGCCACCAGTAGCTTGATGAAAACTCTGCATCAAGTGAAACGAATTCAAGAACAACACAGAGATAAACAGATGACTGAGTTAGTGTTGCCACCAGTAGCTTGATGAAATACTCTGCATCAAGTGAAACGAATTCAAGAACAACACAGAGATAAGACAGATGACTGAGCTAGTGTTGCCACCAGTAGCTTGATGAAATACTCTGCATCAAGTGAAACGAATTCAAGAACAACACAGAGATAAGACAGATGACTGAGTTAGTGTTGCCACCAGTAGCTTGATGAAATACTCTGCATCAAGTGAAACGAATTCAAGAACAACACAGAATAAGACAGATGACTGAGCTAGTGTTGCCACCAGTAGCTTGATGAAATACTCTGTCTCCTCTAGCGCCTCTATTTCTTCTATTGCTATATTATCAGGCCCAGTCGCTTTTTCTTTCTATGGTTTGATGGCATCTATGATTTCATCTTCAAGTATTGGTGGTCCATCACAGTTTTCAGTATCTGGTGTTAATTCTAGTCTTTCTCCTCCATATAGCTCACCGGTGTACTCTGTCCACCTGTCCACAATGTCCTCTTTTCCCATTAACATTTTACTTTCTTTTGATTTCAGGCATCATGTGGTGTATTTTGTTTTCCTGCCTGTGAGTTCACTAATTCGTTTGTGCATGTTTTTGCTGTCTTTAATATGAGAGTCCTCTATCTGTCTGCACTGTCCATTTAACCACTCTTCCTTTGCTTCTCTTCATTTGCGTCTTATTTCTTTATTTATCCTGCTATATTTTTCTTGGTTATTTTTACTCTTCCTCCTCTTGTCCATCAGTCCTAAGATGTCATCTGTCATCCATTTATTTCTAGGGGCTTCTTTTTCGGTGGTATTATCTCCTTAACAGTTTAGTGGATAGAATCTCTTAACATTGCCCATTGTTCATCTATACTATTTATCTTGAGTCTTTTAACATTGCCCATTGTTCATCTATACTATTTATCTTTGCTACTGCATTGTATCTATTTGTTATAATAACTCTGTATTGTTCTCGCAGTTCTTGGTCATTTATAAGGAGTTCTGTATTCAGTTTGATGTTTCTCACTTCCTGAATATCATTGTATATTTATCAGTGCTTATCTCCCCTGCACCTGTCCATCTAACTTCACTCATTCCTAATATGTTATCCTTTCCATTTTCCTCTTACATTTTCTAATTTTCCAGCCTGGAATAGGGCTTTAACATTCCATGTTGCTATTTTGAACTTGTTAGTGTTGCCATCAGTAGCTTGATGAATACTCTGCATCAAGTGAAACGCATTCAAGAACAACGCAGAGATAAGACAGATGACTGAGCTAGTGTTGCCACCAGTAGCTTGATGAATACTCTGCATCAAGTGAAACGAATTCAAGAACAATGCAGAGATAAGACAGATGACTGAGTTAGTGTTGCCATCAGTAGCTTGATGAAATACTCTGCATCAAGTGAAACGCATTCAAGAACAACACAGAGATAAGACAGATGACTGAGTTAGTGTTGCCACCAGTAGCTTGATGAAATACTCTGCATCAAGTGAAACGAATTCAAGAACAATGCAGAGATAAGACAGATGACTGAGTTAGTGTTGCCATCAGTAGCTTGATGAATACTCTGCATCAAGTGAAACGAATTCAAGAACAATGCAGAGATAAGACAGATGACTGAGTTAGTGTTGCCATCAGTAGCTTGATGAATACTCTGCATCAAGTGAAACGAATTCAAGAACAATACAGAGATAAGACAGATGACTGAGTTAGTGTTGCCATCAGTAGCTTGATGAATACTCTGCATCAAGTGAAACGAATTCAAGAACACACAGAGATAAGACAGATGACTGAGTTAGTGTTGCCATCAGTAGCTTGATGAATACTCTGCATCAAGTGAAACGAATTCAAGAACACACAGAGATAAGACAGATGACTGAGTTAGTGTTGCCATCAGTAGCTTGATGAATACTCTGCATCAAGTGAAACGAATTCAAGAACAATGCAGAGATAAGACAGATGACTGAGCTAGTGTTGCCACCAGTAGCTTGATGAAATACTCTGCATCAAGTGAAACGAATTCAAGAACAATACAGAGATAAGACAGATGACTGAGCTAGTGTTGCCACCAGTAGCTTGATGAAATACTCTGCATCAAGTGAAACGAATTCAAGAACAATACAGAGATAAGACAGATGACTGAGCTAGTGTTGCCACCAGTAGCTTGATGAAATACTCTGCATCAAGTGAAACGAATTCAAGAACAACACAGAGATAAGACAGATGACTGAGCTAGTGTTGCCACCAGTAGCTTGATGAAATACTCTGCATCAAGTGAAACGAATTCAAGAACAACACAGAGATAAGACAGATGACTGAGCTAGTGTTGCCACCAGTAGCTTGATGAAATACTCTGCATCAAGTGAAACGCATTCAAGAACAACACAGAGATAAGACAGATGACTGAGTTAGTGTTGCCACCAGTAGCTTGATGAAATACTCTGCATCAAGTGAAACGCATTCAAGAACAACACAGAGATAAGACAGATGACTGAGTTAGTGTTGCCACCAGTAGCTTGATGAAATACTCTGCATCAAGTGAAACGCATCACAGAGATAAGACAGATGACTGAGCTAGTGTTGCCACCAGTAGCTTGATGAAATACTCTGCATCAAGTGAAACGCATTCAAGAACAACACAGAGATAAGACAGATGACTGAGTTAGTGTTGCCACCAGTAGCTTGATGAAATACTCTGCATCAAGTGAAACGCATTCAAGAACAACACAGAGATAAGACAGATGACTGAGTTAGTGTTGCCACCAGTAGCTTGATGAAATACTCTGCATCAAGTGAAACGCATTCAAGAACAACACAGAGATAAGACAGATGACTGAGCTAGTGTTGCCACCAGTAGCTTGATGAAATACTCTGCATCAAGTGAAACGAATTCAAGAACAACACAGAGATAAGACAGATGACTGAGTTAGTGTTGCCACCAGTAGCTTGATGAAATACTCTGCATCAAGTGAAACGAATTCAAGAACAACACAGAGATAAGACAGATGACTGAGCTAGTGTTGCCACCAGTAGCTTGATGAAATACTCTGCATCAAGTGAAACGAATTCAAGAACAACACAGAGATAAGACAGATGACTGAGTTAGTGTTGCCACCAGTAGCTTGATGAAATACTCTGCATCAAGTGAAACGAATTCAAGAACAACACAGAGATAAGACAGATGACTGAGCTAGTGTTGCCACCAGTAGCTTGATGAAATACTCTGCATCAAGTGAAACGAATTCAAGAACAACACAGAGATAAGACAGATGACTGAGCTAGTGTTGCCACCAGTAGCTTGATGAAATACTCTGCATCAAGTGAAACGAATTCAAGAACAACACAGAGATAAGACAGATGACTGAGTTAGTGTTGCCACCAGTAGCTTGATGAAATACTCTGCATCAAGTGAAACGAATTCAAGAACAACACAGAGATAAGACAGATGACTGAGCTAGTGTTGCCACCAGTAGCTTGATGAAATACTCTGCATCAAGTGAAACGAATTCAAGAACAACGCAGAGATAAGACAGATGACTGAGCTAGTGTTGCCACCAGTAGCTTGATGAAATACTCTGCATCAAGTGAAACGAATTCAAGAACAATGCAGAGATAAGACAGATGACTGAGTTAGTGTTGCCACCAGTAGCTTGATGAAATACTCTGCATCAAGTGAAACGAATTCAAGAACAACACAGAGATAAGACAGATGACTGAGCTAGTGTTGCCACCAGTAGCTTGATGAAATACTCTGCATCAAGTGAAACGAATTCAAGAACAACACAGAGATAAGACAGATGACTGAGTTAGTGTTGCCACCAGTAGCTTGATGAAATACTCTGCATCAAGTGAAACGCATTCAAGAACAACACAGAGATAAGACAGATGACTGAGTTAGTGTTGCCACCAGTAGCTTGATGAAATACTCTGCATCAAGTGAAACGAATTCAAGAACAATACAGAGATAAGACAGATGACTCCAGTCTCATGAGTGGTCAGGAAAAGGAGATGGACATATGTTGGACACGTGATGAGAAGAAACAGTCAGAGAATCCCAAAGCAAGCTATAAAGTGGAACACAACAAGAAAAAGAAAAAGAGGCAGACCGCATGAAACTCTAAAGAGGACATTGTTAAGAGAGGCCAAATTAATAGGCATAAAATCCCTTGATGAGGTTGAAAGGCTCACTGAAGACAGGAAAAATTGGCGAACTACCTTGCGAGCCCTATGTGACGTTTAACGGCACGGGAAGGATGTAAGATATATAAGAAGCTTGATGACGATCTGGCCTCACCTGTGGCACGTGAACTGCCCTACCAGACGAGGCTGTTCCAGAGGAACATCCATTAACGTCGTTCATGACAAATCTATTACTCCGAATAAGCATAATTGTTCTGGAGAGCTACAACAGTGGTTTCCCTTTGTCTTCTGTCGGTTTGTGTACGGACTCTCAGCTAGCCTTTGGACTCTCTGTCCTACCCGCAAGGCAGCGGGAGCGAGAGGTTTTAAGGCGCCTCTTACCCGGCTAGTATTCCCTTCACTGAGCACCCGATGCACTTTATAGGAGTAGTAGAGCCACCTACTACCCCACTTCGCTTTCTGAGACTACCGCCAGTTGGTCTGCACTTGCTTATTTGGGTAAATCCTTATTCACAGGGATCTTCCATATCTGGAGGACTTTGGCCATCCGCCATCTGTGACGCACTGGGTTGGGGATGGTCGCCCCAGCCTTACCCAGATATCCATACTACAAGAACTTAATACTGAAGAAGGTCGGTTAGTAAAGAGGAATAAACAGAGAAAACTTAAATGTTTTGGACACAGTAAACGTCATGAGAATTTAGAGAAGACCGTCTTGGAAGGGAACATAATAGGGTAAAGAAAGAGAGGAAGACCAAGGCAAAGATGACTGCAAGGCATTGTTGGTCATCTGCAAATGAATGCATCAGCAGCAAGGCATCTTGGTTCTAACTGAGAGGCCATCAGGAGAGCTGTTAGGGAGGCAAAGTTCCGCAAAGAACATGCAAATGACTGAATAACTGAGTTTGCCTTGCCTAGGCAGAAAATACGATAGCGCTGGAACTATGTATAGCACTGGCTATATATATATATATACGGAAACACAAGACGTATTCTCTCTCATTACCAACAAAAACAGTGATGCGGCTGATACACGATGAAATGATTCACGTATATTTTTTTTGTCGCAATTTAATTTCTCGCATCATCTGAGCACTGATCTATGCGACCACAATCAGATCAAACTATACTACCCCGATCTCACTCAGCGGGCCGTTACAATTTCTATGATAACAGATTCCTAAGAAATATCCCAGTGCTTGTCAGCTCGGTGCAGTGAAGCGTGGAAACAGCAACCTGCATTCATCACTACTGATATGGAAATGTGATATCTAGAACATGTTTAAAAAAAAAAAACAGGCGAAGGGGTTGTAATTGCTGGGAGTTAGTGCAGAGAGGAAAAGACAACTTTAGAAAGACTCAAGGGAAATAATTGCGACAGAATGGAATGATATCACGAAAATTAAACAGAAAACAAACCAGACTGTGTTAAAATTACTGAAGAATATAATGAACTGATATTTACCAGACCATAGTGCTGGAAAATATAAGGAAGGGATATTTAACAAACTATAGTGTTGGAGAATATAAAGAAGGAATATTTAACAAACCATAGTGTTGGAGAATATAAGGAAGGAATATTTAACAAACCATAATGCTAGAGAATAAAAGGAAGGGATATTTAACAAACCATAGTGTTGGAGAATATAAGGAAGGAATATTTAACAAACCATAGTGTTGGAGAATAAAAGGAAGGGATATTTAACAAACCATAGTGTTGGAGAATATAAGGAAGGGATATTTAACAAAGCATAGTGTTGGAAATATAAGGAAGGAATATTTAACAAAACCATATTGTTGGAGAATATAAGGAAGGAATATTTAACAAACCATAGTGTTGGAGAATATAAGGAAGGGATATTTAACAAAACCATATTGTTGGAGAATATAAGGAAGGAATATTTAACAAAACCATATTGTTGGAGAATATAAGGAAGGAATATTTAACAAACCATAGTGTTGGAGAATATAAGGAAGGGATATTTAACAAACCATAGCGCTGGAGAATATAAAGTAGGGACATTTAACACACGAAAGTGTGATGCATATTTCAAAACCTACACAAGACAGGAATCACGTCAAGTGCACGAGAGATACTTAACCTGGCACGGAAGGTACCATGATCGACCAGGTAGTCCTTCCGTCAAGGCTAAGATTTTAATCTACAAATCCTTATCACCGCCAGGTGCTACAATTATCCACCACAACCATGCCGTGTTTAAAAAAAAGGGACATTTAACAAACCGTAGCACTTGAAAATATAATAAAAATGATTTTTAACAAACCGTAATACTAGAGACTTTCACATAGAGATATTTAACAAATAGTATTTACACAACATAACAAGTAAAATAGGAACTGAAATCCGACCTCTGATTAAGCGTGATTTAAACTGACTATACAATCCCGGCAAAATAGCAATAACACAACAAATATTCCAGACCCTTCAAGAGAAAGGATATCGTGCTTCAAATCATTGGTTCCAAACTGAGTTCCGTGATGTTCATACCAAGGTAAGCAGGGCAAGTCTAGAATACAATACAATACTTGAAATATGTGGTTGTTATACCAGATGGTTGGGGGGGGGAGGGAGAGTATGCGAAAAGGCGGAGACGAATTATCTCCCCTGTCATGGTTCCGCCACATGACTGAGTTTGAGAACCGCTGCTTTAAATATTTGAGACTAAAATGCAAATAACAATTATCTGATCCTTCAAAGAGTAGCAGAGTTTGTGAAGTAAAATAGAATCAATGTAAAAGTTACTTTGACAAAATATGTTAGCCCCAAAAACCTCCAGTAACTAGTTTTCTAAAAACAGCTACTGATTATTACTAAAGAATTAAACGAAACAAAAAGCTGAAACAAGAGTTTACCTCGATGAAAAACTCGGAGTTAGAGAAAAGTGAGAAGACAAACTTCTAGGAGACGCTGACGATAACAAAGAGACAGAAAACGAGTGTGCTAGTGGTAATGGATCTGAACACTGAAGAGAAACTTGAGTGACAGACAAAAAGAAAAAAAAACTGTAATCAATAAAGAGAAGTGACGTTATAAAGAGAGTGAGAGACAGTAATTGGCCAGAACTGGATATACGAACAGAAACCAACCGGGAGACATAAGCGAAAGAAATAAAAGCGTTGTAAGATTGTGAATGACTGTTGTATTCATGTAGGGGAAATACTGACAAAGAGAGAGGAAAGAGAGGAGAGTAAGAGAGAGGAGAGAGAGAGGAGAGGGAGGGAGAGAGAGAGGAGAGGGAGGGGAGAGGCAGGCAAAGAATTGAAAGAAGAAACAGACACGGTTGATAGAGAAGAGATAGGTTTGCACTCACTGGATTCTCTCACACTGCTCTCTCTCTCTCTCTCACTCTCTCTCTCCCTGGTTTTGCTAGCTTTCACGCGTGAGCGCTCATGCAAGGTTTCTGACAGTTAACAAGACAAGAAGATAACAGAAACAGTTTGTGATTGATTAGTGGAGAGAATGAAAAGGATCATACAAGATGGTAAGTCAGAAGAAATCAGATTGGAGAAATTAATCAGGAAACACGTCTCCTGTAAGTGCCAGTAGTACAGATTGATCTTCTCTTGTATTTCTTTTGGCAGCTACACCCGATGCCATGAAATGTTTGAAGTGCTGTGGGGATTTGTCTCCCGCCTGACACAGGACGTGCTGTCTGACGTGCTGTCATTTTTGATCCTCGCAGAGTGCCTTTTACTCTGTCAAATCACCTAACTTTTAAGCCGATCTTGCAACCGGTCTCATTCAAGTCACATGTCCACATCGCCTTTTTTTTACGTGGTAAAAACTGATGAAGTATTTACATTTTTTAAATGAAAGATGTGCCAGTTAGTCTTTGCTGGTTGTTTCTCTCGAAGCGTCTCATCTCTTTTGTATAGTCTTTTCTGTAGTTTCTTTTGCCTAGAACCATGTCTGGCACGGCAGCTCAAACTTGGTAACCGTTTTGGAGTTTACCAATTGAGTTCTTTTGCCCTGTTGATCTCTATTTCCAAATTCTGTTGCCCTGCTGGTCTCTATGTTTCCAAATAGGAAAATATCCTTTGATAGTTTAATATGTTCCAAATAAAGTATCCTGTGATTGGTTAACTAGTTCCAAATATCCTATAATAGGTTACTTTGTTCAAAATATCCTATGATAGGTTAATTTGTTTCAAATGTTCTATGATATGTTATTTTATTGATCTGATGAATTCTGGATTCTCTCGGGAAAGCTTATTGAGTTTGCTTCTTGAGTTTTTCAACTCTCGTGCGTGTAGCTGAACGCGATGACCAAACGAGGTGTTAAATTCTCCCTGTGCTTTACTTATAGTGAACATTCCTTCTTTTTTTGTGTACGTTATTCTTCATTACAAGCTACGGAGAGCAGGATCTGAGACGGTCCATCTGTTGATGGAGTTGTTTGTTCCTTGTGTGTGACATGGGCAAACACATTTTCCATTAGTTATCCATCTCTTGGCTTGCGTCTCTTTTGTGATCTTTCTCTTTCAGTATATGATAAAAAAGAAAAAAAAATGTATATCACACGTCGGGTGGCTTCATATTTACATTAGCTCTGTCTTCTGACAAATCAGGTACTAATAATTAAGACACTTGATATGATGGCATCACTTGTACACTTTTCGTGCGGCGAAACGTACAAAGTATTTCTTCATCAAACATATTCCTTGACTCGCAGTCCTGACATTAAATCGTGCAGTTTCATTGGTGGGTTTGATGTGACGTCATTTGAAAGCCAGCAAAATCAATATCTAGGAAAGCAGATGTTAGCCTTTAATTACGTTTCACGTTTCTTTTTCAGGCCCTATGGAGTTTCAGCTTCGTAATGTATACGTAACTACGGTATTTTAGAAGAAATTTTAATATTATGAAGAAAATGGTGCTGAGTATGTATTTTAAAAGAGTTGTATGCAATAAATCACAGGCTCCATCCACAATGAAGGCAGTACATTGTGAAAGACATGTCGTTTTAAAATCTACAGTTTAACTCATTTTCGATGCTCCCTAATACCCGTATTTCTTTTTCTGGCTATCGCCTCGAGCGATTTTCTTCTTAAACTTCCTGTCTCCGCTTTCGTTTATGAGCTATGAGCCGTGTGAAGCAGTTAATGCAGTAACAACATGTAGGACAGGAACCATAAGCTTGGAACCATGAGGTTAATTTGCTGTTTGTGTGTGTGTGCGTGTTTGTTTCTGCGTAGGTGCATGTTTGTGTATATGCGTACGTGCGTGCGGACGTACGTCTATGTGAGTGCGTGTGTATGTTCGTGCATACGTTACATGTGTGTGTGTGTGTGTGTGTGCGTGCACTGGGTTCATGTGTGATTGTGTTTGTATGTGTGCATGTATGAGTGAGTGACTGAGTGTTTGGGTTAGATAAAGTCTGGAGTGTGAGTGTGTATGTATCTATGTATGTATGTTTAAGAGACATATTTTGATAAGTTAGCGAGACAAGAGCAAAACTGTGGATTTTATAGTCATTCTCGGAACAACAACATCTGAGACAAGGGTCTTTTTAAGCTCCATTTTATGCATAAATTAGAAATTTTTTCATCCTCTGAGGTTTAGTAGGTCAGGATGTAAGCAGGAGCAGATATCATGTTCAGTTCTTTACAACTAGTATGGATGGTCTTTATGTGATATAGAGAGGTGCTATATAAAGACGTGAGATAAAATGCAATTGTGCATTAATTTGGTTAGCTTGAAGAATATAGAGAGGCCGTTTCTTGTTGTCACTGTGCACTGGTTTGATTTATATTGCGCTCCTACACAGTCTAATAGTTTTTTTTTCTTGTAATGCTGTAGCTGAAAGATTATTAATATGCAAAGAAAGAAAGAAAGAGAAAGAAAGAAAGAAAGAATAAGAGACGAAGAGGAACAGAGACATACAATATAATTAAGTAAATGATCAGATGCAGTTCCGTGAAATTAGTAACTGATTCAGAAACAAGACTTAAATGTGACAAAATTAATGTTTTATTGTGGGCTTGAAACGTTAAAACTATAGCCAAACTGGGTCATATGTGTTTTTTTTCTATTTTAGTATTATCACGTTCCTAATCTGGTTAGTGCTCCGGCTTCTTTTGTCTAGGCAACCCTTTTTTGTGTGTGAGCAGTTCGATACTCTGTAACCTTTTGTCGTTCTTTTTTTTTCCATCTCTTTAGCCAACGTGTTCGTAATGGATTTTCAGAGTTGCTTCCCTTGGCGTTTCAGCTTTTCCCAACACTGGCACTAGTTACCGTTTGTTCGTTGTGAATGGAATTTTGAACTCTGCATTTCCATTTTGTGTGTGTGTGTGTATGTGTGGGTCTTCTTGTTCTATTTTCGTTAGCAGCTGATGTCTGCAAGAGATTACGTTTATTTACCAGTTGTTGAAGTCTTAAGTCTGCATCCTGAGACTTCATTTCAGTTTCAAGTGTTTCTTGATAGTCTTTCACAAGAGACACTCGGTTTAAGACAGCGTACTTTGCGAACGAAGAAGAAGAAGAAGACAGCGTCCTTTTCTTGGTGAAATGTTGAGGCCGAACTGTTCCTTATGTTGATCTCAAAGACTCAAACGAAGCACTCAGATAATACTTATACTGGAAGCAGAACCGATAAGACAGGACTTCTTAACCTTTTAGCTTTACAGGTCTCCGTTAGATTGCCCGATATGTCGCCTTGTTTCATTCGCTAAACTATGGAAATTGTCAACATAACCAGTCATAATAGGTGCCAGTATGACCTTCACGAGATATTAATAGCTTGGTCTTACTTCACGTGTGATAACCAGAAACATGTGATAACCAGAAACAAGTGATAACCAGAAACATGTGATAACCAGAAACATGTGATAACCAGAAACGTGTGATAACCAGAAACGTGTGATAACCAGAAACATCTGATAACCAGAAACATGTGATAACCAGAAACAGAACGACGGCGGGTAGAAGAACTAACTGAACAACAGTTTAAAAGTGAAAAATAATTTGTTAAGAGACAGAATCCCATACCCTCATCATTTGGCTCCCGTACCCCCATCATTTGGTTCTCATACCCCCATCACTTGGTGCATCCCAGACGGAAAAGTCATATGGTAAGGAATTACACAGAATTTAATCCCGTTTCACCAGCAGGACGTACAGTCTTCCAGCAACGAGTTCAGTTTTCTTTTGAATAGAAACTTTTGTTTTGTACAAACTTTGTTTTCCCTTTCTGTAATCATAGTTCTCTTAGCTGTAGTTTTCCGTCTTTACGTAACCCCTACTCTTTGCCTTTGTTCATTGATAAGACAGATCCCCTTGGAGTCACGTTTTACTATTTACATACACTCTGTGGTACAATTTATTTCTGTAACATTCAAGTTTCATTCAAGAACGGTGCTGTCAGGGAAGTCACGTTTTTTTGATAAAGACATTTACTGTATTTCCACTAATTTTCATGTCTTTAGCACGGGCGGACACTTTATTTTAACAGAATTCACATGTGAGGACATTTCATGCTGTCCTCCATAAGCGGACATTTATCTTCCCAAATTCACTCTCTCCTCTCTCTTTCTCTCTCTCTCTCTCTTTTCTCTCTCTCGCTTTCTCTCTCTCTTCCTCTCTCTCTGTATTCTCGCTCTCTCTTTCTCTCTCTCTCTCTCTCTCTCTCTCTCTCTCTCTCTCTTTCTGGCAACAGCAATATTGCTTGAACAAAAATATACAATTCATCTTTTCTTCTTCTTCACCATATGTATGAGTAAATTTCTAAATTTGTTTGAAACTCCATTAATAAATGGGTTAATTAGTTTTTATTTATTAGCTAAGTTATCTGTATCGTTTTTTTTTTTGTTGTTAACATTTGTAAACTTACTCTGAACTACACATTACTTAACTTCTTTTTCCTTTCTAAGAGCCAGGAAAGCAGTCTGTCGCTTGATTTGACACGTAAACTCGATGGCGTAGGTTTGGACCATGAAAAATCGATGTCATTGGATAGCAGCATTGTTAAAGTGTTTGTCTGGCAATAGTTTGTATACGTTCTGTAGCTTGTTCGTGTCTTGGCGGTTTTGAAAGTAGAAAAAAAAGAAACAAATTTTATGATCTAGTCCTTTTTTTGTTTTTGTAGAGTGACCCTATTTCCGAACCTCAGAATCGTGACATTTCATAAATGTGTGTTTGTGCGTGTATGTGTGTATATATGTATGTATCTATATGTATATGTGTGTATGTGTGTATCTATATGTGTGTATGTATGTATGTATGTATGTATGTATATGTGTATATACACGTATGTCTGTATGTGTATGTGTGTATGTACAAGTATGTCTGTATGTATATGTATGTATATGTGTGCATGTGAGTGGGGGTAGGGGTGGGGGTGTGAGAAGAGTCTGGAATTTGTTGAAAACGATCTTTTTAAAAATGTCTTTTTTTAATAGAGACATGCAAATAGCTTAACTCCGATGAAGACATATAACACTATTCTCAACCCTACCTTAAAATTAAAGAGAAGAATCAAAGCAGCTCTGCATTTTTTTAAAGGTCTTTATCTGCCAGAAGCATTTTTTAACTCAACTCAAATGTCACCACAGCTTTACTTTAGTCACTAACATTGCCTTCAGAATGTTCACATCAAGGTCAATGTTATCACTGGTCCGTGTTCTACCCGTGAAGAAGAAATCCTTTCAGTGGAAGCATTAGTTCCATAAAGCAGAAAATGAACACAGCTAACTTAAAGGGCATTTGGAAGAAAGAACATGTCGCTCTTCATTCTCCCAAATTTTATTTGGATTTTAAAAGTTGTTATTGACGTACTAGATGCAGCTGGTTAAAAACAGCCCTTTTGTACAGGGTCCGCGGCATAAAGCATAGCCGGATTTAACTGACGTAGTGCGCAGAAACTAAATACGTGTGAAAGAAACATGACGTCAGAGATGCAGCAGACAGTCATTTTTAACAATGGCTTCTTGGCAAACACAACATCGCGCATTCACCTTATTTTAAAAGTGGAGAATCGTCTATTACTGTACAACGAAAGTTTCGTCGCTATTTTGAGTTGCATCCCCGTGATAATGTTCCCGATCCGAGGACAAAACAATTTTGGGGTGGGTCAAAATATTTAAGGAAACCGCTAATTGCCTTAATAACAAGTCTACTGGTCATCCAAGAACTCAACAGACACCTGAACGAATTCAAGAAGTCCGCAACTCATTGCTGAGTAGCCCTCGGCGATCAGCTGTTAGGAACGCTTTGGTACCTGGCATCCTCTTACTGTTAATAGTGATCTTTATGTGTAGATGCTAACTGAATACTTCATTCCAGAATTGGCCAATAGAAATAAGAGACTAATATGGTTTCAGCAAGATGGGAGAAACTGCCCACACAGCCCGTCAGTCCATGGCCATGCTGCGACAAGCATTTCCCAATCGTCTTATTTTCAGATTTGGGGATATTCATTGGCCGGCAAGGTCACCGGATTTATCGGCCGCAGGCTTATTTTTGTGGGGGTACCTCAAGAACACGGTGTATGCTAGTCGACCACAGTCAGTTGCAGACCTAAAAGACCGAATCCGACACTGCATTCAAAATATCCCTTTGAACATGTTAAATGGTGTTATGCAGGAATTTTCCAGACGCCTGGCTGAATGTATCAGATGTAATGGCGGTCATCTAACCGACGTAATTTTCAAAACCTAAATATGATTGTTAGTAATAATAAAAATACCCACTTTTCTGAGTTTCATTTCACTATTTTTTTACCAAAAATATGTATATGGCTTATTCATTTTCCATTTTTAAAATCCAGCTATGCTTTATGCCGGGCCCTGTATTTGTCACTTGTTTTAGTGAGCTGTATTATTACCGAGAACACTATGGCTCGGTGCGCATGACCTGCAGCTGACGTCAGAGTCTGAGAACACCGGTCTTTGACATAAATGGAAATTCCTTTTGTAGCTTTTCATTAAACGAACACCATGGAAATTCCTTTTGTAGCTTTTCATTAAACGAACGCCAGCGTCTCTTTAGTCCAGTTTCCACTCTTAGTGAAAGCGAAGTTACTTAGAAAGAAGAGCGCGAATGCAATGTACTGTAGCGCAACTTCTCTCGCATCCACACGGGTACACAAGAAGAGAGGACTGATATAACACCCAGAGAGCCTCCAGCCAAGAAAAGAAAGCAGGTCAAAAAGATTGAAAATCGGAACTCCAAAAACTTACCGGCCTTTCAAGTTTCCTTCCCTCATTAAAAATACTCAAAATCGGGATGGAGTCGCTGAAATCAGGACAAATGTGTGGTCCGTTTTGGGTTTGTGTTTTTTTTTTTTTTTCGGGAAACGAGCTTGAAAATGATCTAAAATCGGGACTGTCCCGGAAGAATCGGTAGAAATGGTCACTTTATTTGTAGGTGCTCTTTTTGGTCTTCTAGTACATTTTGGCTTTATTTATAAGATCGTTTTTAGAGTTGAACTAATTCCTACGAGATGTTAACAGCGAAACCATTTTCTCGGGGTTTGTATTTTTCTTGCACTGTTACTGTTGTTTTATATTGTTTTCAGTATAACTGGATTACATTTGTACAAATTCTCTTTTTCTTGTTTTTGTTCTCATTTTTATGCTTGGATCGTTACCATACATTTCACTACGCCCTTACAGTTTGCCCAGTAATGGCTGGTATTGTTTTCTGATCTGTGTACATAGCATGGTTTTCAGACATGCCATGGAATGAAGGCAATAAGGGCAAACAGAACGTCATTACATTGTTGTCGTTCGCACTAAAGATCTGTTCACCACTGCAAGTGTACAATTATATTAATCATGTTAAATGAGAGGAGGGTCTAGCTAGTGCATTGATCAGGAACCCTTTGGCTAAAGGGGTTCAAAAGGTTTCCGGGAGCCTGTAGTCAATGAAAACAAAAGGACTAATCAATTGGGCAGGCTGGGGCACGGGGAGAGAGAATAGTTCTGCACAAGTCAGTCATTTTCATATCCCTTGCGGAACTCTGGCTCCCTAACAGCTCTCCTGTAGGCCTCTTCGATTGTAAGCAAGATGCCCCGCTGCTGATGCATCCATTTGCAGATTATCAAAGATGTCTTGCAGCCGTCATCACTCTGCTCTTCCTCTCTTTCTTTTTCCCATTATGTACCCTTCCAAGACGCTCTTCTCTATGTTGTCATTACGTTTAATGTGTCCAAAATATTTAAGTTTTCTGTGTTCTGCGCCGGCTTATAAAATTCTTATTGGACGTTCTGGTAATTACCTACACTGTCTTCTCATCACACTTAACATGGTGATATATAAGTCATCACACTTAACATGGTGATATGTAAGTCATCGCACTTAACATGGTGATATGTAAGTCATCGCACTTAACATGGTGATATGTAAGTCATCGCACTTAACATGGTGATATGTAAGTCATCGCACTTAACTTGGTGATATGTAAGTCATCGCACTTAACATGGTGATATGTCTTCTTCTTCTTCTTCTTCTTCTTCGTTCACTTCTACCACCAAAAACCGCACTGTGAACCTACTGAATTCACGCATGTGGTCCTCGTTAGGTCCCGTGGTCCCCTGTGTGGTCCAAAATAGACCACACGAGTTCCACGAAAGGACCACAAGGGGTTCAGAGTATCACAGTGCTTTAGCCTGTATTCTTGGTGGGTCTCAGAAGCGGGATTGCGTGACACCGTGGTTTTCATTGCACCAGTTTGGTCTAGGGTTGGACTTTCTCACCGGAAGACCTCGACGTGTTTGGAATATCAGTGCATCCCCGCTGGGTGAGAGGCGTTAGCCCACCCAGGCCAGAGTTGGACTTTCTCACCGGAAAACCTCGACGTGTTTTGAGATACCCGTGTATCACCGCCAGGTGAGAGGTGGTTGCCCATCCAGTCCAGGGTTGGACTTTCTCACCGGAAAACCTCAGCGTGATTAGGATACGCAGACATCCCCGCCGGGTGAGAGGTGGTTGCCTATCTAGACTTCCCTGGTCCAGTGTCTCCGACTTCAGCATTTTGCGGTCGTGGCCGCTACCCTTCCTAGTTGTGACCAGGATGGAGCTTTTGTCCAGGAGGACGAATCCTCGCCACTAGTGACTTCTACCCCTGGGTTGAGCCGGTTTAGGCATTTCCCAGTATGGGCGTGTTTGGGACGGGACCGACCTCTGGGGCAGAGGTACTGTGACATTCATAGCTTTCAAGATTCACCCCTGGTATGAGCCGGTTTAGGCAAAATTCACCAGTATGGGTGTTTATCAGGCGTTACCGACCTCTAGAGCGGAGGTGGCATGACATGTCTAGCCATCGAGTTCCACCCCTGGTGTGTGCCGGTTTAGGCATATTTCACCAGTGTAGGTGTATTTCGGACGTAGGCGGCCTCTAGAGCAGAGGTGCCGTGGTATAGCTCTCGTAGCGATACTACTGGACATACCAGGTTAAACTTCACTTTCCACCACCTTTTCCCATCGGCGCCGCACAGCAACCTTTATTTCCGCATTTACTTCCTTAACCGGGAGGAGCTTCACTCCACGCGCGGCATTTGAAGAGTCAAGCCAGCAGTGACTTAACCTCTGGGACAAGCCGGTTCATGCATTTCACCCGATATGACTGCACTCAGGACGTGGCCGACCTCCAGACCAGAGGTGCCGTGATTTGACTGTTTGCTTCGATTTATCCTTTCAATCACCTTTTCCGCAGTGATGCTGCGCGGCAACCTCATTTGCAAATTTCTTCACTGGCCGGGAAGAGCACCGCTCCACGCACGGCAGCTGAAGATCTCGCCAACAGCGGGTTTTGAACTAATAAAAGCGCTCTTTCCACGAGGGTCGGAGCTTGGTAAGCATGTATTAGCTCTAGAATTGCCACAGTTATCCAAGTAGGATCGTGTCATCTAAGGAACCTCGACTGATTTAATGAGCCATTCGCGGTTTCACCGTGAGACAGTGTGAACTTAGACATGCATGGCTTAATCTTTGAGACAAGCATATGACTACTGGCAGGATCAACCAGATAGCTTTCTTCACCGAACCTTTGTCGGATATCTGCCGACAGACCGACGCGGGGCAAGGGAGACAGCGCTCTGCTCAGAGCGGATCCCTTTCGACCCCGGCGGCGTTTCATTTCCTTTAACCGGCGGGGGCGGCTCTCTCTGCTCTAACGAGCGGAGAAGAAAGCCTGGCCACCCACAAACAACACACGTTACATACTGCAGACCCGATACTCTTTGCGAGAGATGGGCCAGTTTCGAGACCATCGGTCGACAAAACCGTACTACATCGTTATCACGAACCTGGCTGGCTAGCCGTTTACATGCTTCACTCGACGGACAAACCACTTGCTTCTGCATCGAAACACCATAACTCTCGCCGTCCGGGAAGGGAGCGAAAGCCTGTCTCCCCACGCACGGAACTCGAGAGCGCTTTTTCGCCAAAAGAACATGGTGATATGTAATATGATAAGTCATCACACTTAACATGGTGATATGTAATATGATAAGTCATCACACTTAACATGGTGATATTAATATGATAAGTCATCACACTTAACATGGTGATATTAATATGATAAGTCATCACACTTAACATGGTGATATTAATATGATAAGTCATCACACTTAACATGGTGATATGTAATATGATAAGTCATCACACTTAACATGGTGATATTAATATGATATGTCATCACACTTAACATGGTGATATGTAATATGATAAGTCATCACACTTAACATAGTGATATTAATATGATAAGTCATCACACTTAACATAGTGATATTAATATGATAAGTCATCACACTTAACATGGTGATATGTAATATGATAAGTCATCACACTTAACATGGTGATATTAATATGATATGTCATCACACTTAACATGGTGATATGTAATATGATAAGTCATCACACTTAACATAGTGATATTAATATGATAAGTCATCACACTTAACATAGTGATATAATATGATAAGTCATCACACTAACATGGTGATATGTAATATGATAAGTCATCACACTTAACATGGTGATATTAATATGATAGTCATCACACTTAACATGATGATATGTAATATGATAAGTCATCACACTTAACATAGTGATATTAATATGATAAGTCATCACACTTAACATAGTGATATTAATATGATAAGTCATCACACTTAACATGATGATATTAATATGATAAGTCATCACACTTAACATGGTGATATTAATATGATAAGTCATCACACTTAACATGGTGATATGTAAGTCATCACACTTAACATGGTGATATTTGAACATATTGTTGGGCAAATAAAAAGAATCTATTCTTCTAATATATTTTATATTATTCGCAGTTACAACTTTTTACACAAGGAATACAACTTTTTTACACAAGGAATGCAACTTTTTGCACAGGGAATACAACTTTTTACACAATGAATACAACTTTTTACACAAGGAATGCAACTTTTTGCAAAGGGAATACAACTTTTTACACAAGAGTTTTCTCAGACTGTGAAAAAAAGACATTTTGTTGTGATTGAATAAAGAACTCTTTTATTATTCTTTTATTATTCTATTTCAAGATGGCTTTTTAAAAATAATTTTATTTTTACCTGTGCTTCTTGCTTATGTATTTCTTTCTTTGATTAACATTGCTCTTCATACATGCCTAGTACTTGCCTATGAACATTTCAATATTTTTGGTGAACAGCCGTGTCCAATGACTTTTTGTTGTATTTATGACTTTCAAAATAACGCCAGTTTTACTTGATAATATGCACATCGTTTTGTCCTCAGGAATGTCCCACTGGTATAGTGAATGAGGAGACATTCAAGGAAATATATGCACAGTTTTTTCCACAAGGGGGTATGTAGTTGTATTGGACGTTTTCATGTCAGAGAATATCTTGTTATTGTGATATTGTTGCTTTTCAAATACTCTAATAGCGATGCCATTTTTTTAGGTGAATTTTCACAAAACCTGAGATAGTCGAATATACAGGATTGATATTGAAAGTAATGGTAACTGTATATCCTTGTACCATATTGGATTTTCTAGCTAGTATTTCGCATTCTAAAAATCCTAACACTCACTCAAAGCCAAGAAATTAAGAATAAAAGGCTAAAATGTGGTTATCTGGATAATTCTACTTACATACGATGGAAAGATCACTAGACCCAACAAAGATGTGGTTCATTAGAAGAATGTTAAGAATTCCATGGACAGCTAAGATGACAATCATGACATGTCTAACAATCGCAGGTGTAGACAGGAACGTAATTAAGCCCATAAGAAAATGACAGTCATCATTCGTTGAACTCATAATGAGAAGAGGATGGCTTGAAAACATCAGGACAACAGAGGAGATAAATTGGAAGAGATGTTGCGGATGACCAAGAGAGAAAAAAAAAACTTTGACAGTGTAGCGCAACAGGACAGAAACAAAAATATCAAGGAACGAGATCTGTGGAGAAGCATGGGTGTCATTGCTTACTGGCATAGCACTTTATATCTTACATCCTTCCCGTGCTGTTAAACGTCGCATAGGGCTCGCATAGTTGTTTGCCAATTTTTCCTATTCTCGGCGAGTCTTTCAACTTCAACAAGGGATATTATGCCCACTAAACTGGCATCTCTTAACAATGTCCTCTTTACAGTTTCACGTGGTCTGCCTCTTTTTCTTCGCCTGTTGTGCTCCACTTGATAGCTTGTTTTGGTTTTCTCTGATTATTTCTTCTCATCACATGGCTTACATATGTCCATCTTATTTTTTTCTGATAACCCATGAGACAGGTTGTTGTTTGCTCATCTATCTTATCTCTGTGTTGTTCTTAAATTCGTTCCACTTTATACCAAGTATTTTCCTGAGGCATTTATTTTCTTATCTATTTCTTTAGTTGATTTCCAGCTTTCGCATGCATAAATGAGAGTGGATGTCACATTTGAATTGAATAATCTTAACTTGGTTTTTGTGCTTATAACTTCAAAAGTTCTAAGCACTTTATATATACATATATAATTACATATATAATTACATGCATAATTGCATATATAATTGCATATATATAATTACACACATACACAGCCACTAGCCTCCAGTAAAAAACGCATGTTTGATCGAACTGTTGTGAAGCGTGAAATGTTTATGTACGTGAGCGATTTACAAGCTCGAATGCTTGCAAGCGTGGCAGTTAATGTAATGATATTTTCCAGGCCATGTGATATTTGCTTTAAGTTTGGCGTGCAGCACGTGCAAAATCAACTTCTTCTTAATTTATGGCCTTATTAAAAATGACATGACTTTGAAAATTTGATGCACACATTACGCAAGTTTAAGCGAGTAAAAGACGTCTTCTGTTTCCGCGGAAAGTAAGTCTGTTAATGTTTTTGTCATGCCCCGATTGTTGTCACAAGAGCGATTGCAATTTGCTCGTATGCTCAGCAGTGGAATGACGACCAGAGATGTTGCCAGACATTTTCATTGTGACCATTCGACTATAGCGAGGCTGAATCAGCGATTTCAGGCAATGGGTACCGCGAATGACTGTCCCGTACCTGGGCAACAACTGGTGCTCAAGATCGCTAAATGCTACTGATATATGTGCAACCGTTTTCAAAAAGAAACTCAGACAGCATCACATACACCTGACACTAGATGACTTGTTAGCGCAAACACTGTGCGACGAAGACTTCACTCCGCTGGCTTGCAAAACAGACATCCCAACACTGGCCCTATCCTTTCAAGACGTCACCAGACCAACAAATGTCTTCTGCCCGACAAACGTTAAGTCGTCCAGTGGCGGAATGGAGATTAACTATGTTCTCAGATGGAAGCTGCTTTAGTGCTTTCTCGTTGCTGATAGAAGAAATCGCGTGTGACGTCGTCCTGGAGAAAGATGTGACGATGCTTGTGTAATCCAGCATGACAGGTATGGAGTAGGAAGCGTGCATGTGTGGGGTGGATTCTCCCACGACCACCGAACTCTACTCCACATTTTCAGAGTTAATGTTACAGCTGACCTCTCTGTTAATCAGGTACTGCGACATATCGTAGTGCTTTTCTTCCAAAATCATCCAGCCTTGAGAATCTTTCAGTACGATAACGCTGTGCCTTACACAGCTAATGTTAGCAGGGATTTCTTAGCCCAGCAATCTTTTCTTGTACTGCACTGGCCTGCAAACTCTCCTGACAAGAACTCGATTAAACACGCGTGGGATGAACTGAACAGAAGGAGCCGCCAGTATGAATCAACACTGTGAATGATCTGGAGCTAGCACTCACTGGAGAACGGAATTTTTTTTCAAACACTCTGCGACAGCGTGAGAAGCCGATGTCAGGTCTGCAGTGACGCCTCAGTACATGGTATTAATGACAGCTGCTACTTCGTGACAGTCAGTGTGAATTTTTTTTTACACCAAAGGTAGATACTTGAAACTCTGAAGAGGACATTGTTAAGAGAGGCCAAATTAACAGGCATAAAATCCCTTGATGAGGTTGAAAGACTCGCTGAAGGCAGAAAAAATTGGTGAACTACTTTGCGAGCCCTGTGTGACGTTTAACGGCAAGGGAAGGATATAAGATATAAGATAAGAAAGGTAGATAACTGCTTATGAGCCGCTTCTAAACTGTGCCATGTCTAAGAATACAGCAGGTTTATATATTTATCTGAAGCCTCATTAGTGTGGCTTATTTTACATAGTTTTATTTTGTCACTTCCTTATCAGAAGTAAATGTTTCCTATCCGTTGCTGATATACTAATATCATGCTTATTTTCTGTGACTTTTAGATGCCACAGCTTATGCCCATTATGTTTTCAACACATTTGACCATGACCACAATGGTTCCATCAGTTTTGAGGTAAGTTGTTTTTCTTCCTTTTTTTTTTTTTGGTTTAATTTCATTTTTTAAAAATTGTTCATGAAACTTTATTGTTCATTGCGCTTATTTCAGTGCTAACATTTCTGTATGTATATATCAGCTGTTTGAATTTCACTTATTTTATAACAAAGCAATAGGGAACAACAGAGACTTGTGACACATCAAAATTATCCTTGTAAATCATCAATTATATTCAAAATCGTTTTCACAAGACGCTATTAATCCATTACATTCACGCACTGATTCCACGCCAAAACTTAGCAGTCACATACTGATCTGTGAACTGAGATGCCTTGATTGATCTGTGAACTGAGATGTCTTGATTGATCTGTGAACTGAGATGCCTTGATTGATCTGTGAACTTAGATGCCTTGATTGATCTGTGAACTTAGATGCCTTGACTGATCTGTGAACTGAGATGCCTTGATTGATCTATGAACTGAGATGCCTTGATTGATCTGTCTGGGCGATGCTTTTCTTAGCTCCTGTTCAGTTTTGCAAGTTATGTTTATTCTTTGCCCATCGGTATATAAAATGACAAATGCTCCCATCAGCTACATTTCGCTGCTCCAGTTTTAGAACCTGGTCAGTCAAATTATCTGTTTAAATTCTTATCAACCAACATGAGGTAATACTAGGTAATTTAAACTACTCTAGCTTTCGGTGTCAAAGTTTTATCAGAGATCAAAAGACCGCTTCCCGGCTCAGTCCAAAAATTCAGTCTTGGGAATCTCTGCAGTGTTAGATGTTAGCTAGTTGCTGAAAGCAGAATCCTTGATTAATAAATGAGTTCTGTTAACTGTTAACATTTTTTAGTTTCCTTTAGTGAAAGCACTCACTCCCCATTAAGAGAAGCCATTTGACCTGTCATGACATTTTAATTATGAGAATCATCGGTTTAGTCTGACAGAATCATGAAAACAAGACAATGAAATCTTTATAGTTACAGGTGCTCTAAGTTACACACTATTTAATGTATCACTACTGTTTTCATAAAAGCTAACTTACCAGCGTTATTCCTTAGTTTTTATTATCCAACATTTTAGCCTGCATGTTCATGGAAAAACTAAGTGAAATGTAACTGCATCAAAAATAATTTTTTTAAATGTTCACTAACCCACATTGTCTGTTTAAACTGACTGATCTGAATATGCTGTTTTTCATCTAATTTCCCTTGTTTGTCCAGGAATTTGTTATGGGTCTATCTGTATTATCAAGAGGGACATTCCAGGAGCGTCTCCAGTGGGCATTCAGCTTATATGATGTGAATGGAGATGGAATCATTACCAAAGAGGAGATGCTGGACATCGTGACGGCTATTTATGAGATGATGGGACGCTACACAGAGCCGTCGATTGATGATACTACAGCCAGGGAGCATGTAGAGCGTGTCTTCCAGGTTAGCCATGGTGTAGCAGATGCTGAGCTGCTTAGAAATAGTAATGACACAACACAGTGTATGGAAGTTTAGAAAACAAATAAGAAGAGAACATTTGGAAAAGAAATAAATATTCTTGAACAGTCAGTCATTCAGTCAGTCAGTCATATGCACGTCCCCTGCGGAACTTTGTCTCCCTAACAGCTCTCTTGTAGGCCTCGTGGTTGTAAGCAAGACGCCCTGCTGCTGAAGCATCCATTCGCAGATCAGTGTCTTGCAGCCATATTCACCTCGGTCTTTCTTTCTTTTTCCCATTGTGGTACACACAGTAGGCAATGAACAATATCGTATGTGAATACAGTATTAACACAGCAAACAGAATTGTGGAATACTTTTTAGAAGTACCTCTTGTTAAGAACTAGCATCATTTATGTGTCCATTATTTGCATACAGATATACACAGTTTTTTCACTTTAACTGTTAAAGAAAGGAAGGAAGAAGGAGAAAGTAGCTTTTAAAAAGAGGGTATACGTATACTTGTATTTTAAGCATTAAGTTAAAAATATTTTCTGTTGACAACTTCAGTTTTGAGATTTTGATGTTTTCTTCGGATATATCTTCTCCTTTATGATATAATCTTCTTCTTCTTCTTCTTCTTCACTTTTCCGAGCCATTAAGGCTCATTGCTGCAGATATAGGTCGCCTTCTTTCCTCTCTATTCCTAATCTTCTCTCTCCAGTTGGTGACATCAATTTCTTTTATATCCTCTTCTATGTTGTCTTTCCATCCCTGTCTTGGTCTACCCCTTGGTTTTGTTTCCCTCATCTCTTGTGCATACATCATTTTTATTTGTCTGTTCTCTTCCATTCTTTCTACATGGCCCAGCCAGCGTAGTCTGTTCAGTTTCAAGACATTTATAATTCGTTAGGATTTAAATAAGCTGTTCAGTTCAGTGTTCTTTCAAATTAATTTTTTTTAATTTGTTGTTATTTCATTAACATAGTTTTATGTGATCTTATGCTTTGTCTCCTCTCTCTAATTCTTCGTCCTGTATGCGCCGAAACGTTACGATTTTGTATTCGTTAAATAATAAAACTGTTCCTACTTTTTTCCTAGTTTATAGTGTTCTTTCTAGCTCTCCATTCTCTACTGTTGGTATCCTTTATTGGCCTAAAGATTCTTTTTAGGATCTTTTTCTCAAAGATCTGCATTTGTTCATCTTTCTTTGTTGTACTCCACGTTTCTGATCCATACATGACGGCTGGTCTTATTATATGTAGTTCTGTAGATTGTTATTTTGGTGTTTTGGGACAAGATTGTGGATTTTAACAGGCGTTGCAAGGCAAAGTATATTTTATTCCCTATCTGATTTTAATTTCCTCGCTTACTATGTTGCTTCTGTTGAAGGTTGGGCCTAGATATTTGTATGTTTCTGCTTTCCTAATAATCATCTGTCCAACATTTATATAATCTGGATAATTCTGTCTCTGGTCTCTTGATATCTTCATATACTCTGTCTTATCTTAGTTAATGGTTAAGACTACTTTTAGTGCTACATTTCTTTGGTGTATGCAGGTATTGATGACTTCTGCATAGTTTCCCCCAACCAGGTCGATATCATCAGCGTATCCTAGTCTATGCCTGTTCTTCTGTACTGCTTTCTTCTTTCTCTTTTCTGGTGACCTTTTCTAGTACTAGGTTGAATAGTAATGGAGATAATGTATCACCTTGTTTTAAACCACTTCTTATAGAGAAGGGTTCTGACCGAAGCGCGGGTAGGGGTCAGACGAAACTTCCACCCTGATCCTTCAGGGGAGAGGTTAGAGCATGGGGCCAACAACCCCATCTTCCTAAAAAAAGATTAGTGTTATGGAACAGATAGAGAATTGGACGGATAAAAATGGATTACGACCTTGGAACGTCAAAAATATTATGAGATTTGGAACATAGAATATAAGAAGTTTATACATACAAGAGGCAGCTAAAGAATTAGCAGGTGAACTGTATGATATAATAAGAATCATAATGTAAAATATGATTTTAAATGTTTTTAATGCATTTGCATGTACTGACCCATTCTGAAACAAAGCTCACATTGTTCTCAGATCTTCTATTGTGCTTTGCCAATAGTGATTACATGGCATTTGGTATGTGTTTTGATTGGTTGATTATCATAAGCTTAACCTTTAAGGTCTAGGTCTGTAAATTCAGTTTTCACTGTCAAGAGACATTATTATGTTTCTCAAATATGCAAACGTTGTGCTAGGCTGTTGGAATTTAACAAGCAATGATTACTTTTGTGAAGATCTTTGGAATAACTTGTGTGGAACTATATGCCAGTAACTTTGTGAAACCAAATACAAAGTATAAAGTGCTTCTAAGTGAAAATAGTTGATGCAAGCCTGTTCCCACCATCTCTCTCTGAACCTTAAGTGCCAAGGGCATGTGGCTTCCGCAAGGGTTTTCCACAAATGCCTGTCATTTGCCTTGTTTTCCACTCTTGCCCATGTGAGCCCTCTATTGCTCAACATCCTCTCTGTTGTTCTTCTCCATGTCTCCTTTGGTCTACACTTACTTCTGTTCCCTTGTGGTGTCCATCTTAGTGCTATTTTTGGCAGTGAGTTGTCAGTCATTTGGAGCACATGTCCCAACCATCAACAGCATCTTTCCTCAATAATTTCTGTCAGTGGCTTCATCTGCACTTCTGCCAAGAAGATATTGTTTCTTACGGTGTCTGGCCAAGATAATCTTCTAATTCCCACCATATTTCTTATTTACTCCTATGACCCTGTGTTTAAAGCTTATCTCCAGCCACAAAGTGCTGATTTTATCCAATTTATATTTTCCTTAAAAAATTATATTGCTATTAAGATAATCTCAAGTGCCATTAGTAGCACCACTGATAGACTGAAAGCTTAAAAGTGCCCAAAATTATAATTTTTTTTGTTTGGTTCTGTCTTACATGCTTCTGAGAATGAGAATTGATGATGCTTTTTGTGACAATCCTGAAGAATGATGCTTCCAATTGTGACATAAATCAAAGCATAAATAACTACTGTATTTAATACACATGCACATATAAACACTGGCTGTGAAGAAGATATAATAGCCAGAAGCATATGAAAATTCAGTGCTAATATGTTCAATAATTTTAACTCTTTAATTCTTTTTTTTTCTCAGAAGATGGACATGAATCAAGATGGTGTAATATCTATTGAAGAATTTATGGATACTTGTAGAAAGGTAAGTGAAGCATTACAGAACTGTGAATCATACATGCAACACATACATATAGGAAACTGTTGTAGAGAGCAAAACAACAACACAACTCCTAAGATCATCAGAGAAGTACCCCCTCCCCTCCTCCTCCTCCCTCCCCCAAGGTAAGCATTTCAGCCATTTAAATGTGAGATTGTGATACCTACATTGCCAGTGACCATCATTTACTTTAGGTTAGAGCTAGTAATAATCATATCAGCCTCTACCTCACTTCTTCATGATCTGTGGTGCAGTTTACCGAGAAGCCTAGTATTAGTGCCTACTGCTGGGAAAACATGAATCTATCTTCTTCTGCATAGTCTGAGATAATGAAGAAAGCTGGACTACGAGAAGCCTAGTATTAGTGCCTACTGCTGGGAAAACATGAATCTATCTTCTTCTGCATAGTCTGAGATAATGAAGAAAGCTGGATTACAAGAAGCCTAGTATTAGTGCCTCTCTCTCTCTCTCTCTGAACCTTAAGTGCCCAGGGCACATGGGGCTTCCGCAAGGGTTTTCCACAAATGCCTGTCTTTCGCCTTTTTTTCTGCTCTTGCATAGTCTGAGATAATGAAGAAAGCTGGACTAGCCTGCTATCAGAAGTTCTTATTATCAAGAACTTTAATATTGGCATCACAGGCCGTAGACTTAGTCTACAAAACAGAATTCAGAACAATGAGAAGAAAAGATAGTAAAAATACAGTCTAATGTGAATCGTGTAGATGAGTATTTCTGTTCTTTTCTGGTCTGAAGTTAGATCCTGTTATTTCATTACAAATGTTCCTAAGACATTGTTTCATGTGTTTGTTTCATGTATCAAAAAAAAAGTATTATCTTCCTAAATATGGGAACTGGGAAGAAGTAGAGAGCCTTTTACACATATTTTATTTGACTGGTACTGTATGTGATTTGATGCATGATGGTAGGCTGGGTTAGTGCCACTGGAACTTTTGTGGGTTATATGTTTATGTGAACATTTCTGTAGTGTGACAGAACATTGATCAGAATGCTGTATGGTTAGCATTCAAAGAACAGCAGACAGAGCACTTTAAATGGTGGGAAAAAAGAAATACAGTAAGAAAATGACCACATGATAGGATGAGCAAGTGGAGTGGGTAGCATGCTGTTCTCTCATGGCCAGACACAACTGCTCACCCCATTAGTTTGCATAGATAAACATGGTTATTTACAGTTTTTGGACAGAACATAAAAAAAAAAGAAACAAAGGTATTCTGGGTATTTCCAGAAATATTTGTTAAATAAATACATGTTGTGTTAACTATTCTGAGAATCTTCATGAATGTCCTGTTTGTTCTCAAATCTCATAAATGTACTTTTTTTATATTTTTGTTCAAATCTTAGTTCACTTCTGCATTCACAAAATTATATGATTTTTTATTTTAAGCCTGAAAACTTAACTTTTCACAGGATGAGAACATTTACAAAGGGATGTCCATATTCGACACAGTTCTCTGATAAGTGACCTTGCTTTCACAACATGTGTCTGTAGAACATGACAGGCTGGTGTCAGCTTTATATCAGCACTGATGGAAACATGGTGTTACTGTTATAACAAATACCAAATCTAAACTAACCTAAGGTGATAGTACCTCCATGTGAGAACCTCATATGTAAAAAACAGCATCATGTCAGTTACATGTGTTTTCATTGTGTGACTGGTTTTCACTAACAGCTCTAAATTATAATGAAAAAGTAGCACAGTTTCAGGCCCACTTTTACATTTTTTCTTCAGCCAGTATCATTGGCATACCAGTAATGTTTTGACTATTAAAGTAAATTTGTCACTGTGGGATTGAATGAATGAGCTGACATTTGTGAAGTACTGTATCACGTCCAGAGATTGTACACCTCAGGAACAGAATGAGTAATCAAAACATAAATTTGATGTTTCCATCGTTGTGAAAGTTCCAATTAAAAATTATGTAAATGAACTCCTTTTATTATCAAATAGATGATGTATGATACACTGTGCTGTTTAATGTCTTGGCACTGAGCTAAGATGAAGAGAGATATATGGCATGTGCCCTAAAATTGGCATGCAGACAGATTTTTTGGACACATGAAACCCAAAAGTTTTCTGCTTAAAAATAAGCAGTAAAGCTCTTAGGAACACACAAAAGAAGTTTTTAAAAAGGAAAAAAAAAAAAGAATGACTAAATTTTGGCACCACCCTCTGAAAAGTTCTCTACCCTTTACCTAAGGCATGCTTAGAACAAAAAATTCTTTTAAGACGCTTAGAAGGAGCATACATGCATTTAAAAAAAATTACATCTATAATATTCTCAGGAAGTGCAACAGTCATGTAAACAAACAGTGACAAAAATAGTAATCCTTACTTCCTGTACCAAAGCAGAAATCAGTAATTTGTAAAACATGCACAATAACACACTGCACAAGCTAACTGGAAGAAACAGAAGAAAGAACAAGTATTTTTTTTTTAATACACAAAATGTTGATGATTAGACCAATGCTTTGTGCCAGTGATAACTCCCAGCTAAGAGTTTGATTCTGCAGTGCCATACACATACTAACCACACCACAGATTAACATGAGTCAAATGCCATCAAGCTTTCCTCACACATTATCCTTCATTTTTCCATTCTCCCAGAATAAACATACACACACACACATACCCTCTCAGTGAAACAAAATAAGAATTTTCTTCGTCCATTTCAACAAAAATAAAAATAGATCAGTAAATTCAACATAAGAAAAAAAGAAAGAAAGAAATGTTCCATGGCATAGGGGTGAGAAGTGTTAGTGCCTTTCACATTTCTTGGCCTCTACATTGTTTGAGGTAGGGATGCCAGCACCTGTCCTTGCTGCTTTTGTTTTCCTTGGGAAACCCCATGTACTAATTTTTTTGGAGGCTGAGTTGGCCATAGTGCTGGTCAGCCCGAAATAATTCTGTTGAGTGCAAAATCAAACTAGGAACCTTTGGATCAGCAGGTGTGTGCACTAACCATCACACCACCTCATCAGATAATGTATAATCAAGCATTGGGATGTCATGAAGTTGACAGGACACTATACATAGAACTTTATGACAACCAAAAATATTAGTGTATTTTATGTTCCATTATACACAGATTGTGTAAATTCCTATTATTCTATCACCTTCACATGTAATCCTTTCTTCCTTTCCTCCCTGTCTCTTTACATTCAGAAAATGTTTTGTTCTATTAAGTGTTACCACCTTTCCATCCAGTGTCATTAATTATTTAGACAAAGCACTTTTGTTAAAATTTTTCTAGGATGAAAAAAAAAAAACAAATTATGTTATTAATAATAGAAAAGAAGAATAATTCATTCAGGTTAGTTATTAGTTCATTTATTATTTTTCATAACTTTAGACAACACAAAATAGAAGGTAAGCTCAAAACATTTAAACTAAAAGAAGTTGGCAGAGAAATTGTAAATAAATTCTATACAGCTGTAGGTCTCAATTTTTTTTAAATGGTTTAGAAAGGGTAAATATTTGTTTATAGAGGAATCTTGTTTCTAAATGTTTATATTGAAAAATTTTAATTAAAGGTAAATATGACACCATTCTTTGTCTTTAATCTATATCTTTATCAATCTGTAATCGATATATTTATCAGTCTTTAATCTATATCTTTATCAGTCTTTAGTCTATATCTTTATCAGTCTTTAATCTATATCTTTATCAGTCTTTATTCTATGTTTTTATCAATCTTTAATCTATAGAATTATCAACTTTTAATTCCATTTATAACTAGTGACTGTGGTATCTGGCAGTTACCAGTAAATTACATATTTAAAATGAAAAAAGGCCTAAACTTTTGGAGGTCGCTGGTTATCAAAATGGGTTTATATATTGTCAAAAAATTAGTGAAAGGCAACCATCGAAGTCAGCTGGAGGATAACTGGGCCAGTTGGCTGATGCTTCTCAGTTTTTATGGAGGAGAATCAGCCAGTTTTAACTTCGGTTCAGCGAGTGAGCATTTGTAAAGATTAATCTCACTGCAAATAAAGTAATAAAAAAATTTCACACAAACATCTACTTTCTGCTGATGTTTGTAACTTACATTTTAAAAAAAAAAAAAGTATAAAGTGCCGAATGTTGTATTGAGAAAACCAGTATTTTGGAAAGTTCTTTATGCAAGGTGAAAGAGAAGAACAGCTATACTGATTTCAAAAAACCCTAGTGCAATCACTGTTTATAACTACATGTATATAATTTTATATCTGTGACAATAAACATACTAATTTATTGCAACAATACTGTAAACACAATTTTGATTGTATGTGACAAATGGAATATCTAAATCTACATGTTATAAAACAAACAACATGGGTGCGTGTGGTTTATCTGTGCATCTAAAGTAATTTTTTTTTTAATTAACTGTTAACATTTTAACATTATGAGAGTGTACATTATTAGCATTACATTGTTTGACTTTCATGTGAGTAACACCAAATTTACAGTGTTTAATTTTTTACATGATATCTTATAGTAGTATATCTCTTACATAAAAAATGGAATACATTGGTACAACTTCTACATATCAGAGGCTTCAAAGTTGTATGACTTACATGGCATGAGCTTTACAGAAGAACTCTCACTTGATATTAGCATAGATTAATTACAAATTAGCTTACCAAAACTGGTGCATAGTGAATAGAATAAGCCATGTGTGACACAAAGAGATTTCCTGTTAAACACTGAAGAATGCATTCAGTTTTTGTCACTACACTTGTAACATTAAATTTTGTTTAATTAAAGTGCTTTTGTACAATATTACTAGTGATCTCTAGGGACATATATACTACAGTGAAATGTGACATTTTTATTTGTGAATCATCTGATATGTTCTCAGAGCAGGCTTATATTTAGTGTGATCATCTACTATGAATCAAAGGGTTTTGTCTCGTGTGAAACTTCAGAAATATTTTCTGTTATAACATTAGCAAAGTAATGTTTTTTTTCTTGTGTGAACTTCATGACATTGCTACTGTAATTGTCTTATGTAAACATTATGTCATGTCATATGAACTTATTACTTCTATTCTGTATGAACAGTGTGGAGATTGACCTCATGTGAATACAGTGACGTGAGAAGATCATCTTTATGTGAATATAGTGACACTTTGCTGTGTAAACCTAGTAATGTGTTCTTATGCGAAACTTGTGGTATGATCTTAGATGAGCATAGCCAAGTGTTTCTACACAGTTGTATTCACTGTTATATAGCTCTTACGGTTATCATGTGACCACAATGGCATTCTCAGAATCTAGTGACGTGTTTGGATGTAAAATTAGATGATTTACGTATTCTCATTTAGTGAATTGTTACTTGACATTGAGAGAATTTTCAATCTGTTGACATGTTGCTTCTGTGAACATAGTAGTTTGCTATTAAGAAGGCTCTTTTCTCCAAGCTGTTTTGTGAGCCTTCCTACGTGCTTTTACATGAGTGTAGTTGTAAACCTAATGACATGTAGTGTGCTCCTGGTGGGAAGAAGTTATGTGAACCTAGTGATGATCTGCAACATGAGCCTAGAAATATGTAGTTGTAAAACCTAGTGATATGCAGTTACATGAAACTAGTGGTAATATGCAACATTAGCCTAGAGATATGCTGTTGTAAAGCTAGTGATAATATGCAACATGAGCCTAGAGATATGCTGTTGTGAACCTAGTGATAATATGCAACATGAGCCTAGAGATATGCTGTTGTAAATCTAGTGACATGTAGTGTATTTCTGGTGATGTGCAGTTAAGTGAAGCTAGTGTAATCTGCAATATGAGTCTAGAGATTTGTGGTTGCAAACCTAGTCAAATGCAGTTATGCGAACCTACTGACATACAGTCATGTGAACAAAATGACAAAGTTATGTGAACAAAATGACATAAAGTTATGTGTTCATGATGACTATACAGTTATGTGAAGCTAATGATAATCTGCAACATGAGCCCAGTGATATGGTGCCATGTAGACTAAAGTGAAATGCAGGAAATGGAACTTTGGTGGGACATGGCTGAGTGAACATGCAGCTATATCATAATCTGTTACATCAGCCTAGTGATATGTAAACATCTGAACTTAATGCCATACAGTTACGTTTAAACCTGGGACTATAACTAAGTGAATTATCATTCATGTAACATCATGGGAGCCTGAGTTTATAATATATACACTTGTATGTATGGCATTACAGCATGGCAGGTGTTGAAATTTTATAAGACCATTATGGTGTAATAATTTGTTAGATTGTGAGTTATGTAACCTATGAACTTCCATCATTTAGGAAATGTCCAACAACAAGAGCCCAGTGACCAAAATCTGCTTAGATTTAAGTCTTTTTTGATCAAGCCATGTTTGTGTACTGACAATATCTTATCTTATATCCTTCCTGTGCCGTTGAACGTCACATAGGGCTCGCAAGGTAGTTTCTCCTGTCTTCAGCGAGCCTTTCAGCCTGATCAAGGGATTTTATGCCTATTAATTTGGCCTCTCTTAACAATGTCCTCTTTAGAGTCCTGTTGTCTTCCACTTGATAGCTTGTTTTGGGATTCTCTGACTGTTTCTTCTCATCAAGTGACCAACATACATCCATCTCCTTTTCCTGATCACCCATGACACTGGTTGTTGTTCAGTCATCTGTCTTATCTCTGCATTGTTCTTGAATTCGTTTCACTTAATGCCGAGTATTTTCCTTATGCATTTGTTTTCAAAAGAGTCTAATTTCTTGTCTATTTCTTTAGTTGTTTTCCAGCTTTCACATGCATAACTGAGGGTGGATATTACATTTGAATTGAATAGTCTTAACTTGGTTTTTGTGCTTATAACTTTTGAGTAGCATATGTTCTCAAGATTATTGAAGATTAATGCTGCTTTTGCAATTCTAATTCTAAGTTCCTTTCTGATGTCACTATCTGATCTATGTAGCTGCCAAGGTATGCAAATTGATTGACTTCTTCAATATCTGTTCCTTCTACATGTATTTTTCCATTTTGATTAATGGGAAGTTTCATTAATTTTGTTTTGTCCTTGTTAATTTCAAGTCCTATTTTGCTAGCCAGTGAAGACAGGCTATCTGTTTTTTCTTGCATGGAATTCACATTGTTGCTGATAAGAGTTATGTCATCAGCAAAATCAAGATCTTCTAGTTGATCCCATGTACCCAGTCAATACCTGTGTTACCTGTGCAGCATTTTTTCATTATGAAGTCTATTGGAATTCCAAAAAGCAAAGGAGACAGTATACATCCTTGTTTCATGCCTGTTTCAGTCTGGAACCATTCACTCATCCCTTCTTCTGTTTTGACTGCACAAACATATCCATTGTAGAAGTCCTTAATGATGTTGACAATTTTAGATGGTATTCCATATAGACTTAAAATTCTCCACAATGAATCTCTGTGTATGCTATCAAATGCCTTTTTAAAGTCTATGGTTTCTGCTTTTCAATATGTTCTTAAGTACTATTCTTAGAGTAAAGATCTGGTCAAGACAGCTTCTCCCTTTTCGAAATCCTGCTTGTTCTTCTCTCATTGCTGTATCTACTATATCTTTAAGTCTATTCAAAATGACCTTGCAAAATACTTTTGACACAACTGATATTAAGATTACCCCTCTCCAGTTGTTACAGTCACTAAGGTTGCCTTTTTTTTGATATTTTAACAATTATTCTTTTGTTCCATTTAGAAAACATTTAGATAACAATAACGTGAGGCTAATTGGGTAGGTATTATTGATGAAGTTATACTGTGAGTCTAAAAGTCAACTGGCCATTACAATCTGGTGCACATTGGTATTAGGAGATGTAAGAACAGCAGCCTTGCAAACCATGCAGAGACTGACATGTTCCCCCATCATGATTTTTACTGAAAAGCCCATTGTTACAACTTGCTGCAAGGGCATCACCCATATTCTTGTGTATTCCTTCATCACTAGGCATGGGGAGCAAACCCCTGATATTATAGTATCAGCAAGTGTAACATCACATCTCAGGTTCCCACATTAAATCTCCATATCAGATAATATTTGTGTCATAAATTATGTTGAAAGAACATGGACTTTGTACACATGGATGGAAATGAGTAGAGTACTTTATTAAACATTTCAGTTAGGGAGATCATATAATCTTTCTGAAATACATGAGAAATAGGTCAAACTTTTATGATTGATGGTTAAATATTTTAACCTGATATTACTGAAGTACTAAAATCATAATTTAAAAAAAAAAAGAAAGCTTTATTATGGACATCAAAGAGTGTTTGACAAGTATTTGACTATTTGCATCATTTTGAGTCAGTCATTTACGTGTACCTTGCAGAACTTTGCCTCCCTAACAGCTCTCCTGTAGGCCTCTCAGTTGTAAGCAAGATGCCCTGCTGCTGATGCACCTGTTTGCAAATCATCAATGATGTCTTGCAGCCATCTTTGCCTTGGTCTTCCTCACTTTCTTTTTCCCATTATTTATCCTTCTAAGACTGTCTTCTCTAAATTATCATGACATATCCAAAATATTTAAGTTTTCTCTGTTTAACCTTCCTTACTAGCCAACCTTCTTCAATATTAAGTTCTTGTAGTACGGATATATTTGTTCTTTTTTGTGTCCATGATATTTGAAGAACTCTTCTGTAGCATTTACAGTCAAAGGCATTTATGTTTTTCTCAGCTGTTTTGTTAAGTGTCCAGGTCTCACAGGCATATGTTGCAATGGGAATGATCCATGCCCTTTAAAATCTATTTTTGTAGTTCTGTCTGCTCCTCTCCACAGCTTCTTTAGTTGTTTTATTTTTTGAAGAGCAATAGATCCTCTCCTTTTAATATCCCACATTGTATCTCCATTATTAGTTAGTAATGATCCAAGATATTCAAAACTCTCCAGCTCTTTCAATTTTTATTTATTTATATATATTTCACCTGCCTTATTTGTTTTGTTAGTCGTCATCAATTTAGTTTTCTTTGCGTTAAGATAAAGGTTTTGCTTTTCACTGTTCTTATGGACTGATATAATAAGTTTTTACATTCCTAATTACGTACATATTTTGAGTACCCAAGAAAAATAATCAAAGTACTCTAAGAGTGAAACACTGAAGAAATTTTAGATGCATATCATTTTCATATAGTGAAAATCCAACAGTGGTCTCAGTTGTAGATCAGACAGAATTTGAAATATTCCAAACAGGATTCTTGCTTCCAGGTAACAGCCTACATTTCAGTCAGAATATTCAGGTGTTTTGACAGATATGTAAAACAATTCTCATTATGTGTAATTAAAGCTCTGTCTGTGTCTTTATCATTTTCTCTGCAGAAAAAAACAAAATTCAGTGACAATAATTTTACAACATCATTAGTATACACATACATCTCTTATATGAGATTCAAGTTCTGTGATAATTCTCTGGATAAGTACAGAACTGACAACACAGTCTAAAAGTAGATGTAAGAATTTAAATACCTTGATAGCATATTTACCTTAGATGGAAAAATGGACAGAGAAATATAATTAAGATTACAGGAAGCAGACAAAATGGCTGATCAGACTGCCCCATTCCCAAAGATGTGACAGCCTGGATGGAAAACAATATTCACACTAATATTCTGTGAATGGGTGACATGAAGTCTTTGTTTACCAATGTGTATCAAAGAGTGACCAATAAAAAAAATAGCACCTAGTGTAGCAGTTGTCAGTGAGAATAAGAGTTTATGAGATAAGTAACAGCAGAAAGCAGCACAAGTATAGATATTAGACACTACTCAAAAACAAAACAATATTCATACTAATATTCTGTGACTGGGTTCAAACTTCGACACTATCCACAAAGCAATGGAAGAAAAATTGTTACCTGTCAAATGAGACTTCCAGCAATGCTATAAATTAAGATGAGAACAAAAATGACGGCATCAAATCCATCATAGAAAAAACACAGGTGGTACACTATATTATATGTGATAAGACAACAGTATACAGTGTATACAACAGAATAAGTATATCCCATTCATTTGCCTGCTAAAAATTAGAGTTTATACTGTTGAAAATGCCAGGAAGATGACCCATAATGTGATGGATCAAAGGAGTAAACCTCACCTAGATACCATATGTCAACATGATATGGAACCATTAAGTCATATCATGAACATCAGTAATCAAACTACTTGCAATATTTAACAGTTTGCAGAGATATGGCAAATGAAGAAAAAAAGATGATGATGATGATGATGAAGAAGAAGAAGAAGGGACTGCTGCTTAGATTATGCAGCAAGTAGAGTAATGCATAGCAAAGCATTTTATTATTACTCACAGTAGAGTAGAAATGGCTTCAAGCATCACAGATACTTGTAAGTACACAATTTAAATTTTATCATGTATTTGTAATTATATGTACATATATAACAAGTTTTGTGTACCCACTATTAACAACATGTATATAAAATGCTTGTTTTTTTATGTAAGAAAAGTGACATAGTATTGGTTATTAACTGTTTTAATTTTCTTTTCAAATCCTTAAAAATATTAACATTATATTAACATAACACACTATAAATATTTGTTTTTGTCCCTGTACACTTCTTTCCAATCTTAAAATATCAATAAAAATTTGAAGTCATCGTGGCTAAAGTCTGTGATGTTTGGACTCTTACTGAGGTCACTATTATATCTGTATGTTGTAAGTGTAGTGTTTTTATTTTTTTTTTTTCTAAATTAGTCTTTAAACTACTAACAATAGTTTGATCTTGTTTGCTCCCCTATAAGCTTTTCATGTTTATATTTTTTTTCCAGTGTTTGTCAGTTTTTTTCCTCCTGTAAATAAATCATGACTTTTTAATCACTTATATTATGTAGCAGTCTAGGTAACATAAATTGACAAATTAAAATGTGCTTCTGTTGGTATTTTATTTTGGTTTATTTGAATTCACATATTCACTCAAGCTTTAAACATCTTGTTTGTATTCCTTGAAAGATTTTGATTATAAACTTTTGTCATAGAACAGTAGTGTTTTTTTTCATGTGTGTACTATGCATAATGTAAAAAAAAAAACAAACCCCACATACTGGATAGTTTAATACAGACAAGTTTATATGTTAGGCACGAACATTCATGGAGAGTACTAGCTGCACATATCATTATGGACTTCAACAATGATATTGATAGTTTTAACAAGAGCATAATTCAGGTTTCAATAGGCGTGAGCCACGAATAATTAACCTGAAATGAAACAATTGACAATATGTAGCATTAAAAAAAAATAGAGAATCATTTATGAAAGATTTTACTTCACACACTTCTTTTTCATAAAGTTATTAAAATGGAGCTTGCAAGAAGGAACAAAGTTATTTGATAAATGTGAAATTACTGAAATTTACCGTGCATACCCGAATCTGAAGAAACCAAAGCTCTACCGTTGGAGACTTCTCAAACTCCATTGGATGAAGGGAGATAACATTATAGAAAAACTGTGTACTTTGCATTTATTTATATCCATTACAGTTTATTGCACATTTCTTCTTTTGGTACCAAATGAAAAGAATAACTTACGGAGGTTTTCTGAGATATTCTTTATGCTGATGCAAAACTAGCATTTTAAGTTGCAGACTGAGAACCTCTTCAGATGCAGATACTTGTCATAAGTTGAGCTTTAGATTCTATTTACACTCATTCTCTCACTATTTTTCTGCTTTATTTCTTGCAGGTCTAAATTGCTTTGTCTACAGTTTTATGAGAATTTTCTCTCACATATTTTGCTGCTCAAGTCCTAGCAGTGGACATTTTTGTTGTATAACCACACCTAACAGAGGCCCCAGGGTCCAGTCACCCCCCCTAAAAGTGGGTAGCAGGAAATCTGGGAAGGTAAACGCAGCCAGGCATGATACTGCCCAAGTCACACTTTCATGTGCCGGTGGTCTTGGAAATATGAGCCAAACACCGTATCCCAATTTGCCTTAATGAGAACTGACTTTACCTTTACATGTTGCTATAAATAGGCCTCATTTTTTTTTCAACTAAATTAAAAACTGTTCAAAATAAAAGTGGCTGTCAAGCTGCAACAAATTTTTGGAAAGCCAGAGCCAAAGCAGATATTTTTCTCAACTTCTTTCTTTTTAGTACAAAAATCTCTGATTAGTTCAACAGATTTAAGTAGAGAAATCTAACAAATTCTAAATATAAATGATAAGCAGTTTTCACATAAAAAAAATGCAAAAAAAAAAAAAAAACTTAACATGTGATAGCTATCATAGGTAAATCCATACAGTGAACTTAAGTTTGTAATAATATCTAAATTAGCTATGATATCTATGATAAACGTATCCTTACATTTGAAATACATCATAATAAACAATATTGGAGTAAACTGATAAAATAAATGGCATGTGGCCAAACTTTTTTTTTCACCTAAGCACACACCTGAGAGTTGGGGTAGACATTAAATCTATATTTAGATTTGCTCTTTTGTGCAAAGTGTAACTGAATCTACTCATACGTTAACATGAGGTAAAAAATTAATGCTAAATGCCACTTTTAATCATAACATCTATACCAGCCATATGCTGTGAATGATCCGACGGTATGCCTTAAAGGTTAGAGAGAAGGTGGGAGAGAAGCAGTTTTATTTGGTTTTAAAGGATAGAATTTCCCCTTAAAAACTGACTGCATATCTTGACAGCTTTTTCTCTCAGTGTTCAATATAAGCTGAAAAATGTGCCAATTGCTGACACATGCTAACACAGCCTATCAGTATGTATCAAAACATGAGTTCTAGGACTAATACCACTGTAAGCAAACTAACTTATTGTTTCCACCACTGCCTTCACACTCCAGTCATCTTAGCAGTAAAAAACTAGCACAATAGCACATTAGTTATCAGTGAAAATGTCTATGTACGGGATAAGGAACAATAGTAAAAAAAAAACAGATATAGATACTGCAAAGACAAGACAAAGACGGGCAAGGAAGCAGACAGACAGTCTGACAAAAGGTAAGCAGGCAGACAGATGCACAACCCCTATAGTTGAGATTACATCAGACTTCTTAGTGGATGGAAGTATTACAAAAAAACAAACCACTAAATATAAGTAACCGGTTTTAACACCAGATATGTTCAACCAAGACTTTATTTTTCACTAACAAGTATTCATTTTCTATATTATTTCAAATCTGGTTCCCTAATTTTTTATACTATGATTTTCTTATGAAACTGACAAAAATGTATTCTTCCCTTTCGTGTTGTGAAACAAAAGTCTGCAAAAAATTTCTGAAGGAAAGGCTTTTTGTTTTTTGTTTGAAAACTAAACTTCTTTTGACCAGACTGTTTAAGTTATCTTTCTTAATGTTATCAGGCAAACTCTTGTTTTCATTCCCCCCTTTTCAGATTAGCAACTGAGTTAATGTAATTTGTAAAAAATTTGTTCAAATATGTGACATGTATGACATATGAATAAACTTTTGATCCTTATAAGCTGTTTTCATTTTATTTTCCATGTTTTTGTGTGGAATTTGTCAGTTTTTAAAACTTGTGAGATATTTTTAATCGTTGATTAGGAATGTGGATGTTATGAAAGGAATCACTCAGAGCATGAGATATATATATATCCTTATAAGTCTCAATACATATTCCTGACAATAAACTGATTTTCTTGTCTATTTTCTGTGATAACCTCAGAAAAGCCAACCTCCTATGGTGCTCCTTAAATAACAGAATTGAAGTGTCCAACGTCCTGTGGTGTTCCTTAAATAACAGAATTGTAGTGTCCAACGTCCTATGGTGCTCCTTAAATAACAGAATTGTAGTGTCCAACGTCCTGTGGTGCTCCTTAAATAACAGAATCGTGATGTCCAACGTCCTGTGGTGCTCCTTAAATAACAGAATCGTAGTGTCCAACGTCTTGTGGTGCTCCTTAAATAACAGAATCGTGATGTCCTACGTCCTGTGGTGCTCCTTAAATAACAGAATCGTGATGTCCTACGTCCTGTGGTGCTCCTTAAATAACAGAATCGTAGTGTCCAAAGTCCTTAAATAACAGAATCGTGATGTCCTACGTCCTGTGGTGCTCCTTAAATAACAGAATCGTAGTGTCCAACGTCCTGTGGTGCTCCTTAAATAACAGAATTGTACTGTCCAAAGTCCTGTGGTGCTCTATAACAGAATCGTAGTGTCCAACGTCCTGTGGTGCTCCTTAAATAACAGAATCGTAGTGTCCAACGTCCTTAAATAACAGAATCGTGATGTCCAACGTCCTGTGGTGCTCTATAACAGAATCGTAGTGTCCAACGTCCTGTGGTGCTCCTTAAATAACAGAATCGTAGTGTCCAACGTCCTGTGGTGCTCCTTAAATAACAAAATCGTGATGTCCTACGCCGTGTGGTGCTCCTTAAATAACAGAATTGTACTGTCCAACGTCCTGTGGTGCTCTATAACAGAATCGTAGTGTCCAACGTCCTGTGGTGCTCCTTAAATAACATAATCGTAGTGTCCAACGTCCTTAAATAACAGAATCGTGATGTCCTACGTCCTGTGGTGCTCCTTAAATAACAGAATCGTAGTGTCCAACGTCCTGTGGTGCTCCTTAAATAACAGAATCGTAGTGTCCAACGTCCTGTGGTGCTCCTTAAATAACAGAATCGTAGTGTCCAACGTCCTGTGGTGCTCCTTAAATAACAGAATCGTAGTGTCCAACGTCCTGTGGCGTTCCTTAAATAACAGAATCCTGATGTCCAACGGTCCTATGGTGCTTCTTAAATAACATTGAACACATTTCATGAAGTACCTGACAAAAACCCCTCAATCACCGATAATGAAGCCCTGCACCAAGCTGTTGAAAACAATCACAGTACCAGTACTCGGCACTTTGTCACCCCAGCTGGGCCCTTCCCAAAGCACCGAAGTCCGGCACTTGCACGAGGTCCGCTTCAGCAGCAGGCAGTTTCGACGTGTTTCCCCCACGACCTCATTCCCCAGCAAGCGCAGAGTCGTCAACTGTTGGCAAACTCACGTGACAAAGGGTTTCTCCGCCGCATCGTCACTGGGGATGAAAAATGTTGCGGTCCCCCAACACAGGTACCCGGAGACTGATGCGGTATCGGAGGCAACTGGGTGGCTGGTGGATCAGAATGTGTCTCAATGTTGTTGTAACGGGTTCACATTGTATGTTAATGAAGATTGAAGAGAAGTTTCTTTGGAGAGAATGGGTGTACCTGTTGGGACACTCCCATGTGATAGAATTAACCGTCCAGGGCAGGGGGGGGGGATGTGGGGGGGATGAGCTATCTAATAGACTGGCTGGACAGGCTGAAAGTGCAAGGAGAACCGAGAGATATCAGGCAGGCTGTATCAGACAGGCTGCCTAGGGCTGAAGAGAAGAAGTGGATGGACAATGCTAGTGTACAAAGGGTAATGAGGGTGGGACAGAGAAAAATTCCAAGACACTCCACACTATGTGGCAGAAGACGTATAACAAGAAACCAACATTTGACGGAAATCTTTGTAGACGGACACTTCAGTGGATGTTGGGGTATGCGGCAGAACATGCACGGGGATGCCCAGAGTGTAATGTTATCCATTTCTGAATTCTGAATTTTGAGATACCTTCCAGGAAGAGGGAAAAAATCAAAATTAATGAAGAAGTAAAGACAAAAATCTTTTCTTGAAACTGGGAAGCAAAAGATGGAGGAGAGGATGCCAACTTTAGATAATCAATCAGTCAAGTGCCGTTCCGGGTGGTGTAGGCGATCATTTCTCTGCACAATTCCCTGTCTTTTGAGGTGATTATAAGCTCCGCCTGTGACTTTCTTCCTAGCCACACTGACAGCCGATCCAGTAACTTCTCTCTTTGTCTTCCTCCGTCTCTTCTTCCTTCAATTTTTCCATTTGTCATATTGTGTTTCAATTTTGCTCTTCTCAGGAAATGTCCTATAAATCTTGATTGTCTGCTTCTGATCTTTGCTATAATTTGGCTTTTAACTCCATCGCCTCTTAAGACATCTTCCTTGGTCTTCTTAGCTGTCCATGGCACCTTCAACATCCTTCTTATAAACCACATTTTCAGGGCCTCAATTTCTCGCTGTACTCTTTTATTCATAGACCATGCTTCACATCCATAAAACAGAACTGGCTCAATGTAACATTTAAGAACTCAGAATCTAGTTTCCATTGATGTGGATCTGTCGCACAAGATGTGTCTCATTTTCTGGAATGCTGACTTGGCCTGTGAACGTCTGCTTTTTATTTCATGATAAAGGAACCGTAGATAAAGGAACAAATAACAACGTCTGTGTTCATGATCTGGTGAGAGAAATATTGCAGATATAAAATGTAATCAATCATTAAGAAACAGGCATCAAACTTTGAAACTGAAGTAAATACCAACGATGCAAGCACTTTCCCCATCAAACCACCTGCAGACAAGTGCATGCACAAATACTTTAACTAGTGGGGCAGCTTGAATTAACAAGATAAACCATTAGTTACGCTGAAAGTAATAACTTGCCGGGCAAAAAAAAAATATAGGGAAAAAAAATAGAAAAAAAAGGGTTCAAGTGCTTTAATTTAAAAACTGGCGGGGAGGAGGTTAGAGGAAGCCACCCCTAACACGTTATGATGTTGTCTTATTTCTTATCCCCTCAAGGTGAACTGTCCGAATACAAGCCTTTTGGTTTTCCGCTGGAGAGTTACGTGTTAAGTCCATTTCTCGCCCTGCAACCAATCCCTGTATAATGCTTCGGGTGTGTTTTATGCTGTTCATCTCTTCTTCTACAGCTCCACCAGGTTGTCTTTGGTTGCTCCGTCTTTCTCTTACTTTTCCATGCATGGCTGCTTCGCAGTGGCGGTGTCTTTTCGGACCAGGTGACCAAGCCACTTCCAACACATTTTTAATATAATTATTCTCGTGTCCTCTTGCCTGCGTTGAGTTCTAAAGTCTCTGTTGTTTATCATATCTGAGGCTAGAAACTATTCAAAACGTTTCTTAGGCATGCTATATTCTTATTTAGGCTCTTATTAAATTGTATTAAACCACTTCTGTAAGTTATACCCAGTAGTCATAAAACTAGTCACCTCGCTCAGATAAGTATAGAGTTTCTCATAAACCGGAGTCTTCTGTACAACTTGATTGCTTTATTTCTCCTCTACTGTCTTGGTAGATATTCTGTAAATTTAGTTCTAGCAGGCTTCTCTGGCTATGCTCATTCTCTTATGTCATTATAATCTGCAGCTATGGGATCGTCTTTGTTAAAGAACAAAAAAAAAAAAACAGGATTACCTGGACAGACTAGGTGGGGAGGGGTTAGGGGGGAGGGGGAAGGGGAGACAACTGAGCAAATAGAGATTATTGTTTCACGTGACAATCGCTTATAACTGTCAACGCTGCACTAGCACGTGACTGTACCATAATGGTTTGTTTGGTCTGTGTACTGCTAAATAAGAACAAGAGCAGAACCATACTATGTATCACGAGAATGGACGATATAGAGCTCTTTATAAATTTAGCCAGGGTCTTTAAAAAAATCTATGTCCTGTAGCAGTTGCCTATGATAAAGAATAGCTAATTAATATCTTCATTCCATTATCACATGCAAGTGCTACGGGACATAGAAGAATGGATTCGTTTGTTAAGCCAGCCAAGTGTGACGAGCCTAACGTGGCTATATTGTCCAGAGCATGCGGGAGTACATGACAATGAAACTCCATAAACTCCTACGAACAGCATGGACCAAGGGAATCATAAGTAAAGAATGGGAAAAGGCTAACGGAGTATACATCCCAAACTAGCAGAATTCTACTGAAATCAACCAGTTCAGGCCGATCTCACTTCTGAATGTGGAAGGAAAGATATTCTTCTCTGTGATGGCAAACAGACTAACAACATAACTCCTAGATAATGGTTACGTTGATACATCCGTGCAGAAGGAAGGAATTCCAGATTCCCCAGGATGTCTCGAGCATGCTTCAATGATTTGAGAGGCTATTCAACAGGCAAAATCTGAAAAGCAAGATCTACAGATAATATGGCTTGATCTAGCCAATGCGTATGGCTCAGTACCACACCAGATGATATGGCTAGCACTAGACATGTATTATGTGCCACAAGAAATCACGAAGATGCTGAAAATGTACTTCACAGGGTTCCTCGTGAGATTTGGAACATCAGGATATATTACAAGATGGATTGAGCTCCAGGTAGGAATTGCAATGGGCTGTACAATATCTTCCATACTTTTTGTACTAGCCATGCAAGTAAAGCAGCAGAAAGAGAAGCAGAAGGCCCAAGGTTCAGGAATGGATGTCACTAAAAGCATTCATGGATGACACAAAAGTAATAACAACCAGCGAAGCACGGGCACGAAAGATGTTAGAGCGTTTGGACAGCCTTATCATATGGTGCCGCATGAGCTTCAAGTCAAAGAAGTCAAGAAGCATGCCACTCAGAAAGGGGAAAGTGATAGAAAGATCGTACACAGTGGCAAATCAAATATACCCAACTGTAGGTGAAGAGCAAGTGAAGAGCCTTGGCAGAGTATATGATGCTTCCATGAAAGACTCAAACGCGGTGAAGCAGGTCATAGAAATGGCACAGAATGGACTGAACATCATAGACAAAAGCAAGCTACTGGGGAGGTTCAAAATATGGTTCATGCTAATTCCAAAATTGATGTGGCCACTACTCATTTATGAAGTTCCAGCACAGTAGAGGCAGCCGAAAGAAAAATAAATCCATAAGAAAGTGGCTGAGCGTACCACCAGGATTAACTGATGTAGCACTGTACTGCAAGAAAAGCAATCTGCAGCTACATTCAGATCTGTGGTCGAAGAATACAAGGTAGGAAAGACAAGGCTTGCAATGATGCCATAAGAATCTACAGGTCCAGTAGTACGAGAAGTGCAGCCAACACTTAAAACTGGACGAAAATGGAAAGTAAGTAAGGAAGTGACCGCAGCCAGGAAACACAGGAGCTGAAAGAAGTAATAGGATACACCCACACCAACAGAAGGGGATTTGGTCATGGTGAAATCAAATGGTGGTCAAAGGTCTCCTGTAAGGAAAGAAGGGATATGATCATCAGCGAAGTAAGGAATTCAGAGGATGATAAGCAGGTCCAGAAGACAGTCCAACAGGCACAGCAAAGTCAGTGGACAACATGGGAGAAAGTCCTGCAGAGATCACTAACATGGAATGACATTTGGAAAATGGCACCCTTGAGAATCAGCTTCATCATCAGAGCTACTTAGGACCTTCTGCCTACAGGCTCAAACCTATACAAATGGGGTTTATCAGAAGACACAAAGTGCCCTCTCTGCAACGAAAAGCAAAGATTGGAACATGTGCTATCAGCATGCAGAGTATCATTAGGTCAAGGACGCTACACCTGGCGGCACAACAGAGTGCTGCAGGAACTAGTAGCCATTGTAGACAAGACACAAGATAAAGCAAAAGAGTTGAGGTCCCACCTAAATACTTCATAGGCGACATCGAATATTGAAATCAGGACATTCCCTTACCATCACTGCTAGATAGTGGAAATGATTGGGATGTGATAGCGGACCTACCAGGAAGAAGAGAATACCCGATTGCAATCAAGAACACAGGAATGCGACAGGACAATGTACGCTGGTACGACATCGAGTATTGAAATCAGGACATTCCCTTACCATCACTGCTAGATAGTGGAAATGACTGGGATGTGATAGCGGACCTACCAGGAAGAAGAGAATACCCGATTGCAATCAAGAACACAGGAATGCGACAGGACATTGTAGTGTACTCTATAGAAAAACAGGAACTAATAATGATCGAGCTTACGGTTCCGTTCGAAACAAGAATAGATAAGCAACATCTATTCAAATGTGAGAAGTACAATGATCTGGTCAAGCAACTGAGGCAGGGGGCAGGAGTCATGGCAAAAGTGATTGCTGTAGAAGTCGGAGCGAGAGGATTCGTAGCAACACCAGCATACGATGTATGTAAGCAACTGGGCATAAAGGGACAAGCAAGGGCATTGAAAAGCCTTTCATAAACAGCAGAAAAGGCATCATGCTGGCTGTGGAGTATGCGAAACAAGCATTGAGAACATAAATAATGTCGTTTGCCACAACCAGTGCCAGTCCTCCGTGGCTAAATCGCTAAAGACGCACTTCAAAGTGCAGTACCAACTCAATCCCGGGATGAAAAAAAGCAACAACTCACAAGACATGGGAGTCATGACCCATGATGAAAAAAGCAACAACTCACAAGACATGGGAGTCATGACCCAGGGGGGCCCACCCCCCTTAGAGTGTCAGGAGTTTAATAGGGCCGAAACACTTATCTTAAAAGGGGGGGGGGTACTTCCTCTGATGATCTGAAGGAGTTGTGTTGTTGTTCCGCTCTCTACGGTAGAGAGTTTCCTGCATACAATGACGTGGCAGATAGAAACATTGCTGGACAGGCTAAAATAAATGACAGGCTGAGAATGGACAAGGGTGATATTGTTAAAGCCGCATGGGAAAACTACGGAATGGAAGAACAATTAATTGTGAAGATGCTGCTAGAGCTAGGACAAATTAAGGGCGCAGGCAGAAAATCTGAACTATGTGGCAGAAAACGCATCGCAAACAACACTTGATGGGAACTACAAACAAACATATTCTTGGATTGATGACACTGCACATGGTGGAACATATATGGGGTTGTCCTGAATGCAATGACACCGGAGTCTGATTCTGAACCTTTGAACGGTGTGAAGAGATAGTGCCTTCACATCTTTAGGCCATTACAGCATTTGAGGTAGGGATACTAGCACATGTCCTCACTGCTTTTGTTTTCCTAGGGAAACCTCAGGTATCAGTTGTTATTGTTATTGTTGTTGTTGTTGTTGTTGTTGGTGGTGGTGGTGGTGGGGGTGTTGAAGCTGGATTGATCCCGAAAAAAAAAATTCCGCTCGAGTGCGAAATTGAACCAAGTGATTCTGATCGACAGGTGAATGCACTAACCAGTATACCAGCGCGACACCCTGGGTGCTGTTAAATGTGTCACTGGTTAAAGATCCTGGGTGGTGTTAAATGTATCACTGGTTAAAGAATCTCTCTCTCTCTCTCTCTCTCTCTCTCTCTCTCTGAGCCTTAAGTGCCCAGGGCACATGGGGCTTCCGCAATGGTTTTCCACAAATGCCTGTCCTTCGCCTTTTTTTCTGCTCTTGCCCAGGTGAGCCCTCTATTGCTCAACATCCTTTCTGTTGTTCTTCTCCATGTTTCTTTTGGTCTACCCTTACTTCTGTTCCCCTGTGGTGTCCATCTTAGTGCTATTTTTGGTAGTGAGTTGTCAGTCATTCGGAGCACATGTCCCAACCATCGCCAGCGTCTTTCCTCAATAATTGTTGTCGGTGGTTTCATCTGCATTTCTGCTAATAAGATGTTATTTCTTATGGTGTTTGGCCAAAATATTTTTCTAATTCTTCGTAAACATTTAGTCTGGAAAGAATTCAACTTGTTTTCTATGGTTTTGGTGATTTTCCAACATTCACTTCCATAGTGTAGTACACTTAGAACATTAATCTTAAATATCCTGATTTTCATATTTATGCTTAGTTTTTTTTATTTCCATATAGTCTGCAGCATTGCAAAAGCCTGGTTTGCTCTAGTAAGTCTGCTGTTGATGTCCTCTGTGCTGTCTCCATTTTCTACTACTCTGCTGCCAAGGTATACAAATTCGTTGACCTCCTCCACTAACTTGTTATCTACTTTGGATGCTGAGAAAAGATAAACTTGTTATCTACCATGGGTGCTGTTAAATGTGTCACGGGTTAAAGATAAGACTTGTCTCTATAGATCTGTTTATGTAACTCCAGATACTTCAGAAGGGAACTCCTCACCACTGCACCTGTAAGGGGAACACGCTGATCTCTTATATGTTTGTCAGATCTTCGACAGTATGTTTCCAATAACCACTGCGGTGAAGAAGGGTCTTGACCAGGTCTTGATCCCTACCTTGACAACTGTGCCATCTCTATACTGCTTTTTTTCACATACGTTCCCATGAGTAGAACTGATGGAATGTGACTGATAATCAGATGACGACATTTCTTTACAAGGTGAAGAACACGTATATGACGACGAGATTTTAATAGACTTCCTTCATCTGAGGTTACTTGCTGGTGTCAGAACCCAAATAGGATTTCCACTAGGATGTGAACAGTCCATTCACAAAAATCACTTTCTAGATGCCTGTCAAATGACAACAAGAGTTTTGGGGTTGGCGTTGTAACGTACACCTACCAAATCGTGTCTGGTGAATGTGTAACTCATTATGTCCTCTCAAGAAAAGGCAATCCGGGGTCCTCGATTAATTGAGGACAAATAATTCTATCCACATCTTCCTCCACTGGTGACACCGACTCAATTCTTGCCCCAGGATACGTTTGCCTGGGGGTTGCTGGACAGGATGGACACTGGCGGGAAGTTCATCGCAACTTCGCGGTTGCTTTCTTGTGTTGTCGCAACCCGATCGAGCGCTCAAATATTGACCCTTCATTTACCGTCCATCAATTGGGGTGGAGCGAGTCAAAAGGTGGTTGTCTCTTTCTTCTAGACGCTCAAACCACTCCGCCGGAGAATAATACGTTATTATGATCTGGGGCGCACGTACCCGGAAGACAAATTTTGTTACTTTTGACTTTTTCTGCCAAAGCTCTCGGGGGAGAGGCTTTCTGCCTGGGCAACCTCCCTCTATCCACAGTCCCGGCGACGGAAAATGTGTGGCTAATAGGAAAGGGAGCAATAGTTCTCTCACGAGCATAACAAGTAGACATCTGTGCAGGCCAGGCACGTTAGTAAGGGGACTTTTCTCATATTAATTGGTTTGCAACTTGAAGATCTGAAGTTAATTTCAGAATTCTTCTCCTAGGTAGGAAGCAATACTCCGTATCTCCCCCCCCCCCCCTTTCCCCGTCCCCCTCCAACCCCGTGTCCACAATTTTATTCAACTTATGTTAAACTAATGACTGCTTCTTTGTCACTTTAGTCACCCAGTTTCATGTATATGTGATCATATGTGGCTTTATTTGATCGTTTCTTATCTTCATGTCTTTTAATTATCGTTTACGTGGTTTTTTTTTTATCTCAGCTACGCATTTTCTTGTTCTCTTCTTCTCTGGTTCAAACAACTTTTTAATTACTCTGAGTGGTGTTAAATGTGTCACTGGTTAAAGACCTGAGTGGTGTTAAATGTGTCACTGGTTAAAGACCTGGGTGGTGTTAAATGTGTCACTGGTTAAAGACCTGGGTGGTGTTAAATGTGTCACTGGTTAAAGACCTGGGTGGTGTTAAATGTATCACTGGTTAAAGAATCTCTCTCTCTCTCTCTCTCTCTCTCTCTCTCTCTCTGAGCCTTAAGTGCCCAGGGCACATGGGGCTTCCGCAATGGTTTTCCACAAATGCCTGTCCTTCGCCTTTTTTTCTGCTCTTGCCCAGGTGAGCCCTCTATTGCTCAACATCCTTTCTGTTGTTCTTCTCCATGTTTCTTTTGGTCTACCCTTACTTCTGTTCCCCTGTGGTGTCCATCTTAGTGCTATTTTTGGTAGTGAGTTGTCAGTCATTCGGAGCACATGTCCCAACCATCGCCAGCGTCTTTCCTCAATAATTGTTGTCGGTGGTTTCATCTGCATTTCTGCTAATAAGATGTTATTTCTTATGGTGTTTGGCCAAAATATTTTTCTAATTCTTCGTAAACATTTAGTCTGGAAAGAATTCAACTTGTTTTCTATGGTTTTGGTGATTTTCCAACATTCACTTCCATAGTGTAGTACACTTAGAACATTAATCTTAAATATCCTGATTTTCATATTTATGCTTAGTTTTTTTTATTTCCATATAGTCTGCAGCATTGCAAAAGCCTGGTTTGCTCTAGTAAGTCTGCTGTTGATGTCCTCTGTGCTGTCTCCATTTTCTACTACTCTGCTGCCAAGGTATACAAATTCGTTGACCTCCTCCACTAACTTGTTATCTACTTTGGATGCTGAGAAAAGATAAAACTTGTTATCTACCATGGGTGCTGTTAAATGTGTCACGGGTTAAAGATAAAACTTGTCTCTATAGATCTGTTTGTTTATGTAACTCCAGATACTTCAGAAGGGAACTCCTCACCACTGCACCTGTAAGGGGAACACGCTGATCTCTTATATGTTTGTCAGATCTTCGACAGTATTTTTCCAATAACCACTGCGGTGATGAAGGGTCTTGACCAGGTCTTGATCCCTACCTTGACAACTGTGCCATCTCTATACTGCTTTTTTCACATACGTTCCCATGAGTAGAACTGATGGAATGTGACTGATAATCAGATGACGACATTTCTTTACAAGGTGAAGAACACGTATATGACGACGAGATTTTAATAGACTTCCTTCATCTGAGGTTACTTGCTGGTGTCAGAACCCAAATAGGATTTCCACTAGGATGTGAACAGTCCATTCACAAAAATCACTTTCTAGATGCCTGTCAAATGACAACAAGAGTTTTGGGGTTGGCGTTGTAACGTACACCTACCAAATCGTGTCTGGTGAATGTGTAACTCATTATGTCCTCTCAAGAAAAGGCAATCCGGGGTCCTCGATTAATTGAGGACAAATAATTCTATCCACATCTTCCTCCACTGGTGACACCGACTCAATTCTTGCCCCAGGATACGTTTGCCTGGGGGTTGCTGGACAGGATGGACACTGGCGGGAAGTTCATCGCAACTTCGCGGTTGCTTTCTTGTGTTGTCGCAACCCGATCGAGCGCTCAAATATTGACCCTTCATTTACCGTCCATCAATTGGGGTGGAGCGAGTCAAAAGGTGGTTGTCTCTTTCTTCTAGACGCTCAAACCACTCCGCTGGAGAATAATACGTTATTATGATCTGGGGCGCACGTACCCGGAAGACAAATTTTGTTACTTTTGACTTTTTCTGCCAAAGCTCTCGGGGGAGAGGCTTTCTGCCTGGGCAACCTCCCTCTATCCACAGTCCCGGCGACGGAAAATGTGTGGCTAATAGGCAAGGGAGCAATAGTTCTCTCACGAGCATAACAAGTAGACATCTGTGCAGGCCAGGCACGTTAGTAAGGGGACTTTTCTCATATTAATTGGTTTGCAACTTGAAGATCTGAAGTTAATTTCAGAATTCTTCTCCTAGGTAGGAAGCAATACTCCCATATCTCCCCGTCCCCCTCCAACCCCGTGTCCACAGTTTTATTCAACTTATGTTAAACTAATGACTGCTTCTTTGTCACTTTAGTCACCTAGTTTCATGTATATGTGATCATATGTGGCTTTATTTGATCGTTTCTTATCTTCATGTCTTTTAATTATGGTTTACGTGTTTTTTTTTTATCTCAGCTACGCATTTTCTTGTTCTCTTCTTCTCTGGTTCACACAACTTTTTAATTACTTCTTCAGTCATCGATATGTTTGTTGTTACTGTTTTGTTATGGCATCACTCTATCCTAGGTTTATACTTTTTTTCAGTTAAGGAGAAAAACAATGCTTGTGCTCCTAGAATTTTTAAATAAAAGTTTGTCTTTCTCTTCTGTCTAGACCTTCATAACATACTTTGACCTTTCTTCTGTCTTTCTCTTCTGTCTAGACCTTCATAACGTACTTTAACCTGTCTTCTGTCTTTCTCTTCTGTCTAGACCTTCATAACATACTTTAACCTGTCTTCTGTCTGTCTCTTCTGTCTAGACCTTCATAACATACTTTAACCTGTCTTCTGTCTTTTTTATCCGAATCTAAAGAAATTTAACTTTTCTTCTGTCATTTTTATCCAAATCTAAAGGAATCTTAAACGTGATCTCTGACTTACTTTTCAAGTGAATTGTCCTTCGGTTCAATGTGTCAGTTTATGTTCTTAAACTCGTGAGAACTTTCATCCTACACAGGACAGCGAAAATCTTCAACTAAGGTCAGTACAAAGCGAAACTGTCAAAACATTGACCAAGATCAAAGAGACGACACTCCGTGGCCAGTAGCGCTTGCACATCAAAGATGGTTACAGCAAAGCAAATTACGCTTGACAATAGGAGTGTTTTTACTGTGTTTGTCAAACGGTCTTCATTCAGTCGTGCTTTCTGAAATAGTCCTAGCTCTGACATATTCCAAAACGGAGGAAATGTGGCCAAGTTTCGACTCCTCCTCTCTCTCTCTCTCTCTCTCTCTCTCTCTCTCTCTGTAATAATTGTTTTTGTGCTTTCAGTCCTCATTCGTTCATCATTTTATCGACGTAGGTCCCTATTTTACGCTGCAAGAAAAAATACATCAAATTTCAGTAGACCATGAAATATAATAATGAATTCTATCTGAGACTTTCGCAGTAAATGTTGCCATGGTAACATAGTAAGCGATTTCAAACACTAAATAAACTTTAGATCTGACACTGAATCTGCATTCAACGGGGGTTTTCCTTCGTTGCTACCATAAATTTAAAAACCCTTTCGTTGTCCTAGTAAGCAACCAGCAACCTATAGCTGATATGCTAGCATCAGGATTAGCGAACCATTGTGACCAAGACCCTGCCCCACCTCTCCGTTGGTACCTCCCCTGGTGGAGTCTGCTAAAGAAACACTGTACACCCCCTGCTTTTTTAGCTGTACTCCGGGACTGAAAAAATAGCTTCCATAACCCGCTCCCACGCCGATGCGATGTTGGGGTCCCACTTTCACAGCATCAGCTGCAAAGAACACCAGTTCACAGTTACGGGGAGTTATAAAACAAGACAGTGTGTCCTTCGACCAGTAGCAAACGTATGAATGTGCGACCATACCGTGAAAAAAATCATGGATTACAAATGGATTTTTCTTTTACATTAAAAAAAAAAGTGAATTAGGTATCGTTCAGATCAGTGGTTTAGAGAACCCCATAAAGAAAACTGCCAAACTCCCACCCTGTCCACACATACAAAACATATAAGAAAATAACAGTTAGCTACATAAAACATATTAGAAGATGACAGTTAGCTACATTTAGCAACAGCTATTGTGTTGGAAAATAGTTTTCACAAAAAGAGCCGGGACAGCAGAGTCAGCGACAAGCGAATCTGTACACAACAGTTTGCGAATCTGTACACAACAGTTTGCGAATCTCCTAACAAGCTGGTGATCCACTGAACTATAACTGAGTGTGAAGAAGTGAGCTTTACCAGGCTAACAAAGGGTTATGCAGAACATATAAGTAATCTATAGTCGGTTAAAATAGGTGAAGTCTGAGAAAAGATAAAGTTGTAGTTGTTGTATCTCACAGCATCTGCACCTTTGGTGACTGAACTTACTTAAAGCGGTCCGTTTCTTACCAAGCTCCACCACCATAGGGTGAACTGTGGTGTAACAGTCGCATATTTATTTACATAAAGCGCTTACAGAACAAGGTCTTCATTAATTATGGTCTGATGGCCCAGTCTGCAGTGTCATGTCTGTAACTTGATCAATCATGACTGCATGACTCAAATGACATTTGTCATCTGTGATGTGACGAGATTGGTGTGTAAACATCACAACAACATGGCGTCTACGAAATAAACAAAAAAAAAGAAAACCCCTACGATGGCAAGATAGAAACAGCAAAAGTCCACAGTACTCCAGGCATTACAGAGCAAAATTGTCTGAGTTACTTTATCACCTGTCTCATTCAGTACAGCACAGGATAGTGATAACTCTTACACTCCTGGATGCTGGGAGAATATTTACCTCACAAATGAAATCACAAGTTACAAATGAAGTTACACGTTACAAATGAAGTTGCAAAGAAAAAGATGAAATTCTGCAGATCACAGTTTGAAGGAAACATCTGGCAGAAGACTGTGACCAGGAAGTCGTGGAGGTGCCACAGGAGGAAAACTGTCACTTTTATCCAGCGCCAGATTGGCTGAGACAGTCTTGGCAGATTGGCTGAGACAGTAGCGCTTGCACATCAAAGATGGTTACAGCAAAGCAAATTACGCTTGACAATAGGAGTGTTTTTACTGTGTTTGTCAAACGGTCTTCATTCAGTCGTGCTTTCTGAAATAGTCCTAGCTCTGACATATTCCAAAACGGAGGAAATGTGGCCAAGTTTCGACTCCTCCTCTCTCTCTCTCTCTCTCTCTCTCTCTCTCTCTGTAATAATTGTTTTTGTGCTTTCAGTCCTCATTCGTTCATCATTTTATCGACGTAGGTCCCTATTTTACGCTGCAAGAAAAAATACATCAAATTTCAGTAGACCATGAAATAATAATGAATTCTATCTGAGACTTTCGCAGTAAATGTTGCCATGGTAACATAGTAAGCGATTTCAAACACTAAATAAACTTTAGATCTGACACTGAATCTGCATTCAACGGGGGTTTTCCTTCGTTGCTACCATAAATTTAAAAACCCTTTCGTTGTCCTAGTAAGCAACCAGCAACCTATAGCTGATATGCTAGCATCAGGATTAGCGAACCATTGTGACCAAGACCCTGCCCCACCTCTCCGTTGGTACCTCCCCTGGTGGAGTCTGCTAAAGAACACTGTACACCCCCTGCTTTTTTAGCTGTACTCCGGGACTGAAAAAATAGCTTCCATAACCCGCTCCCACGCCGATGCGATGTTGGGGTCCCACTTTCACAGCATCAGCTGCAAAGAACACCAGTTCACAGTTACGGGGAGTTATAAAACAAGACAGTGTGTCCTTCGACCAGTAGCAAACGTATGAATGTGCGACCATACCGTGAAAAAAATCATGGATTACAAATGGATTTTTCTTTTACATTAAAAAAAAAAGTGAATTAGGTATCGTTCAGATCAGTGGTTTAGAGAACCCCATAAAGAAAACTGCCAAACTCCCACCCTGTCCACACATACAAAACATATAAGAAAATAACAGTTAGCTACATAAAACATATTAGAAGATGACAGTTAGCTACATTTAGCAACAGCTATTGTGTTGGAAAATAGTTTTCACAAAAAGAGCCGGGACAGCAGAGTCAGCGACAAGCGAATCTGTACACAACAGTTTGCGAATCTGTACACAACAGTTTGCGAATCTCCTAACAAGCTGGTGAATTATAACTGAGTGTGAAGAAGTGAGCTTTACCAGGCTAACAAAGGGTTATGCAGAACTTATAAGTAATCTATAGTCGGTTAAAATAGGTGAAGTCTGAGAAAAGATAAAGTTGTAGTTGTTGTATCTCACAGCATCTGCACCTTTGGTGACTGAACTTACTTAAAGCGGTCCGTTTCTTACCAAGCTCCACCACCATAGGGTGAACTGTGGTGTAACAGTCGCATATTTATTTACATAAAGCGCTTACAGAACAAGGTCTTCATTAATTATGGTCTGATGGCCCAGTCTGCAGTGTCATGTCTGTAACTTGATCAATCATGACTGCATGACTCAAATGACATTTGTCATCTGTGATGTGACGAGATTGGTGTGTAAACATCACAACAACATGGCGTCTACGAAATAAACAAAAAAAAAGAAAACCCCTACGATGGCAAGATAGAAACAGCAAAAGTCCACAGTACTCCAGGCATTACAGAGCAAAATTGTCTGAGTTACTTTATCACCTGTCTCATTCAGTACAGCACAGGATAGTGATAACTCTTACACTCCTGGATGCTGGGAGAATATTTACCTCACAAATGAAATCACAAGTTACAAATGAAGTTACACGTTACAAATGAAGTTGCAAAGAAAAAGATGAAATTCTGCAGATCACAGTTTGAAGGAAACATCTGACAGAAGACTGTGACCAGGAAGTCGTGGAGGTGCCACAGGAGGAAAACTGTCACTTTTATCCAGCGCCAGATTGGCTGAGACAGTCTTGGCAGATTATCTGAGAGAGACAGTCTTGGCAGACTGGCTGAGACAGTCTTGGCAGATTGGCTGAGACAGTATTGGCAGATTGGCTGAGACAGTCTTGGCAGATTATCTGAGAGAGACAGTCTTGGCAGACTGGCTGAGACAGTCTTGGCAGATTGGCTGAGACAGTCGTGACAGATTGCCAGAGAGTCGTGACAGATTGACAGAGACAGTCGTGACAGATTGGCTGAGACAGTCGTGACAGATTGCCAGATAATCGTGACAGATTGTCAGAGACAGTCGTGACAGATTGGCTGAGACAGTCGTGACAGATTGCCTGAGAAAGTCGTGACAGATTGTCAGAGACAGTCGTGACAGATTGGCTGAGACAGTCGTGACAGATTACCAGAGACAGTCGTGACAGATTGCCAGATAGTCGTGACAGATTGACAGAGACAGTCGTGACAGATTGGCTGAGACAGTCGTGACAGATTGTCAGAGACAGTCTTGGCAGACTGGCTGAGACAGTCGTGACAGATTGGCTGAGACAGTCGTGATAGATTGGCTGAGACAGTCGTCTCCATTTACTCTATGAACACCGAGATGACTTTTTTTCGAGAACCGTAGGGAAAGACTGTTATCGCTGCTGTGAAAATGATGTAAAGAAACCATGAACTGATTGTGCTTTGGACTATTCTCATAACATATTTCTCATTTCATGTAGTTAACTAAGCAAGCAGTCATGGTTTGATGATGATCATGTACCTATAAAACGAATTAGCTTGGAAGGACCATCATTCATGCACTTTGGATACATCCATGGGTACTCTGATGTCCTCTCCAATATAATATATAAACTAGGAAAAAAGTAGGAACAGCTTTATTACTTAACGAGCACAGTTATAAACCCGTTCTTACTTTTTATCTAGTTTATACATTTTGTTATCACGGTTTTACTGCAGTGGCTTCATGTATAGTTATATACTTATTTTTGTATACTTATACACTAATTATTTGTGTGTTCCTCTCCAACATGTCCTATAGCGTATACTTACGGATTAACCTGTGTTCTTTGTTGTGTGACCATCCATCTGTAGCCCTTGATTAATCGTTCATTTTTTGCTACTCCAAGTTTCAGCCTTTACTCCTCATTTCTTGACAACGACCCAGATTCACACCTATCAGTGAAGTCCCTTCTCATTTCATTTTGACACAGATATCTACTATCTTTCTGTCACGTTTTTTTTTTGTCTTCTTAACTTAGACGTATAATTTCCATCAAACAGTTCTTAAGTATGATCTCAATTTTGATAAGCATATAAATCTGAATTACATGATCTTTCGTGAACAGTTGCCTCTGTTGATCTCAAGAGCCGTCAACGGATTCTATCTTAATGGGCAGCTCGAACTGTCACCAAATATGAGTACAGATCCTTCAGTTTTCTACTCACTGTATCTACATATATTCACCTGCTCTCATAAGAACCTGTCTCAAACTAGCTCATTGTTTCATCACATCAGCATGACTATCTGCTTCTATATCTCTCTGTCTGTATCTAAAGCACAGTTATCTTTGTCTCAGTTTACTTACCCGAGTCTCTGTCTCAGTGTCTGAGTATCGTAATGTCGGAGTTTTTTCGACGGCGAGTATCTGGCGATTTTAGTCTCAGGGAGGCCTCTTGCCTCTTGACTCCTCCGGTCTCCTTCAAAAAAAAATTCTTTATTTGTTCTTCCAAATCAAGGATTCGTGTGATAACAGTTTGGTATCTTTTTTTTTTGTTCTATCTCTCTAGTAGTACTCTCTTGCAACACTCCCTCTCTCTCTCTCTCTCTCTCTCGCACGCTCTCTCTTTCTCTCTCTCTTCCATATTTCCTCTCATTCTGGAGATGTACATGAATTTGTTTTGGCATTGCCTTCTCTTTCTCTCCTGGGATGTACATGAAGACTTGTTATTTTCTTTTAACTCTCTCTCTTTCTTTCTTTCTCTCTCTCTCTCTCTCTCTCTCACTGTGTGTCACACTTTTTATCACACGTTGTTTCCATTCATTGCTGCTCAGTTTCAGAATAAGTTGACATGATGAGTTCAGGTCTAACCTTTCGGAAATTCCCTGATTTTCTGAGAGATCAACTCCCTCAAATGCTCCTTCCTTTTCCTCAGTGATTATTTCCCCTGACAGCTTTCAGGTGGCGGCAGCCAGGTGAGAAGCTGAAGAAACGTACACCTGGACAATGGAATGCCAGAGTGTGTTGGAGTCTCGAACCGTGAGCCTGACGGGAGAAAATGAAGTGGATACTTACTGGACAGAATTGGTCACCCGATCCCAATTTCATACTTAGCCCCTTGAGTCCAGCAATTCCGCTGAACGGGGTCAATATTGACCTATGGGCTTGCTGGCTGAATTATCGTTTTGGACAAGTTTTTGTGCGCCGTGAAAAGTCTTCAGCATGGAGAGTTGGGAATCATTATGGAAACCGGATTACAGAAGAATTAACTCGAGGGAAAGTGGCTTGATCGTAAATTTCATCTCCTGGGTAGGAATCATGAAATCGCTGTAGCTGGATTGCCGTGAAGATTATGTAGTTCATGAAAATGTAAACTCCAGTCGTAGAAATGCTCAGAATCTCAAAGAAAAGTGCTTCCTTCTCAGCATGTTAGTCAATATTAGTAAATGAATACTGGAAAGGAGTCGCTTCGCTGTTGTCTGTGGTTAGCAAGATGTACTCGCGAAACCAGTAAATATTTATCTCATCAAATTCAACAAACACGGGCGTTCTAACACTGATTTCAGCGTTCAAGAAGCCTAGCTTGCACTTTGTGACGACTTGGCTATTGTAGAACATGGTATAATTTCACATACTACACTTCCCATTTCACATAATAATATTTGTACAACAGCGGGTACATGACATCACGATGTATTGCCTAACTGTGTAAACATTCGTGCAGTCAACAGAGGTGTCAGTAGAGTGTTTTGTGTTTTTTTTTTGTGTCATTGCCGCGTGCCTCTCTCTCTCCCTCTCTTGTCTTCTCTTCTCATCCCCATCAACCCACCAAACCACCTCTCCTTCCCTCTCTCTTTCTCTCTCTCTCCCGTCTCCTTCCTTCGTGTCTGGAGTTAAGAATCCACATTTTGTTTATTTTCAGACACAGTTTGTCACATCAAATAAAAGAAAAAGCAGATAATTTTAAATAAAGTTTACAGTAAACACTTACCGCCAGGTATGAACTTTTCCTCCCACGTTTGATTGTTGTAGCTTGTATAATTAGACTATGACTTTTTTTTTTAATCCCATGCCATTAATGCCACATCATTGGTCAGCACAGACACGTGACCATTTGTTGCTAGCCGACAAATGGAAGATTTTATTTATTGTTCACTTATTGTGAATCGATCGAAAAGAAAGAAAGAAAGAAAGAAAGAAAGAAAAGATAAACTGCAGAATAAGTATTGATGAATATCTATGGCAATAGTCACTTGTATCGTGTCTCAGTGTGTTTTTCCTTGCACGGATAGACAGATTGTCATAAAGAAAGAATCAAGAGACGATAAAGCAAATAAAAGAAAGTAAACAGGGATATAAAAGAAAGATAGACAACAGAAGAAAGGAAGATCTTTGCAAACAGTGACACACTGGACAGACTATCAGACATGATCATGAAAAAAATCCTGCTCAGATCATGAAGGTCTTCGTTTTCAGTTGAAGTGTATTTTAATCTTCTTTTGTTCTGTATGTTATAACTTTACGTGAAAGTTAATTCAGTTCAGTTATCATACGAGATTTTATTAAATCATATAGACTCTATTTTTATAAATGAAATGCCCTGTCATTAAGCAGGCTTGATCAGGCTCCCCATCATACAATGTCTACCGGTGTTTGCCTCCCTGCCACATCGTTCAGATATCTTTCTTTTCTTTCAGTCTTTTCCCCCTCTCAAGTTTTCACGTTATAATTAAGTTCTGCTAACTTCTGTCTTCCTGTGACATTTATTTTCCTGTGACAACGCTCAGACATCTTTCTTTTCTTTCAGTCTTTTCCCCCTCTCAAGTTTTCACATTATTATTTGGTTCTGCTAACTTCTGTCTTCCTCTGACATTTATTTTCCTGTCGCAGTGTTTAGATATCTTTCTTTTCTTTCATTTTTTTTTCACTCCATCAAGGTTTCCAGTTCCTCTTCTTTGTCGTTGGCCCAGACACTGACAGCAATCTCTCTGACAAATGCTGCAGTTTTTTTCTAAGGTTTTCATGGAGCCTCTCTTGTAAGGACTGGTGTCTGGGCAGGAGGTCCTTTGCCTGAGAGCGTTGTACAGCTGGCAATGCTAGAGGGTACGTCTGTTGCTGTTTGAGGCATCATCTACATCAGAAGCTGAAAATCGGTCCACCTGCAGCAAAGGTTTCAAGTGACTGTCAGGTTCTGCTAACTTTTGTCTTTCAATGTCATGTTTAAAACATTGTGGTTGCCTTTTGCTTACGGTTTTAATTAACTATTGGCTGATACTCTGCAACTATATACAAAAAGATTCTTTTCCTTATTGCGTTTTCTTTCGCATCAGTCAGCCATTTGCATGTCACTTGCGAAGCTTTGCCCCTCTAACAGCTCTCCTGTAGGCCTCTCGGTTGTGAGCAAGATGCCCTGCTGCTAGTGCGTCCATTCTTGCAGCCGTATTCGCCTTGCGAATTCCCATTCCCATTTATTTCGCATATTTCTTTAAAAATTCCATCTCTGTTGCTGTCATGTTCTCCTTCATCTCCTTGTTTCCCCCCTCCCCCCCCCTCTCTCTCTCTCTCTCTCTCTCTCTCTCTCTCACACACACTGTTTATGCCCCAGCAAAAACTGAGCCCAACTGGTAGTAGAACTATTCTCTAGCATTGTTTATTTGTACCCTCATGTAAAATGTTGCTATGCTATTTTTGACTTCAGGTGTATATTTTTGTTATTCTTTGACTGCTTTCCTGCTATTAACTGAATTCTTATGTCAGGCTTCCTGACACTGTTCTTGCTGTTTTGAAATAAGAGTAAAAACTTGTTTCAGTTGGCTTCAAGACCCTATGTTTTAAAGTAAGACTCAATAACGTGTGCCAGTAGTAACGCAGTGATAATTTGATATCGGATTATCCTTTTTGTGTCATACCGTGAACGAGTACGATTACCTCCAGTCAATGAGCCCAGAATAATTCTCCCGGTGGGTGGAGTTTGTTGGACAATACCCCAATACGTCATGCATGGATGCGCATGAAAAGAAACAAATTAGATTCGTTCAGGGGGCATTATTGAAACCAATATCGCTCTTCCATTGGTTTCTCATTAACAATAAGCCCATGATATCGGCCGTCAAGCGTCGTGTGTCATGAGGGCGGTCTTGGCGACTTGTGACGGGGTACCTAACAAGATGGGAGGAGGAGTTTGGGAAATAAACAATATTTGTTGTCTTTCTTGTTTTTAAATGAAAATTTCTCTTATAGTTAATTTTTAACATCATTTTAACACTACTCGCTGTCATAAACGTTGGTAAAATTTCAAAATAGATTATATCTTGTCCAAAAGAACCAAAATTCTGCGTAACAAAAAAACAACTGAAATATGGGCAGGGTCAAATAACAATGGTTTTTAATGATTGACAGTTTTCCATGTACATGGGGGATGTAAGATTTCGGCTGTTTAATCCACTGACAAACAGACAAGACATCAAACTGTCGGTCAGCAAGATAAGGTGGATGCCATCCCGTGTCATCATCGAAGCAGAAATTTAATACGGGACATCTGGATATTGTTTTCTTTGTAGTGAGATCCCACTGTAAGGACTGAAGCCTATATTTGGGACAGTTTCATTAACTATTCAAACACTTACGTGGACTTTATGGTAAAGTTAAATTCTGTTCATATGTATCGGTGTAATACAGACATTTACTTATGTTGTGTTTATTTTTAAATGTGTGCAAATATTCATACATATTTCTTCATGGCAGTTGGTTTATTTCACCATTATCATAATGTAGCTGTTTGATCATAAAACTTGATAATCACATATCTCCAGTTGGAATCGTCTCTTTCTGTTACCGGATATATCGTATCTGTGTCTTGACAGAGCACCACGTTAATACCTAACTTCATTCTTCAGATATCTGATTTTTAATACTCTTTACAAAATTATTTTGTCTTTACTATCAGTTGTTCTGATATTATAATCTTGTCTGATACGTGCCCCTCGGTATATCCATTGCATTCATGCTCTTCTACGTTTACTACGACCACTTTGTCATATAAGCTCATGTATTGAGTTTTGACTCATTCTATGAAACTGCACACTGAATTCATAATCTTCTACTGATTTACATTATACGTTCTCTATCATCCGTTCATTCATTTCATTTCATTCATTTGCATGTCCCTTGCGGAACTTTGCCTCCCAAACAGCACTCCTGTAGGCCTCTCGGTTGTGAGGAAGATGGCCTGCTGCTGATGCATCCTAGCATCCCTTACATGTGTGAATAATATTAAACTCTGTACCTGACCTTGTTCTGCACTTGTTTCTCATATATTAGTATATACACAACACAGGCAGTTATATCAATAGGCCAAATAGACATCCACTGAGATCTCAGAGGGGCGCAGTGCTGACCTCTGAAGCTCACATTTGTTAATACATTTAACTTATGTTAGTACACTTAAATCGCTGTTGATGGAGCTAGTTGTATAGTAAATCAACCTGGACTTTGCTATATAAACCCTATATAGTAAATCAACCTGGACTTTGCTATATAAACCCTATATAGTAAATCAACCTGGACTTTGCTATATAAAAACTATATGATAAATCAACCTAGAGTTTGTTATAATAAACTCAGTCTTTATGGAAGCCTTTCTCACTGATCTGACAATGCTTCGTATTACTCACTTACCACGCAGGTAGTTTTTCATTTCTGCTCTCTTAGACAGTCTAAGAAAGGATTACTCACCTTTTACTTTGGTGAGTGGTATCAAGAAGTATTAATGTTCAGTGTTGCCTATTCCTTTGTGAAATCTTTTGATTTTGATATTGAACACTGCTCATTATTAGCTTTCATGTTCTTGTTGCGCTCCTGCTTTGATAAGGCTGTCTTGCTTCCACGCTTTCAAGACTGTCTTCTTTCCGTGCTTTCTAGACTGTCTTGCTTCAGTGCTGTCAAGACTGTCTTCTTTCAGCGCTTTCTAGACTGTCTTGCTTCAGTGCTTTCAAGACTGTCTTGCTTCCACGCTTTCAAGACTGTCTTCTTTCCGTACTTTCAAGACTGTCTTGCTTCCACGCTTTCAAGACTGTCTTCTTTCCGTGCTTTCAAGACTGTCTTGCTTCCGTGCTGTCAAGACTGTCTTCTTTCCGTGCTTTCTAGACTGTCTTGCTTCAGTGCTGTCAAGACTGTCTTCTTTCAGCGCTTTCTAGACTGTCTTGCTTCCGTGCTTTCAAGACTGTCTTCTTTTCACGCTTTCTAGACTTTCTTACTTCAGTGCTTTCAAGACTGTGTTGCTTTCGTGCTTTCAAGATTGTCTTTCCTGCTTTCTAGACTGTCTTATTTCCATGCTTTCAAGACTGTCTTGCGTCCGTGCTTTCTAGAGTGTCTTGCTTTCGTGTTTTCTAACCGCACCAAAGTGGAAATGGAAATCAATAGCAAAGATATAGCTTCAACGAGTTTGAGAATGTAAAGATTTATGTACCAACTCAAAATCGGTCCATTATTTTTTCATTGACCTTTGCCTACATTTCGATCTGTGAAACAGCTTTTACATTTTCCTTTGGAGAATCTATGATTTCTTAAGCTGTTCACCATATTTTCATCTTTCACTGAAAGCAGCATTTAGAGTTACACATCTTTGCCCATTTTTACTCAGCTGCGCTCAGCTGAAGTGAATGAATGTGCCCTGAACAGATGAAGCACTTTACTTTTTTTTTTTTTTTTGCCGTCAATTACGTTTTTGTCGTAATTCATGTAATGGTTTGTATTTCACAAATAAAACTGATGCATAGTCTCTGGGGTTTCTTCTTGTATCTACTTCACTGGTAGTGCCTACTTAGCTGGAAGTCTTCTTCTGGTATCTACTTAAATGGAAGTCTTCTTCTGGTGTCTACTTAGCTGGAAGTTTTCTTCTGGTGTCTATTTAGCTGGAAGTCTTCTTCTGGTATCTACTTAAATGGAAGTCTTCTTCTGGTGTCTATTTAGCTGGAAGTCTTCTTCTGGTGTCTATTTAGCTAGAAGTCTTCTTCTGGTGTCTATTTAGCTAGAAGTCTTCTTCTGGTGTCTATTTAGTTGGAAGTCTTCTTCTGGTGTCTACTTAGCTGGAAGTCTTAAGTTTCAGTTCTGACGTTTGTTTCAACTTATTAATGTAGTTTAAATGACATTTCCAAGACATCATATGCGGATTCCCTGGGTCCTAGTAGTGCACTTTAGGGAAAACCTGACTTCTAGTCAAAATATCTGGAGACTGTAGTTCTTACTAAATGAATTCCTGTTCGGATTATCTATCTTTCTTTGACTTCCTGCTGGCTTACTTTACTGAAGATGCCCATTGTTATAAATATCTAATTAAAAAATACAAACTTGTCCAACCTTTTATAACTTTGTCAAAGATACTGAACAAGTAAGCCTAACTAATTTACTGCTGCCGCAAGGCGTATGATATGGACAAAATTTCATGCCCAGGACATTGTTGTACAGCTAAAAAAATGCTAATGTCAAGGGCATTATAAGAACACCAGGTCAGTTCTCCTATTTCACCTAGTATAAGGAGGTGTATGAGGACGAAGTCCACGTATTTTCATTGAAAAAGAAAGTATATAATTAAGGAAAACTATCAGATAGAACAGCAGATAGCTACTCTATTGATGTGTTAATTATTGTAATAGCATAAAAGTCTTATGGTCTTGATATTGAGTGAATGTTTTTAACTTTTAATAGTAAACAAAAAATAAGTTAAAACAGCACATACTTGCAAGAGCGTATGAGCTGAACTGTGCTCAGTGACACTAGGAACAGACAAACTAACAAACTTTCTTTTCAAAGGGTCATGAACAAGACACACAGGCCCGCCTTACATTTTTTGCCTTTCGTCTCTCAACTTTCATCCAAACGCAGCCATTCAACATCAGTTTCGTACTAACATTCATTCATGTCCCCTGCGGTACTCTGCCTCCCCAACAACACTCCAGCCGGCCTCTCGGCTGTGAGAAAGATGTCCTGCCGCTGATGCTTCCACCTGCAGATCACCAACGATGTCCTGCAGCCATCCTCGCTCTGGAAGCCTAACATTACAAACATAAAATGCAATACTAAATATGGATTGATAACTTCCGCATGTAACCTTTCAGCAGACATTCAACAATATACGCAAATAGAAATCACGATAAAGTTGACATTCTCATGCGAAGAACAGTCAAGGTGATACAATGTTTGTGCACCATAATTATTTTTTGTCACTCTCCAACCACAGACTGCTAAGTAAAGCTATAATGAAAGGAAATCTCTTAAAGAGGCGTGTAATCAAAGTCAAACAAGAACTGCATGTTTGAAATTAAAAGAAGGAATATAGCTTGTGAATTTTAAGTGGGATGAAGAATATTCCAGAGGTGAGCGGCAGAGTAAGCAAGGTTTTTATTTGTGTGTACAAGTCGATTCTAGATTTTGGGACAAAAGAATTGTTTTAAAGCTGGCTATGTTGGATTTTAACTGTGCCCGCACCGCAGATAGGGTGGAACGTTGTAGATATAATTTTGTGAACTAACACGGCTCTGTTGGACATGAATCTGGTGTTTTTTTTTTCCGAGACAGAGACAGACAGACAGACAGGCAGGCAGGCAAGCAGGTAGATAGACAGACAGACAGGCAGGCAGGCAGACAGACAGAATTATGATATATTTGTGCTGATCTGTAGTCTGTGCTGGGTGTTTGTCACTAATAAAATGTACTGAATGTTTCTGAAGTAAGTGAAGATTTTTTTTTATAGTGTGATCATTTGTCTGATATAAACTGTATGTTCTTTATGTCTTCATATGTGTTTAATTTTGGGTAACATATAAACATCTCATGGTATGAGCTTAGTTATATTTTGTACATGAGGGTACCAAGTTAAGTGTTGCTTGATGGTAGAGCCATCAAGGATTTATGTTCGCTAAAATTTTCTGTGATTTTTCACAATAGAGCTGTCGTGTTGTTTCTGGTGGGCAGGCAAGAACGCAATCGAGCGAACCACAAATCAAAGACAAATTCAAGATTTATCAGTCAGTCAGTCATTTGCATGTCCCTTGCGGAATTTTGCCTCCATAACAGCTCTCCTGTATGCCTCTTGGTTGTGAGCAAGATGCCCTGGTGGTGATGCATCCATTTGCATATCATCAACGATGTCTTGCAACCATCTTCGCCTTTGTCTTCCTCTTTCTTTTTCCCATTATGTACCCTTCCAAGACGGTCTTCTCTAGATTATCATGACGTTTAATGTGTCAAAAATATCTAAGTTTTCTCTGTTTAATCCTCTTTATTAGCCAGCCTTCTTCAATATTAAGTTCTTGTAGTATGAATATATTTATTCTTTTTTGTGTCCATGATATTTGAATAACTCTTCTGCAGCATTTACATTCAAAGGCATTTATGTGTTTTTCAGCTGTTTTGTTAAGTGTCCAGGTCTCACAGGCCTATGTGAAAGCGATGGGAAAGATGCATGCCCTTACAAATCTTATTTTTGTAGTTCTGTCTGTTCCTCTCCACGGCTTATTTAGTTGTCAAGATTTATACATTCGTTATTTATACATCAGTTAAATATTTGAATCTGTGCAAAGAGTGGTCAGTATAAAAGAACAAAAATACAAGGTTCTCAAATCTAAAAATATGTGCTTGCTCAACAAAAGTCTTGGCGAATAAAAACAGTGTTGAAGTTGTAAGAAGATCAGTGATAGGCAGGATACTCTTTTGTTATACTTCAAGTCCAATGGAACCAGTAGGTAGTCATTATTTGTGGACGTGTAGAAGAGACACCTTTACATACACGACTCAGTGCTGCAGATACAACAGTTATTGATTCCAGGGAGGTATGATGCTGGGCCATAGTATTCACGCCATCAACAAGGATGTTCTGTATTGCTGTTGTACTACTAACACATGTTTCGTTGGTTCTGCAGTAGGGTCGTTGTGTCTTGTAGTTAAAGGTACAAGAGCCACACGGGAAATGGTTGATTTGTGAGTGATAGGATAAACGATTAGGAGTCCTTACTCAGGGCAAGCCAAAAAAGGAGAAATCACTTTTACACTCGACTTTCTGGCTGTAGTCGACGCAGATGGTAAAGACGTCGTTAGCATGGATGCAAGTGGTAGTATCCTGGATGTGGTAATGACAGGAAATGCCCATACATTTACTACCGACAAGTTGTGACTTGCCTCTGACTGTTAGGTACATAAACAGTCCTACTACGTCCGTGGTAACAAAGTTAGCATGAGGCTGTGGGGCGGACAGGGGCAGGTACGGCAAGTTGACACGTGAAGCTGCCAATGGTTTGAGTGTCGGATCTTCCTGGAAGTTATGCGATCAGGGTGACATTGGTAATACGGGGTTAGAGGCTCTGGCTGGCGGTTTGAGCTGTGTTTGGTTGTCCAAATGCCCTGCTCAATCAAGCTGGATATTTGATTTTTTTTTAACCTGAATACTGCTGTCAGACTTAGTGACATGTGTCTGGTCCATGTAGATTCGTTTTCTTTGGGGCACCAGAGACTGGGGTAAAGAACGAAGTACTGTTGATGAAGACAATGTTGTTTTTGTGACATAATGTCTGAAAAACTTGTTTTTAAATCTACCAAGCGACGTTAACCATCATAGCAGGGTGGGTTAATATTAATTAATTCATTCATTCATTTGCATGTCCCTTGCGGAACTTTGCCTCTCAAACAATATATGATATAATATATGATATGCACAAGGCGGTCCTGTGATATGTTTACTTAGTGGTGGACATCAATATCTTTATTTTAGAGAGTTGAGTACTCAGAGTGGTCGTGCTGTCGTCTACTTCATCCTTTGATCGACGCTGACTCGTCTCAGGGTTTGGATTAACTACCAGCCCCTTGGTATGGCTGCCACTGAGTCGATGTTTTCACTTGTAATGTACATCCTGTCACCGCATATCCCTTTCATCACGGAGCAATGTTCACTCTAAGCTATGCGGCAGCCTGGCCGAGCACAAAAACGAAAAAAAACCAACGAAAACATCATCATCATCATCATCAGGTGCCGTGCCAACTGGCTTTGGCTATTATACTTCTCCAGAGTACACGATCCTTCATGCAGACCATCAGCTCAGTTGGTGATCTCCTCTCAAACCATTCCGTCAGATTGTCCAGTATCATTTCTCTTGGTATTCCTCTTAATCTTCTTCCTCCTGTTTTTCCTGTTGTTATAATATTTTCAATGCCCCCTCTTATCATTGCATGTCCTATGAAAGTACATTCTCTCTCTCTCTCTCTCTCTCTCTTATTTTTTTACAAGATTTTTTGTCTCTCCAGCTCTTCTCATAATTCTTCATTAGTTAATTTTGCTGTCTAGGGGATTCGCAACATTCTTCTAATAAACCACATTTCTGTTGCTTCCAATGATTTTTGTGCAGACCTGCTTATTGTCCATGATTCACTTCCATATAACAAGATAGTTTCAATGTAGCATTTTAGGGCTCGTTTTCTAACATTCATTGATAAGGATGTGTTGCATAATATGTTTCTCATTCTCTGAAATGCAGTCTTTGCTTGCCCTATTCTGTTCCTAATTTCTGTTCAGCATTTCCCATCTGAAGTTATTACTGCTCCAAGGTATTTGAATTTCATAACCTGCTTTATAATAGTTCCGTTTAATTAATTTTTACTACAATTTCGTGGATTTACTAGAGCAGCAGAATAAAATAAATTCAGATTCGAACACTAATCCTCCTGTTGACATGCTTAAAACACCCAAACTATTGGGCATTCAGATCCCAGACCGCTTTCAATGGAACATTAAAGTTAGTAGGGCACAGGTAGCGGTGGTTCTTACATGTGTAAGCAGTTACAGGTGGATGGTGGACTGATGCTGTAAACAGTCAAACGTTACTGTTCTGCATTTCCCATCTGAAGTTATTACTGCTCCAAGGTATTTGAATTTCTGCACCTGCTTTATAATGGTATAAAAATGAAAACATACCGCACAAAAATGTTATATGCCGCCCAAAAACATAAAACTGTTACTTTTATGTGTGAATTTTCTGATTCCTGGTGCTACTCTGTGCTAAAGTTACACTGAAGAAACTTATGATAATCTTACGTTAGTTTATTTTTCTGATTTCTTTGGATTTTAGTATTTTTATTTTTATTATGATAACTCTAAATTATGCTTTGTAATTTGACATTATGGCGCACTTTTGCGCATACATTTTTTAAAGAATATGTTTGCTCTCAAGTTCACAAGAGTGTACAAAGGTAACGAGTCAGTGATAACTCAATGACACGTATTGTTCTCCATGTTCTCCATGTTGTTGCTCTACTAATGTTTTGTATATGTTGTTCAAGGTGTAGTTTTTAAATAGGAATTGGGTACAATTCATCAATTGATTTGGTTGGTTGGTTATTGCATGGATTGTGGCTTCTGTCTGCATTCCTTGAAGCTTTCATAACGTCAAGCTTGGCCACATAACACACTTCTTGCTTGCCTTGTTAGCTTGCTTAGCACTTCGATGTGTCATTACAGCCTACCAATATGGTTATCGCTTTCACTGAGCGACACGTGACGAATGTAAAAAATCGTGGAGACCAAACTGAAGGCAACTCAATGCCTTACCATAGGAAGGAAACATCAGGGACATTTAGCTGTGAACGTGTGTGTGGAAGAGGCTACTTTTTATTTGTACAGATTTGTTGTGATTGTAGAGTTTGTGTTTTTTTTTCTTTAGCAATTATTAAACTCATCACAAGTTATTGTAGTATAGGATTATTTGGCACGCTTTGGGAGGTAAGTATGCACTATCATTTGTCAGAAAAAAGTTAATTTTCTCAGAAATGTGGATCACCCGTGATTCTGTATAAAGTGAGCGCTTTCTCTGGTTGACTGTGTCGACTTTCATGAAGTCGATGTCTAGCAGAGGTCGCTGTGGTGCGAATAATGTCAACAAAAAACCATCGGTAAAAAGATTTGTTTGACGTTTAAAAAAAAACAACGTTATTTTAAGGAAATAATCGTTCTCAGTCTGAGAGGGAAATGTGATTGCAATGGCAGTTTAGAAACAGCAGGAAGACATTAATAACCAGCAGAAATTTGAGACATATAAAAAGACGTAAAGCTATTAGAAATGTTGAAATAATCATCAATCAAGTCTCTAAATGCAAACGTATCGCAATCTCGAAAGTGGAATATTCGTTCCTTGAATAATGGTCCGGACCCGAATTAGAATTTGATAATATAACCATCTTTTCTTACTTTGTTTACTTTCTTATAAGTAGCTCATACTGGCACTTTACTAACAGTGTGTGTCGCTTGTGACAGTAGTTTTTACTGTGACAGATTACTGTAGCAGTCGTGCGGATAAAGAAGCAATCAAATTTTGTACCGTATACGAAGCCGTGCTCAGAGTAAATACTGAAGTTAAATGAATGATGTTTTGTCTCAGAATTAAAAAAAGTACTAAAATCTTAATTTTATAACTAAAGGAAATAGCGAGGTCGGAGATTCTACGACTATGGATTGTTGTTTAGTGCCTTTCAGCAACATAGAAATGATGTCACGGTTTTGAGGTATCCACTCACTCACTCACTCACTCACTCACTCACTCACTCGAGTAAGTTAGTGCTACAAAGCTACCAAGTAAACAAACATATTATTAACCATTTCGTCACTGAAGGAAGCAAGTGTTTGCTGCTGTGAGTTTTGTTGGGACATTATTTTGCAGCTTTTCTTGTGATTTATTTATCCAACGCTGACTTTTCTATGATGGGTTACAGTAGCAAGTGTTTGCTGACTTGAGTCTTAGTTTCTTTAGAGTTATCTATTCTTCTAATATAATATCGAAAAGGAACAAAGTAACTTTTTTTTTTTTTTTGCCTGTCAGTCAAGGTATATTGCATGTAATACCACAGTAACAGTGCGATTTGAAAGAAGAAGACAAACCGAGGTGTAAGTGTCACAGACTTAGCGCTGAAACTAAAACATGAATGCCCTAGCTCTTTCCGTGTCATGGCGTAAGGGAGTAAAACGCGGGTCTTTGTAAGTAAGGGGGTATAGTTGTAAAATGGAATGGAAAACTGTTTCCATGTACTTCCGTATACGTAATATGTGTCAAAGTGTAGCTAAATGAATGAAAATTTCATAAATGCAGAGTTTTCTAGGAAAAAAGAAGTAATGTGATGTTTTTAGACACTGATTGTGGCCAGCTCACCATCGGCTAGGTCTAGATTCGCGCTACTTACCCCTACTTACCATCTGAGATGTTTAGATCTACTTGTTTATCTCGTATTGTGACTCCGTATTGCATTTCCGCTGCATGAATGTCCGAAATAACCTCCTAACTACTTCTCTGGTCGTCTAAATATGTCTAAATCTACTTAGAAAACATTCAAGAACAGCGGGGTGGCCACAGGCTATGTCCATACCCCTATCTACATCGTCAAAAATTGAAAAATTTCCATGCTTCGCGTCCTTGTTCTCGCTCGGCATCGCTCGTAACTAGGCACGCATTCTCCATTTTGAAAGTGTCACCGGAATCGCGGACGAAATATGTACAATCTAAATGTTACATCGCTTGTTTTAATGAAAAACAATGTCGAATTGTCGACCATACGCACGCTTGGGACCACCGGAAGTGTCGAAAATTCGACCCAACGCACGGAAAGAGCTAGGGCACACAAACATTCCATGGAATAATTACATTACCATTCAAATTAGTTGTAGTAATATTTTTCCTATAACTTCATCAGCTTTGTGCTTTGTTTAACATTTTAATTGTTTTTCGCTGAGTTCTTTGGGCTTTCGTCCAGTTCATTTTCCTCATTAGATTTACTTGTTTTCATGACACAGGTCGCTCAGTGAAGGACATCGGGTCAAGGTTTAGAAACCAGAAGACAGGAGTGGGACCAGCATGATCCTGAGCACGAACAGTTTGTCTGAACAGTATCTGAGTGGAGGAAACCAGCTTGCGCTTCCGTCGTGTATGATGTCCAGCCCATCTTCTGGGCAGGTCAACCACACATCCCGGCATTTAGGTAGGCCACTCTCTTGTTCTAAGTCAGAGACTTAGACAAAGAGCAAAAACAAAACAAAACATCATTTAGACAACACTGCGTCCTACACAGATATTTTTTTCAATACTTTTAACAATAAAATAATAGCAAAGAAAAGGTCTCTGTTGGAGTGACGATGTAAACGAAGCAAAGCTTGTCCAGTCTGCCCCGCTTCATGAAAGAAGCCGAATTCCATTTTTCAGTCTCAGTAGACGTTGGAGAAGAACAACAGAAAGGATACTGAGCAATAGAGAGCTCACCTGGGCAAGAGCAGAAAAAAAGGCAAAGGACAGGCATTTGTGGAAAACTCTTGCAGGATGCCCCGTGTGCCCTGGGCACTTAAGGCTCAGAGAGTGAGAGGAGAGTAAGTGAGAGAGAGTGAGAGTGAGAGAGAGAAAGAGTGTGAGAGAGAGAGAGTGAGAGAGAGAGAGACGTTCCTGGCGATGGTAAAGTCTACTGAAAAACCCAGCTGTTCTGAGTTCAGTAACAGAAGATGAAGTAAGCCACTGTGGAACACTTGTTCCTCCATCGCTGTTCCCATCTTCACAATGGCATTGCCTACAAAGAGTTGGCGTCCGCAGTAACAGGGATAGAACCAACCAACGAACCACCCGAACGACCTAACACCAAGCGAGAGTGAAAGTCCATCAAGAATTGTTTTTTTAGTTCTATTTATTGTGTTGTTGGTCCTTTGGTTTGGCATTTCTATTTCAAAGAGGTGTTTATGGTTATTTGAACCGAGACACTTGATTTGAAAATGATTTTATCTTCATTTTTTAAATCATTCTTGGTAAACAAGACTGCAGTACGTGTACACAATGGGTGGACTTTTGCGTCTTAGAAATGGTTTTGATACAAATGCCATCTAGGAAGGTAAATGCGGTCAGAAGTGATACCACATCACATGGTCATGTGCCGATGGTCCTAGAAATACAGGTCTAACACCGCACCCCAAACATGCCTTAATGGCATGAAAACATTTTTAAAAAGTGACAGTCAACAGACCAGAAACATTCTTGCTGATGTGTATCTGTAACAATGTCCATTCAGATCATTGATAAACTAACATTGCCAGCAGGGAAAGTTTTATATTTAATGTTTTCCTTTTTGAGCTCCCATTTGCAGTTTACTTTTAAAAGAATTTATAGCTACCCATGTCATCAGCGCCTTTCACTCCCTTGAGAGCATGGATAAAGTCTCTCCAGTCATCCCTGTTCTTGGAATTATTTCTCTGCTTCCTTCCATGTGTATCCCTTGTCTCTCATGAGCACTGTCATAATTTCTCTTCTCAGGGTAAGTCCAGGTCTTCCTCGTTTTCGATTTCCCGTCCTTTTCCAAGGCAAAGTTTCCTAGTTGATGTCTGTTCTGTGTGTACTTTATTTTGTGCTTTTCTGACCATTTGCTCCCTCCTTTTTTTAGCTTGCTTCTTTCTTCTCTGAATAAGACCTTGATGTTTGAAATATTATTTCCATACTTTTCCGATTTGTATACTTTATACCGTTCTTAAATGCTTTTAGCTTTGTCTGATAACAGTTTAATTTTCCTCTGATTTATTATTTCAGATTCTATAGCAGATCTAAGCTGGTTCAGGGCGCATCAGTCTAGCTACCCAACTTATTCCCAGGTGTACGGTATGAGCCACTTATTTTATTGTTGAGAGCTGATTCATTAATGTTGTAGTATACAGATCTTTTTAATTAATATACTCTTCTATAATTAATACATATATTTTACATGAGAAATATTGAAATATCAGTTTCATTATTGAGAATATTATATTAGTATTTCAGACAACTGTGCATATTGGGGCGCTGGGTACATGTTGCCACAGTTCCTAATTTTGTGAATATTGGGGCGCTGGATACATGTTGCCACAGTTCATAGTTTTGTGCGTATTGGGGCGCTGGGTAAATGTTGTCACAGTTCCTAATGTTCTCACAAAACCTATGTATGAAATCTGTGTTATGATTATTGTCAGTGTCTAATTTTGTCATTCTATTTACACTGTTCTTGTCAGCCACTCGCATTTTCAATGTAAACCCTGTATTTTCAATGTAGACCTGTATTTCCAGTGTAAACAGTTTTGTTTTCAGATCTGCTTGACTGTATCTTTCTTTTATAGCAGAGAAATTCACAAATTAATGCATTTTAATAAAATACTGTATTATTACAAGCCATGTATGAGATTTTCACGTTCTTTGATGTCCAGTGCTATTTTCAGTTTTTTTTGGTTTTTGTAACCGTTTTCGCGGTCCTTGTAAAAAATGCTTCTGTATTGTTTCTAATAGATTATCACCGTACTTTCACAATAAATGGCTACTTCCACAAGATATTTGTCTGCGTGTTCATGAATCTGTCTTTCCCTGAGACTATTTAGTCACGTCGTCACAGTGCCCAGCAGTTCCCTGTATCAAAATGAAATTACCCCAGCTGTAAAGTGAATGATTGTTTCGGCGTAATGTTGTCTTTGGTTGTGTATATTTTAGACTTTTAACTAAGTAATGTTGTCTTTGATTATGTATATTTTAGACTTTTAACTAAGTAATGTTGTCTTTGATTGTGTATATTTTAGACTTTTGACTAAGTTGTTAACATTAAATATACAATATTATTAAGTTGTTAACATTAAAGATACAGTATTTTCTTCAACTTAGTTTCTGCACCCAAATGACGTAACTAGAAAAGATCTTTTAAAAGTACATTATGTGTTACAAGACACAAATGTGCTTCATTTTTGTGTGTCCGGTGGTTAATATTAAATCATCCCTGTGTTTACAGAGCTAGACTTGACCAGAGCGACTGAACCTCGTACACCTCCGCGAGTCAATGACTCTACAGGCACAGCAGGCAGCTTATCTCCAGCGTCAGATGATTCAAACCCTGCACGGGAGGAGCGGTCTGACCCCTCCTCTCTCGACGTCAAGAAGCTGGTAGGTGCAGTGACAACTGACTGCGACACGTCGGTAGACGACACTCTGGAGACATACTCTGGAACCTCCACGCTTTCTCAGCAGTCAAGAAGGTTCGCAGATGTCAAACCGCCATATTCCTACATCGCGCTCATTACCATGGCCATAGAAAGTTCTCCTTCGGGCATGATGACGCTGAATGAGATCTACAGCTTTATCATGGATAGATTCCCTTACTTCAAGGAAAACCAGCAGCGCTGGCAGAACTCGATCCGGCACAACCTGTCTCTCAATGACTGCTTTGTCAAAATTGCTCGAGCCTCAGGAAGACCTGGTAAGGGAAGCTATTGGGCTCTACATCCCAGCTGCGGAGACATGTTTGGAAACGGGAGTTTTCTAAGAAGGCCAAAGAGATTCAAACTGCCCAAACCAAAAGTTCCAGACATAGACCATTTTTCGAACCCTTACGGCAGCTTCAATTTCTACAACGCAAACTCTGTCAGATACAAACCATATCATTCTTTTAGCTCACTAGGGTTCGGGCACGCCTCCAGTGGACTATCCAGTGCACAACATTATACCTTCCAACATAAATCTCCAGATAACTGGTCTTTTGTGCCATCATATAGTTCTTACTATAACAGCGGGCTAGGAGGGTCACAGTGTTTGCCTTCACCGGCTCCTCACTAGACGCAGGACATGGATCAGGACTGAGAAGTGCATATCTCCAGAGTTCTAACCTGCCAAGCCACTGCATGGGCGTCCCTTCATTCGGATCCTCACATGTTACGGGCACGTCGCAACAGCTGACTGGCCACTCGTCACAGTTTGTTAGATCTTCTCAGGTGGCCAGCCCATCCTTATCCAGCTATGGAACGCAAGGAATGCCGGGGCCCTACAGCAATCTCCATTTCCCAACTTCAGGACTCAGCTGCTCTGATTTCTCCGGCTCAACCATGTCTGGTTCTCACCTGGGCGGCTCCTATCATCTACCTGTGAGCATGGCTGCACAGTACTCCTCAACCAGCACAGATCATGCGAGTAGCACAGCGTCATTGACCCATACTCCATACTCATGATCAGGACACAGCTGAGAACATAACTGTCTTATTTTAGCATGGCCCTGGGTCAAATAACGACAGAGCTTACAAATGAAGCTGATGCGTCTTCCAAATTTTACAAAAAACTTAGATTTGTCTTCTGACCAGACTTCGGACGCCAAAGTTGCTTTTTTTCCCCCACTTCAGCAGCTTCAGGAAAGGGCTCAGAGACGTTTTTTTTTTTTAAAGCAGTTCTTTCAGGAGAAATCTTAAGCAAAAAAAAGCACTCAGAGCTCTGAATCTGTCAGATTTCTGCATTTTTTTTTTTTTGTTGTTTCAACTGTTGAGATCCAAGGTCATTTTCTGACAAATTTTGAGGTTGCAGGGCGTGAGCTTTGAACTTTGAGATTTGAACAAACAGCAAGGGATTATCGTTGGTGTTCACATGTTCTCAAGAGTTCGCATTTATTTTTGGTTGCGGGAAATTACTTTTAAAGCTGCACCCACTGAAGACGTAGACGGCGACTTTTGTGCTCTTGGACACACTGACCCAGGATTAATGCTACCATCGGACAACGCGGTTTGTTGTTGGTTTATTTTGTTTGCCAAAGCGACAAGGACAAACTCTACGGAGTTGATTGATGTTTTTATATATTGTTGATTGTGATTGTTTTAAAGTTTGGTTAATATAAAGTGACATAACAGTTTGGTTAATATAAAGTGACATAACAGTTATAGTAAAGCACACTGTGTTTAGAACACAACCCCATGTTTCGGCAGCAACTAATGTAATACTGTTACTTGGGGCTCACTTTCTGCGCTAAATATGTCGATCTGTAGGACATTCTGTTCAAGGCACACAAATTAAATTATGAGCTTACATCGCGTGGGTACACGTTGAGACCAGATAATTCTCACCCAGAGGGGACTCCCTTCCCGGGAGAGGGTGGGGGATTAAGACTACAGACTGACAGACTCAAACTATTGGGATATTGATCTATAATGCAGAAAGATCGATATTCCAACAGTCTAAGTATGTCAGTCTATGGTCCAAATCCTCTCCTCCCCTCCTCTAAAATTTCCCTTCCCCTTTTTCTGAAATCTTACCCGCCCCCCTGGGATGGAGGGCCGAATTCCTCGGTGATATAGAACCCCTGAGATAGACTGTTTCAGCACTCTGTGAAATGTTGATGTTAATTAATGTTTGAAACTGTTACAGTAAATCAGAGCGCAAATGATGTAGGCTATTTTTCCAATTTAAACAAAAAAAAAAAAAAAATGACTACGAATATTATATTAAGTTGGCATGGATAACTAAAGTTGCTTTCAATAAGTTAAATTTCTGAGTTGGGCATGGACAAGTAAAATTTGCCTTCAGTAAGTTAAATTTCTGACTTTGGCATAGGTAACTAAAATTGCTTTCAATAAATTTCCGAGCTTGGAGACTTGAAGGAACGATCTACTGACGAAACGAAAAGGTCTACAATAATGCAAGAAATAAGAACTTGGGTCGTCATGTGAATTGCAGTAAACTAACGTGGACTAATTCTGTGAAGATCCGCACTGCATTAGCAGTGAAAGATGACAATCTGAACATTTATTTCGAGACAGAATCCTCTCAAATAAAACGCTGAATCATCCAATTTATTCACTTGGGCTTTACCTACATTTATCAAGGATGTCATAAAGCAAAACTGGTAAAGACTGTTTGGATTAGAATTTTATGAAACAAAAATATAATCAAGTTTCGTTGTCTGATATGTAATCGTACAGAAGATCAGTGCGTCAACTATTACTACTAAAGGAAGCTGAAATAGTGAACAAAATTAGATTAATGAATGATTTATTTTGTTGTAATGATGGGCTAACCAACTAGTCGTAGATATTTTAAATCTGAGGTTTTAGTGCTTGATTTTATCATTTTCTTGAACACAAAGAATGTCCCAAGCTCTTCTCAGGTGGTCAGTTTTATTTTTGTTTTTTATTAATTTATTTATTTATTCGCTATTTTTGGAGTATAAGAGCTTTATAAACACAACAAAATCTTAGATTTCTGGCGTTTCGTACACTTCGGTTCATGACATCTTGTAATACCATCAGTATGTTCTGGCACCGTTCATTTTGAAAAAAAAAATCTCTTTTCTTTGTCTTGTGTCCTTTAGATCGAAATTCCTCCGGTTTTTCATTGTCCAATTTATGAAAACATAGTTTGATTCTTAAAATTGTAAAGTGTAATTGTATTTTGGAAGTTATTGTCTTAAACATCATATGTGGCTTAATGATTTATTTATCTAACGAACTTCATTCTCTTTACACCAGATTAAAAGTTGCTGATAGTTTAGTTTTTTTCATGCATTAACAATTGTAGTATAGCAAACATTGTAGTAATAATTGTGATAAAACTTTGCAAAAGTGCGTTAACAACTGTGGTATAGTTTACAAGATTGTACTAATAATTGTGAGATACATTTACAAAGGTGCATTAATAATTGTGAGTACAGTTTACGAAAGCTCAGAAATAATTTATGAGTATATTTTACAGGACACCTATAATTGTAATAATATTTTACGAAAGTTCAGAAATAATTTGTGAGTATACTTTACAAAAAGGTAACTTATAATTGTGAGTATAGTTTACAAAAGTGCACTTATAATTGTGAATATATTTAACGAAACTGCCTTAATTGTGAGTATAGTTTTCCAGCATCTGTACCTACTTCATTATAACTAAATTGTAAGCTTTACTGATCAAAATAAAGATATCGATTGTATGTTCATAAATAATAACTGTGTCTGGTCTTAACGTATGTGTGCGAGTCTGTATGCATTTCTCAAGTATATAAGCACATACACATATTCTTATATACGAGGGGTGAATGATAAGTTCTCGGCAAAGGTACAAATACTTGAAACACACAGTTGATATTAGGTGCATTTGTAGATCTGGTTAATGTAAGATAGATTAAACACCAAGTTTCAAGAAATTAACAGCAACCAATGTTTTGTACAGACTACTGAAGTGGTAAGGGGTGGCAGAAATTAAGAAAATAGATAAAATTTCTAATCGAACAGTCATTCGCTACCTCTGCATCAGGGGCTTATATGGTGGAGACTCTAAAGGAGAGTGTCCAATTTACACCACAGTGAAGAAATTGGCAGCTCAATCCAAACATGGAAGGGAGAGTCTAGAAGATGATAAAAAGATGTAGAAATTTCAGCCATCCTACGTGAGAATTAGTTTAGTTGATTTTTCTGTGTGAGTTCTTGTCAAACTCTTAGCATACAATGAGCAATTTAAAAGGTCTAAATAGTACTTTTTGAAGGCAAATGTCTACGTTGATATGGATCTGGTTGATAGTTTGAAGTTGGTTATTTTAAACTGTTATATAAACAAGGCATTGCAATATTTCTTGTTATAAATATGGCGTCTATGATTTGTGGAAAACCCTTGCGGAAGCCCCATGTGCCCTGGGCACTTAAGGTTCAGAGAGAGAGAGAGAGAGAGAGATATTCCCATGTTGAATGTAAAAACAGATCTTGGAAAAGATCTGGTGAAAGCAATATACAAAGAACTAGACAAGAAAGTAAAAAGTTCAGCTTGAAGGGATAAAAGAGAATACATAGACAATATGGCAAAAGAGGCAGAAAACGTAGCAAGAACAGGAGACAGCAAAACTTTATATAGCATACAAAAGAGGCTAACAGGTACTATTACATCTAAAGAAAGACCAATCCTTAGCAAAACTGGAACACTATTAACATCAAGTAAAGACCAAAAGCAAAGATGGGCTGAACACTTCCAAGAAATACTTAATCGACCACACCCAAAAGAATTGTTAAACCTTGAAACCGACTTACCAGCCCCACAACTAAATGTCAACCTAGATGAATGTAAACTGCATGAAATTGAAACAGCAATGAAAATTCCCATTAATTAAAATGGAAACATTCACATAGAAGGGACAGATATTGAAGAAGTCAATCAATTTGCATACCTTGGCTGCTACATAGACCAGGATGGTGACACCAGGAAGGAAGTTAGAATCAGAATTGCAAAAGCAGCATCGATCTTCAATTATAGACTTTCTTTCAGCCTCTAATTTAGTAGTTATCTAGTTATAGACTGTCTTTCAGTCTCTAATTTGGTAGTTATCTATTTATAGACTTTCTTTCAGTCTCTAATTTGGTAGTTATCTATTTATATATTTTCTTTCAGTCTCTAATTTTTTTTCCTTCTGTCACACGCTTGTTTTCAAAACATGCTATGTCCAGTAAAATATTTCTGCTTGTGTGCTTTAGCTATCACTGTTAGCGATAACTTGTGGACTATTTCAGAACGATAACGGAGAACTGTTATGGAAACTGATGTTAAATATGCCACAGTGATAGGATGCTATGAGTAATGTATACGTTAAATTGAGTATTATGCTAACAGATTAATTAGTCATGCATATTATAAAGGACATACTGCGCACAGTGTTATCAATAATGCCTGATCTACGTGAAGTGAAGTAAGAACTGCTGGTTCGACTGGCGAGCATGCATGTGCAATTACTGTTAATTACTAACATTTACAAGTAACGAATTCAGCTGGCGCTGATGTCTGTCTGTTTTGACCTACATTCTGGGGTGGGGGGGGGGGGGGGTGGTGGGAAGAAATGGATTTCATTTTTTTTTTCGATCCAGCGGCTGTTTGAGCTTAAACTCTTCGTCTCGAAGCGATGGCAAAGTATCTGCAGGTCTTCTCTAATTGTGTCGAGTTTGAATATCATGTGCTCCGAATCTGGGAGTTAGCCAGGTCTTCTCTAATTGTGTCGAGTTTGTATATCATGTGCTCCGAATCTGGGAGTTACCCAGGTCTTCTCTAACTGTGTCGAGTTGGTATATCATGTGTTCTGAATCTGGGAGTTAGCCAGGTCTTCTTTAACTGTGTCGAGTTGGTATATCATGTGTTCTGAATCTGGGAGTTCAGCCAAGTCTTCTCTAATTGTGTCGAGTTTGTATATCATGTGGTCCGAATCTGGGAGTTCAGCCAGGTCTTCTCTAATTGTGTCGAGTTTGTATATCATGTGGTCCGAATCTGGGAGTTCAGCCAGGTCTTCCTGTTGTAAGTGGTGAGTATTCTAGGAGATGTGTTGTGACTGCTTCTTGTTACTATCACTCAGTGGACATCTGGACTTGTTACTATCACTCAGTGGACATCTGGACTTGTTACTATCACTCAGTGGACACCTGGACTTGTCATTATTACTCAGTGGATATCTGGACTTGTTACTATCACTCAGTGGACATCTGGACTTGTTACTATCACTCAGTGGACATCTGGACTTGTTACTACCACTCAGCGGATATCTGGACTTTTTACTATCACTCAGTGGACATCTGGACTTGTTACTATCACTCAGTGGACATCTGGACTTGTTACTACCACTCAGAGGATATCTGGACTTTTTACTATCACTCAGTGGACATCTGGACTTGTTACTATCACTCAGTGGACATCTGGACTTGTTACTAGCACTCAGTGGACATCTGGACTTGTTACTATCACTCAGTGGACATCTGGACTTGTTACTATCACTCAGTGGATATCTGTACTTTTTACTAGCACTCAGTGGACATCTGGACTTGTTACTATCACTCAGTGGATATCTGGACTTGTTACTACCACTCAGTGGACATCTGGACTTGTTAATACCACTCAGCGGATATCTGGACTTTTTACTAGCACTCAATGGACATCTGGACTTGTTACTATCACTCAGTGGATATCTGGACTTGTTACTACCACTCAGTGGACATCTGGACTTGTTAATACCACTCAGCGGATATCTGGACTTTTTACTAGCACTCAATGGACATCTGGACTTGTTACTATCACTCAGTGGACATCTGGACTTGTTACTACCACTCACTGGACATCTGGAATTGTTACTAACACTCAGTGGACATCTGGACTTGTTACTTATCACTCAGTCACTCAATGGACATCTGGACTTGTTACTACCACTCAGTGGACATCTGGACTTGTTACTATCACTCAGTGGACATCTGGACTTGTTACTATCACTCAGTGGACATCTGGACTTGTTACTATCACTCAGTGGACATCTGGACTTGTTACTAACACTCAGTGGACATCTGGACTTGTTACTACCACTAAGTGGACATGTGGACTTGTTACTACCACTTAGTGGACATCTGGACTTTTTACTAGCACTCAGTGGACATCTGGACTTGTTACTATCACTCAGTGGACATCTGGACTTGTTACTATCACTCAGTGGACATCTGGACTTGTTACTATCACTCAGTGGACATCTGGACTTGTTACTATCACTCAGTGGACATCTGGACTTGTTACTAGCACTCAGTGGACATCTGGACTTGTTACTATCACTCAGTGGACATCTGGACTTGTTACTACCACTCACTGGACATCTGGAATTGTTACTAACACCCAGTGTACATCTGGACTTGTTACTTATCACTCAGTCACTCAATGGACATCTGGACTTGTTACTACCACTCACTGGACATTTGGAATTGTTACTATCACTCAGTGGACATGTGGACTTGTTACTACCACTAAGTGGACATGTGGACTTGTTACTACCACTTAGTGGACATCTGAACTTGTTACTACCATTTAGTGGACATCTGGACTTGTTACTACCACTCAGTGGACATCTGGACTTGTTACTACCACTTAGTGGACATCTGGACTTGTTACTAGCACTCAGTGGACATCTGGACTTGTTACTATCACTCAGTGGACATCTGGACTTGTTACTATCACTCAGTGGACATCTGGACTTGTTACTATCACTCAGTGGACATCTGGACTTGTTACTATCACTCAGTGGACATCTGGACTTGTTACTAGCACTCAGTGGACATCTGGACTTGTTACTATCACTCAGTGGACATCTGGACTTGTTACTACCACTCACTGGACATCTGGAATTGTTACTAACACCCAGTGTACATCTGGACTTGTTACTTATCACTCAGTCACTCAATGGACATCTGGACTTGTTACTACCACTCACTGGACATTTGGAATTGTTACTATCACTCAGTGGACATGTGGACTTGTTACTACCACTAAGTGGACATGTGGACTTGTTACTACCACTTAGTGGACATCTGAACTTGTTACTACCATTTAGTGGACATCTGGACTTGTTACTACCACTCAGTGGACATCTGGACTTGTTACTACCACTTAGTGGACATCTGGACTTGTTACTAACACCCAATGTACATCTGGACTTGTTACTTATCACTCAGTCACTCAATGGACATCTGGACATGTTACTACCACTCACTGGACATTTGGAATTGTTACTATCACGCAGTGTACATCTGGACTTGTTACTACCACTCAGTGGACATCTGGACTTGTTACTACCACTTACTGGACATCTGGAATTGTTACTATCACGCAGTGTACATCTGGACTTGTTACTTATCACTCAATCACTCAATGGACATCTGGACCTTTCATCGGGCTTTACCCGGTGTATGTAATTTGTCAGGGGTATCTGCCTTGTTCTTAGTTGGAAGATGGTGGTTTGTTGTCGTCTATTTAGTGTGTTTATTGCGTCTTTAGCATTGGGGGCGCTATTGTACTAGAAGACTGCTGGGGCCGTGTTAACCCCCATTGCCAATTCTTTCAGTCATTCCTCGCTGTTTTTTGTTATTTCTTATTTGTTTTACTGTTTATAATGAAGATGAATTGTTGGTCTGGTTCCCAGTCGCGCCTTTTCTTGCTAGTGTATCTGCTCTCTCCTTTCCATGAATGTTGATATCTCCTGATGTAGTGTTATTTTAATACTGTGTATTACTGTTAAGGACCTGATCTTATGTGCTGTTGACTGACATATATTGTCTTTACAGTTTGAGTGACTGGTTGGGGGAAGGGGAGAGGGAGGATGAAAGTCAGGATCGTACCCCCTGCGGTCCTTGCTGCTGTTGGAGAGGCTCCACGGCCCTTTCTTCGTATCAGAGACAAATTTATATGCGTCTGGGTAAGGGGCCTCAAAATAACCACCCCCGAGGCCAAACATCTACAGCCCTGTTTAGATTTAGAGTTTTGTTTCATTTCACTTACAATATAGAGTCTTGTTTGACGAGTATTTTAGCTGAGACTATTTTTAAAGTAAAGAATGTGAAAATGTTGATCCAAAGTGGGGGGGGGGGGGGGGGAATTTTAAAAAAAAAGGGCTCACTATCTGCACAAAATGCCAAAGTTGCTGATTTATTATAAATTTTATACAATTTGATGCGGTGAGCGTGGAATCAAATAAACATGTTAGTTCGAGTGTGGAATCAAATAAACAAGCAAGTTCGCATATACCATCTCGGTATACATAGCAATCAGCAGTATAGGATAAACTTTCGGCTACAAATAAAGTCCCACTTACAAGGATCTTAAAACTGGACCTTTTGAAACATTTTTAACATACTGTGACAAGCCGTTGCTTTGACAAAGTCTAGAAATAGAGTTGTAACATACACGTGGCGTGCACGTAACTTCATATCCGACAGCATTAGACCAAGTCGTGACACTTTTGTCACACGGAGTGTACGAACAATGCACGAGTAACGTGGGCAAACAGCTCCTCTCAACCTTGCGTTTTTTAAATGGTTTATCGCTTAATTGTGCCACTTTACACTTGCAACTACAGCAAGTTTCAGTGATTGAAAGCTGCTAATATTACTCCTACAACTAAACTGCAACAATACCTCTTTAACATTTCTCAATCCTTGTCATAGATCAACTGGAAAAAAGTTAGTTTAGCATTATATTACACTGCTTAAACAAACATTACATTTCTTAAGCGAAACATCTCGTAGCGAAAGCTCCGGGAGTGAAGACCATGTGCGATTAGGCAATCAACGACCCATAGTTGATATGCTAGAGTCAGGTTAGCGAACCATAGCTCACCAAGACCCTGTCCCACCTCTCCGTTGGTACCCCTAGTAACAGGCCTAGCCTACTAACTAGAAATAGTCCACATGGTGGTGGAGTCTTCTAAAGAAGCATACCACGCCCCCTGCTTTTTAGCGGTACTCCGGGACTGAAAAAATGACTGCCACAACCCGCTACCACGCCGATACAACGCTATATCCCATCACTTCCACAGCATCGGCTGCAAAGAATACCAGCTCGCAGTTACAGGGAGATAACACAAGACAAGCAAAAGCCCAGTTGTATGATAAACTTTATTAGTTTTACACACCGTGAAATGCAAAAATAATTCAGTCAAATAAGGCATTCTAACCTCGAAACAACAATAACGGCTGATGGCAATTGCCCAAAAGAAATAAACTCACGAATAGGTAAGGCAATGTTAACTTTCTATGGCATAAAGAAGACACTAACAAATAAGATGTCCCTAAATGTGAAGAAAAGACTATTACAGTGCTATATAGAGTGGCGATGTTGGGACATGTACTCCGAATGACTGACAACTCACTACCAAAAATAGCACTAAGATGGACACCACGGGGGAACAGAAGTAAAGGTAAACCAAAAGAGACATGGGGAAGAACAACAGAGAGAGTACTGAGCAATAGAGGGCTCACTTGGGCAAAAGCGGAAGAAAAAGCAAAGGACATGCATTTGTGGAAAACTCTTGCGGAAGCCCCATGTGCTCTGGGCAGTTAAGGTTCATATATATATATATAGCCAGTACTGCTATATGGCTGTGAAACTTGAACAGTCAACAAAAACATGACCCCCAAAAAAATGGAAGCAACAGAGACGTGGTTTTTGGAGAAAAATGAAACAGATACCCTGGACAAACAGAAAAAAGCGAAGAGGTCCTCAAAGAAGTTTCATAACAACGAAAGCTATTTAAATTGTAAGTAAACAGACAATCAAATTTTTTGGGCACTGTCAGGAGAAGACAAAAGATGGAGAACCTAGTAATGGCTGGAACATTCAAGAGAAAAAGAAAGAGAGGAAGACCAAGTGAAAAAATATCTCAGTGGACCGACCAAGTGGCAGGAGAAATACTAATCGGAAACACCAAGGACCGTGCGAGATGGAGAAGTATGATCGCCAACACTATCCGCCATGGCACATAATGATAATAATAATAATGTCATAAAAGTAAATCAGTAAAATTAGTCAATTATTCATGGTCAGAATGCACTGACTGTTGTAAAATAGCTCGTTTAAACGAAAGAAACATGAACTGTCAAACTTAACTGCACGAAATAAATTACCATAGATATATGCATTTCAGATGGACAGTAAAAAGGGACAGTGTATGCTTGCTGGCAGAACATATATGAAAATCAATCACTTCTTCTTCTTCTTCTTCTACTTCTTCTTCTATTTTGAGCAACTTTCCCTGAATTCAGTAGCTTTTCGAGCCCATTAAAGCTCATTGCCGCAGACAAGACACGTCTCTAATTAATCACCTTATTCAACTAAAATCATGGCAAACAAAACATGAACATTCTTGTGATGGAAATCTCATGTTCTGGTTGAAATGACCTGTTCACTGCCGTCGCATGTCAAGATCACCGCACAGTGAAGTAATCAACTGAGTCTTGTGCACGTAACCCGTGCTGTCACCAACCAGTGCTGGTGTTGAGCCGCAGATTTTGTGCAAACAAAAAAGAAATAAATAAAATGAGTTAATTTAATTTGCAGGCCGTCTGCGTGACGAATTGGCTAGTGCACTGGTCTCTCATGGCGAATGTCGGGGTTCGAATCCGGCCGGAGGCGCCCCAGTCACCCAGCTGTAGAAATGGGTACCTGACTTCTTCTGGAGTTGGGGGAAGGTTAGGCGGGCAGGCGTGATACTGACGATATTACACTCTAGTGCGCTGACAGGTCAAGAAAAATATGGGCACCAACACCATATCCCTATGTGCCTCTAAAGCATGATAGGATTACCTTTTTAAAAATTTAATTTGCAAGTTTATTTCTCTTTTTCTTTTAAGTTACTGAAAAAACATCAGCAACAACTCCCACGTGGCGTGCTGGAATGTGTGACTGTGAAAGCAGAATTTGTAAACAGGATTGTGTGTATGTCATTTTTTCAGTCAAAAACCCTCATATATCATAATACAACCAACGACTCTTAGTCTCTTAGTCCCTTGCGGAACTTTGCCTCCCTAACAGCTCCCCTGTAGGTCTCTCGGTTGTAAGCAAGATATCCTGCCGCTGATGCATCCATTCGCAGATCATCAACAATGTCTTCGCCTTAGTCTTCCTCTCTTTTTCCCATTATGCAACCTTCTAAGACGGTCTTCTCTAAATTCTCATGACGTTTAATATGCCCAAAATATTTAAGTTTTCTTTGTTTAATTATATTTAATTCTTCAATATTAAGTTCTTGTAGTTTAGATATATTTGTTCTCTTTTTTTGTCCATGATATTTGAAGAACTCTTCTGTAGCATTTAAAGGCATTTATGTGTTTCTCAGATGTTTTGTTAAGTGTTCAGGTCTCACAGCCTAACAGCACTTTGGCTATTATTGTATAATGACCTTATATTTTCTAACATATGTTCTGGTATCCCATATTCCTCTAATACTGCCCACAGATAGTTTCTGTTCACCCTATCACACGTTTTTCTTCATTCACAGAAAAATGATATTAAGTGATGGGTCATTTAGTTCAGTCATTTATTATCAGTCATTTTGTCTTTTTATTTTATTTTATTATCTACTTTTCTTCCTCTTCTCTTGTTCATATGAGAAATTAATTTTATGTGCGAATTAATTTAGATGAACTTGTATTTAGCCTGAAAAAACGTTATATGTACATAAACATATGACTCTCCTTAAAAAAAAAAACATTGTATGGGTGTACTATATCAGAACCGACTTTTTAACACTCGCATTCCTTCGAAGTTTGAGAAACGATGGAGAACGAGGTATCACTAACTACTTTCTAGGTCGTCCCCCCCCTTCCTCCCCTCCTTACCCAATTTACAGAGCTCAGTACCAAAAGTCACGTGCTAGCACCCCTATGGGTATTTTCTTTCCCTCAATGACAGTCCAAAAACTTGGCTTTTCTAGCTGGTTCGCACCTGGCCGTTGACGTTCGAAGGTGCATGATTGGAATAGAATGGGACTATTTGCACTTTCCAAAACTGAATTAGAATTTATATATCGCGGATTAAACTACCTGCAAATTGGGCGGAGATTCTAGATTACACTGAATACGCTGAGCTGCTATTGCTTTAGATTTTAGCAACTTTGGGGCCATTTTCTTGAAGATGACACTTCGCGCCTTACCTCAGTCTAGTCAATTACGGTGTCCATTATGTGATAGACGACTTAGCTATCCATTGCCTTAGCGTTCCTGCCACAGCGGCTGTTTGTCGGAGACACTTTATATCAGACTTTTGTTTTCTTTCGTGGCACATTTCATTTATGTGTGATTTTTTTATTTTATCTATCTATCTATCTATCTATCTATCTATCTATCTATCTATCTATCTATCTATCTATCTATCTATCTATCTATCTATCTATCTATCTATCTATCTATCTATCTATCTATCTATCTATCTATCTATCTATCTATCTATCTATCTATCTATCCGTCCGTCTGTTTAAGCTAAAAAGACTTACCTAGTGTGTTAAGATTGGAATGATTGTAGGAAGTCATAAGATGGGAAGAATACAGAAATATAACCATGAAATAGCGCGAAAATACATACAACAACCTCGATCATGCTGTTCTCTCTCTCTCTCTCTCTCTCTCTCTCTGAACCTTAAGTGCCCAGGGCATATAGGGCTTCCGCTAGGGTTTTCCGCAAATGCCTATTAGTTGCCTTTTTTCCGCTCTTGCCCAGGTGAGCCCTCTAATGCTCGGCATCCTTTCTGTTGTTCGTCTCCATGTCTCATTTGGTCTACCTTTACTTCTGTTCCCCTGTGGTGTTCATCTTAGTGCTATTTTTGGTAGTGAGTATGCTGCTCTAACTGAAAAATAAAGCATGACTTTCAAAATCTACTCGATGATGATGATTGATGATGATGATGATGGCAGTTCATCGTGTGGCCACGTTAACCAGTAACTGCAGTGGGCATGCGTGTGTATGACAGTCAGAACAAAACACTGAAATATGCGTTGGGCACGGAACCATTTAACACACGAAAAGCTTGTAGGTATAAGTATATATAAGACTATATATATATATAAACAAAGCCACTGCAGTAAAGCTGTTTTAACAAAATGTTAAAACTATTTTTTTAAAGGATGGGTATAGCTTTATTAGTTAAAAAGCACAGTTGTGGTGTTTTTGTTTATATTTTAATCATGAAAAAACTTACAGAACAAAGAAATAGGAAAATAAGATAACATATGAATTCACATGAGTGATATACAACAAATAGGAAAGTAGAAAAAAATGAGCACTTTGCTTTGGTTTGCAAGAAGCTGTGGTTTGCAAGAAGCTGCGCCCGAGAGAATTAGAATGATTGTGTTTTATTTGTCAAGAATTGAATTTAAAAAGACGCTTGATCGATTGAATGATTATCCCAGGTAGGCGGAAGTTGTCTTGACCTCTTACCCAAGTTTCTGACTGAACGATAGACTTGCTGTGCAAAAATCACAAGGCAACAAAATTATCAGGTTAGTTATGTTAAATGAGAACAGACTCGAGGAAATACACCTCGATATCATGGCCAATAGTGCACCCCCCCCCCACTTTTACACAGGCACAGACACACATACGCACGCATGTTCTCTCTCTCTCACACACACATACACTCACAGCCTGGTCTAGTTCGCTGGATTTGATGATCTAGAACTCACTCTGACACAAGCATCTTTGTTTCTGAGAGTGAGCTTAATGGAAAGTCTGGCTCTTGAATCCTCCCTGGAATACTCTATCCTCCCACCACTGGCAGATTAACCACCACCCAGCCCCCCCCCCCAAAAAAAAAAAAAATCAGGCGAAACTTTAAAAAAAGAGCCTCGGCACTCTTCGTCTATACTATTCATCTCCTGATATAAAATTAATAAAGTAATAATCTGTACTTCTAGAGTTCTTTTTTTTTTGTGCTTAATCTTCGGATTCCTACCCCTTTCGGACATCTAAGCTTAAGATTGTCTTAAGACTGTTCAGCTTGATGGATAACCGCCACTACCTCCCACACACACTTTCTTGGGTAGATACAAAAAAATAATAAATACAAAGTAAATTTTGAACCAGCATCCTTCACGACTCGCCATTGCTACCCACAGTAAAAGTGGTTACAACATCCGGGTCTAATGCTGAGTCCAGTTAAGCACAGGCTGCATGTGTTTAGTACTATGGAGGCGGAGGGAGGGGGCTGTTGATACTTCTTACACAAACAAGAGTATCAAAACATCGCAGTGTTCTTCAGCGAGGACTGAGGCAGAAGAATCCGTCATAAACAACAACTGAACAGACTTAGATGGATAAGAAGGAAGTGTAACAAAGACAAAAACCCGGACAAAAGCCCGCTTTAAATCGAATGGAGCAAACTTTAACGTTAGTTCTTCTTGTTCTTCGTTCGCTGCTACCACCAAGACCGCCCCGTGATCCTACTGAATTTACTCCTGTGGTCCTCAATAGGTCCCGTGGTCCCCGAAAGGACCACACGGATCCACGAGAGGACTACAAGAGGTTCAGAGTATCGCAGGGCTTGAGCCTGTACTCTTGGTGGGTCTCAGAAGCGGGATTGCGTGACACCGTGGTTTTCGTTGCACCAGTTTAGGCTAGAGTTGGACTTTCTCACCGGAAAACTTCAGCGTGATTAGTATGATGTATTACATCCCCGCCGGTTGAGAGGTGTTTGCCTATCTAGACTGCCCTGGTCCAATGTCTCCGACTTCAGCATTTTGTGCTTTTTTTTTTTTGTTGTTGGTTCTTTTCACTCTGGTGTATTTCAAGAGAAAGTGAGGGGAAAGAACCTCCTTGACTTTAAAAATGAGCATTTACTTCCCCTGACATGCTGCAGATCCTAGCCTGCAAGTTGATTGTATCAGCCATTTTGTTTTGCTGATCTGCAGGCACGTGAAACAATGTACACAGTCCACAGCTGTACACAGTTTATGTCTGTACAAACAGAAGCTAACTCAGGTTCATTTCAGACTTTCCTGTTTTTATTCTTTATCCTGCCAAGAGTGGCCCCATAACTTCGTCATCCACTAGACACAGTTCCCAGTACCTGATCTTAGGTCTGTCACAATTATGCATCCACACCGATATTTTCTCTGATGATGTCTTCATCCGTGCACTACATCACTGTCTTCTTTAATAATGTTTTCGTCCGTGTCATATATCTATAGTGATGTTTTCACCCCCTACACTACATCACTGTTTTCTCTGGTAATATTTTCACCCATGACTACATCACTGTCTTCTCTGGTAATACTTTCACCCATGCACTACATCACTGTCTTCTCTGGTAATACTTTCACCTATACACTACATCACTATCTTCTCTGGTAATACTTTCACCCATGCACTACATCACTGTCTTTTCTGGTAATACTTTCACCCATGCACTACATCACTGTCTTTTCTGGTAATACTTTCACCCATGCACTACATCGAAACATTTCCTAATCTTCAAGGCATAATCTTACCCCCCCCCCCCCCCCCCACCACCACCATCACCACCAACCCGTAATAAAAACATCATCAGTAGTGATATTTCCCACAATAAAAATGACAGTAACGTTTGATTGTTTACAACATCAGTCCATCATCCACCTGTAACTGCTTACACATGTAAGAACCACCGCTACCTGTGACCTACTAACTTTTATGTTCCGTTAAAAGCGGTCTACGTTTCTGAATGCCCAGCAGTTTTTTTTTTTAACCATGTCAACCTGATGATTAGTAATCGAAGTTAAATTTATTTTATTCTGCTGCTCTAGTAAATCCACTAGAATGCAGTATAAAATTAAACGGAACTGTTCTAAAGCAGGTACTGAAATTCAAATACCTTGGAGCAGTAATAACTTCAGATGAGAAATACAGAACAGAAATTAGGAACATAATAGGCCAAGCAAAGACTGCATTTCGGAGAATGAGAAACATATTATGCAACACACCTTTATCAATGAATGTTAGAAAACGAGTCCTAAAATGCTATATTGAACCTGTCTTATTATGTGGAAGTGAATCATGTGCAGTAGAAATGTGGTTTATGCTGAGAATTTCCTGGACAGCAAAAGTAACTAATGGAGAATGTTTGAGAAGAGTTGGAGAAAGAAAAAATATTGTAAAAAAAAAAAAAAGAGAGAGAGAGACAATGCACTTTCACATGACATGCAATGAGAAGAGGGGGCATTGAAAATATTACAAGAACAGGAAAGACAGAGGGGAAAAGAGCCAGGGGAAGACCGAGAGAAATGATACTGGACAGTCTGACGAGATTGTGTGGGAAGAGATCACCAACTGAGCTGATGGCCTGCATGAAGGATCGGATACCCTGGAGAAGCATAATAGCCAACGTCAGTCGGCACGGCACCTAAAAAAAATTAGGTAAAAAAATTATTATGTATTTTCACAACATCATGAATTTCAATACAAGGGATATTCTCTGTACGTTTAAGGTACTTTTTGGTGTAAAAGAAAACTGTAACACAGGCTAATGGATACGAAAACACTATTCTCTGATGACCCAGCCGTCAGCTGCAGCAAATCTCATGCAGATCAAGTCCTGTTAAATCTCGGTATTCATGGCTATTCGGGCTGTTGTGCCACCACTACCCGACCAGCATGGTATGGGCTGACGGTAGTGGAGAGGTTTGGTTTCTGTGGCTCGCTGCAGCAAGTTATGACAGTCGTGGAAGTCCATCCCACACACGGTCTTTTGCTTCCTTTCTTTCCTTTCACAACGGCGTCAGTGGCACACGAACACATGCTCACACTGACACGGAGTCACATCACTGACTCAATACAAGGTACTTGTACAATCTCCATGTAACTGTGTGCTGGTGTTCTTTGCAGCCGATACTGTAGAGGTGTTGAGGCACAGCATCGTATCGGCGTGGGAACGTGTTATGACAGCTATTTTTCAGTCCCGGAGTACAGCTAAAAAGCAGGCGTGCAATACTTCTTTAGCAGACTCCACCACCATAGGGACTATGGTGATCCCTGCCCCGTTAGCCAGGCTAGGCCTGTTACTGGGGGTACCCACGGAGAGGTGGGACAGGGTCTTGGTCAGCTATAGTTCGCTAACCCTGACGCTGGCATATCAGCTATGTGTCGTTGACTGCCTCACCGGACAGCGTCCCCACCCCCTCAACACAAGGTACACTACGTGAGTATGTCAAACTACGCCAAATAAACTGCACGTCTAACCTCGGTCAACAGCCCCTGTTCTACTCAGTCAAGCAGTTATTGCAGTTGTTTCCCATTGTACCCAGATTTAACAGAAGAAAAGATACTGATGAAGAACTGAAACAAAATGTTTTATCCCAGTTTAAGGTGCCACAGTTTCTGGTATAATCTCTATGCAGTTAGTTAGTTAGTTAGTTAGTTAGTTAGTTAGTTAGCTGACTGGCTGGCTGGCTGGCTGGTTGGTTGGTTAGTTAGTTAGTTAGTTAGTTAGTTAGTTAGTTAGTTAGTTAGTTAGTTAGTTGGCTGACTGACTGGCTGGCTGGCTGACTGGTTGGTTGGTTGGTTGGTTGGTTGGTTGGTTGGTTGGGAAGGACCATAATCCATGCACTCCGGGCAAATCCATAGGTGCTTCGATCTCCTATTCATTATCTACATCAGCGTACAGTAACTGATAACATCCATTCTCAAGTCTTACATAAATATCATCTTTGGTTCATAAAAGTTGCAAAACAACTAAAACTTGTTCAAACGCATAAGGAATAAAAGAAAGAAAGTTTTGTTTTGTTTGTTTGTTTGTTTGTTTGTTTTGGGGGGGAAGGGAGGGGGAGTAAATATCACTAGAGGGCAGAGTGATGACAGTCAATGAAAAACTGAAAGGAAAAAAAGTGGAGGAGGCTAAAACAAAGTAAATAGACAACGAAACTGGCACAGGAAGTGAAGCAGTGAACGAAATAATAAGAAACGAGGACCAGAGAATTTGGAGAAGCATAAATAACATACAACCCTTTACCACCCTCCACACAACGACATGAATTCATTCCCCCCCCCTCCCCCTCAGAATTTCTTTAGGGCATTTACACCGTATGCACATTTAATGCAGCGTGCTTCGCCTTGCAGGTAAATATTCTTCATATCCAGAGACATTTTACCCCATCACAAATATGAGGTGTATTCATTCTGCGTCCTACTTCCTTGGCTTATAGATGCTGGCTACTATTATAACAAATGCTAACGATACAAATGAGAATTTAGAGAAGACCGTATTGGAAGGGTATATAATGGAGGCAAACAAAAAGAGAAGACCAAGACGAAGATGGCTGCAAGAGCTATTAAGAAGGCAAGTTCCGCAAGGGACATGCAAATGACTGACTGAGTGACGCTACGCAGGTAATATACAAGGTATGTGTTTGAGGTTGGTCCGTGGAAGATATTAGCATTGCAAAAAATGCTTAAGGAATCATTCTGAACGTGTTTATCAAACTGCAAAATCATCCCACTTTCTACATTCAAGCGAAATAACTATGTGAATCTCTGTATGACAGTTTTAACAGACATAGTCTCCCCTGGTTTATTATGACGGTCATTCAGACAGCATCAGGAAATAACGAGGCTAGCAATTTTTTTTTTTCAGTAGTTTATTTTTCTTTACACAAAAAGGAACGGAAACACTAGTTATGTCAGTCCGTAAGAACAGCGAAGAGCAAAACCTCTATCTTAATGAGAAGAAAACTACATTGATGATAACCGACAAAACAAACAAGGCAGCTGAAATATGTATCAATGAGGAAAAACTGGAAGAAGTGGAGAGTTTTGAATATCTTGGATCACTGCTAACTAATAATGGAGATACAATGAGGGAAATTAAAAGGAGGACATCTATCGCTCTTCAGAAAGTAACACAACTAAAGAACCTGTGGAGAGGAATAGACGGAACTAGAAAAATAAGATTTTTAAGGGCATGCATTTTCCCCATCGCAACATATGCTTGTGAGACCTGGACACTTACAAAACAGCTGAGAAACACATAAATACCTTTGAAAGTCAGTGCTACAGAACAGTCCTTCAAATATCATATACACAAAAATGAACAAATATAGCCACACTACAACAGCATATTATTGAATAAGGTTAGCTAGTAAAGAGGATTAAACAGAGAAAACTTAAATATTTTGGATACATTAAACATCATGAGAATTTAGAGAAGACAGTCTTGGAAGGGTACTTACTGGGAAAAAGAAAGAGAGGAAGACCAAGGCGAAGACGGCTGCAAGACATCGTTGATGATCTGCAAATGGATGCATCAGAGCAGACCATCTTGCTCATAACCTAGTGGCCTACAGGAGTGCTGTTAGGGAGGCAAAGTTCAGCAAGGGGCATGCAAATGAATGAATGAGCTGTTTAGGTAATGATAATACAGATGTAGTGTGTCGTCATCACTTTGTTGCACCCTGTACGTTAGTGGTGTGATTTTGTCGAATCTACGACTTCGCTCTGGATCTTGCGTTAGCGCGGAAGAGGTTTTCTCTTGCCTAAGGCTTGATGCTGGGTAAGCATTTGTTCTTTTGTTGCTCCTTTCGCCATCAAGTCTAGTTTATTGTTTTGGAACATGATTTTTAACATCTCCAGATACGTGAACTCTCTAGTATGTGTCACTGCCTGTAGTTTCAGCTGAATTTTTCCCTGATATGTCTCTTGCTGAAGAAGTACACTAATTTGTATACCTCGGCAGCTACATAGACCAAGATAGTGACACCAGAAAGGATGTTAGAATTAGAATTGCAAAAGCAGCACTGACCTTCAAGAATCTTGAGAACATAAGACACTTAGAAACACAAAAACCAAGTTAAGACTATTCAATTCAAATGTAATATCCAACCTCATTTATGCATGCGAAAACTAGAAAACAACTAAAGAAATCAACAATAAATTAGACTCTTTCGAAAAAAAATGCCTAAAAAAATACTCGGTATAAAGTGGAACGAATTCAAGAACAACACAGAGATAAGGCAGACGAGAAAACAACAACCTGTCTCATGGGTGATTAAAAAAAAAAAGAGATGGACATATTTCAGTCACGTGATGAGAAGAAACAGAGAATCCCAAAAAAAGCTCTCATGTGGAACACAACAGGCCGAAGAAAAAGAGGTCGACCACGTGAAATTTTAAAGAGGGCATTGTTAAGAGAGGCCAAATTAGGAGGCATAAAATCCCTTGATGAGGTTGAAAAGTTCGCCGAAAACAAGAAAACTTGGCAAACTACCATGCGAGCCCTATGTGGCGTTTAACGGCACGGGAAGAACGTAAGATGTAAAATGTCTCTTGTGAATGTCCATGAAATAAGCCCAACCCTTGTCTAAGTGTGTCCAGTTTTCCAAGATGTTACCAGCATTCCTATTTTGTGATCAGAGCCGTAACATCTGGTTCCCAGACGCAGTAGATCGCTTAGATATGTCCCTGGAATAACCGTAACTTGTGATTATGATAAAGCTACATTATCAGCACATCTTAGGGATGTCGGTGAAATCAGTTGAATGTACTTGCGAGACAGTCATCTTGACTCCAGAACAACATTGTAGATGTGCCCCTTTGGTCAAGGTTCCTGAACTCAGTTCATATCAAAGAAGCTACAGTTGAAGACAAACTTTGGGGCGCAAAGTGTGACCTACAAAGACTGCACAATTTATCCTGACAATAAATATAGACTTCTGGGGCAGAATCAGGCAACACAGAAGAAAGAAGAGATGCAATCAAGAGATAAGTTTCATCTAATTTTTAAAACAAGATATTTTACTTTTCTTGTTCTTTGAAGCTCGTTCATTCTCATGATCAAATTTATCATGTTCTTTTCCCCCATCGTTTTCTGTTGTCCTGTTGTCTGATGAGATCAAGATGCAAAACTTTGGTTTATTTTCTCTGTATAGTGGACTTCTAAATCAGCGCATGCGTTTTCGGGAAGTTATGTCCCGTGGCATTTCCGTGACGTAGGGTTGTGAGAGGCATGAAGTGTTAGTGCCTTCACATTTCTAGCCCACTACAGCATTTGAGGTAGGGATGCCAGCACCTGCCCTCTCTCTCTCTCTCTCTCTCTCTCTCTCTCTCTCTCTCTCTTGTATGCGGTCAGTCCGAAAAAAAATTCTGGTCGGCAGACGAGTGCTCTAACAACTACACCACCGCGGCTCCGGATGTGTTTCGTTATGTCACAAATCACAGTGGAAAGAGTGCAAACGATTGTGGACTGAACTTTAAGATTGGAACAGTATGGCAGTTATTCTGCCATTTTGTTGAAATCGTTTAGGCAGGTTTGGCAGTGGGAACCTGCTCTGCAAGGCGTGTCGACAGGCTGTCTTCTCGGTGTAGATAATATGCCTTGATTAACCAGGCAAAGACAAGGCTCTGCTTGCTGTCACGCAGGCTGATATAAAGTGAGCAAGTGCGGAACAAACTGCACCCTGAAGACGGCGGCTGTAAGGGAAGTGGGAATGTGCCACAGTGAACGTATTCAGTGAATGATGACATGATGACAAGTACGGCCTCTTATAGACGGGTGCGTCTCTGCTCTTACATGTACATCATGGACACTTAATGTAATGAACACAGAGATGCTTCTACATGTACATCATGACACACAATTCCTAACAAAATTACGCATTAGTAATTGATATGGAGAGAGCTCTATATCAAAATTTCCAGGAGAAGAACATTTTTTTCCCTGAAGTCTCACATTTATTAAAGAAGACAGTAAGCATGTAGCACGTTACGGTGGAGTTTGTTGTTTTGTTTGCGAAGTACATTGTTGTCGCGTCTCCTTCTTCTTAAAACCTTTCAGTGGTCAGGGGACATAATAGACTTCCCGAAAGAGCTCGCTGGTTCGATTCACATAACTGGACATTTAAGACTTCATATATTGTTATATAGTGGTGCGACCGTGGTGTAGTGTTTAGCTCACTCGCCTGCCGATCATATGGTCCCTTTTCGAATACCCACTTGGGTGAAAGTTCAGGGACCTATCGGCACCGAAGTCAACCCATCCTCAAATTATGGGTACTAGGGGTTTCCCTAGAAAAATAAAGACAGTCGCAGTCTCTGGCATCCTTACCTCAGATACCTGCAGTGGCCTAGAAATGTGAATGCACTAATACGTCACACCCCTACATCATGCGAATGTTATGGGACATAGATATGAATGTTATGAGACACAGATATGAATGTTATAGGACATATATATGAATATTATGGGACATAGATATGAATATTATGGGACATAGATGTGCATGTTATGGAACATAGATATGAATGTTATGGGACATAGATATGAATGTTATGAGACATAGATATGATGTTATGAGACATAGATATTGTTATAATCAGGAAAACAATGAGGTGACCTGATATCTGTGTAAGATCCTCGCTTCGATACTATCTTTTTATCTCTTTATCTTTTTATTTTGCTTGCCTGTTTAAAAAAAATAGCATTACAGATTCTTTGCCTATGTGTGTCTCATAAGAGATTTAGAAAGCGAATATGATGATGGAGAGCTCTTTATGTTGATCATTATATGTGATATTACAAAGGTCAGTGCTCTACGACCTTATATCTTAATTATAAAAGTGAGCAAAGATATGACAATGGCATATGGGCCATGGGATCTATGCTGGTCAAAGACAATTAGCAACGTTCGTGATATGAAATATATTGCTATGTTACATCTAATATAGTGAGACAGAAACCAGCACCTGTGGAACTCATCAGAGAGTCCACTTTGTGGGTCCTTGCTGGGGACTATCTTTAGAGAAAACAAAGCGTAGCAAAGTTACGCTATTGTTACATATTTCTCCAGATTTTCATTGTAACATTAGCTTATTTACTTGGAGATGTAAAAGGTAAAAATCCCCGTTTCCATTCCACTAAAGCATACTGGAGATACGGTGTTAGGCCCATATTTCCAAAACCATCGGCACTTGGACGTATGGTGAGGTCATTATTACGACTGGCCATATTTACTTTCCCAGATTTCTATGGTTACTCATTTTTAGAAGCTGGGCCGACCACCGGGGTCTTTTTGGTGTGTTGGTACCAGGCAAGATCCTCACTCCTGGGACTCGAACCCGGTACCACCAGGTTACTAGACGGAGCGTCTAACCACTCAGCCAACCAGGCTGTCACTTGGAAATGTAGGAAGAACAGTAATAATATTAAAATATGTTGGAGTTTGTTGCACTACAAAAAGCCAACAAGAGCAGGAACGCGTGATGTGATGCTAGCCTGGGGTAGCATAACTAGTCTGCATCCAGTTTATATGGCCTTAAACTTTCCCCAAGAACACAAAAGCCTAGTTTGAAAGTAAGACACGCATTAAAGACAAAGAACGTCTGCTGATGAACGGATTTATGAAGCCTACTTATCTGTCTAGTTGGATGAGCATATGAAACTAGACTCATAAAAAGACAAGGGAAAATATATTCCTTACAAAGCACTCTGTGACAGCGTATGTCACAAAAGCCTGGTGAAAGAGGCAGTTACTTTTTTCAAGCCTGTTATAGCAAAGTCTTCTATGAGACCTGGCATTTCATGCCGATCGAGGGCATCATCTCATCTTCATAGGATTTTAGAGATTTTAGGCAGTAAACGACAATCAGTTATCATCAGCGTCATCATCAAATCTAAATAAAATGAAAAATAGCACATTTCTAATTCGATCCGGATTTTGCTTTTGTTTTTTTAAATTACAGAGTAACTACCTTCAAATTCCCTTCCATCGAAATTTCTAATCAACATTTATTCTGACAGTGCAGGGTAAATAATTCAGGAATGAAAAAGTTTGTCAAAGGGAGCAAACCTGCAGAACTAGACCACGCTTTATACAAGTCACCAGAGACCATGTACAAGAAACCATATCCAAGTCTGGACATTTTCACGACCTGGCACAAATCTGCTTCCAGTTTCTCACGGCGTCTTGAAAGACGGAACAATTCCAAGCTGTGCTTGATAACTTTCACTTCTAAACAGCGACACTGCCCGAAACTGTCAGGGGAGGTGATATATGCTGAGCCCGGCTGATAAACAAAGCACATTTCATCTCGTAGCGGATTTGTTGAAAAGTTCTGATTCTCCAAAAACTTCAGGATTTCTCCCTTCTTTCTTTAACATTTGTTCTTGAAAGTTGTTTGTACAAAGGGAATCTGATTTCTCAGACTCAGGCAGTTTGAGCTGGTCTGAACCTCATTTTCCTTTTATTAGCTGTTCTCTATGTTCACGTATTGCTATGAATCATTATTTAGACAAATCGTGTATTTTTTTAATGACAAACTAATATTTTCAACATTGGAAAATGGTAAATGTATATAAATATTTGCCATAACTTAATGAACAACACAGAGGTCAGACAGATGAGCAAACAACAACCTGTCTCATGGTTGATCAGAAAAAAGAAGATGGACATATGTCGGTCATGTGATGAGAAGAAACAATCAGAGAATTCCCAAACAGAAAAAGAAGATGGACATATGTCGGTCATGTGATGAGAAGAAACAGTCAGAGAATACCCAAACAGGCTAACAAATGGAACACAACAGAGCGAAGATAATGAGGTCGACCACGTGAAACTCTAAAGAGGACATTGTTAAGAGAGGCCAGTTCAGTGGGCATAACATCCCTTGATGAGGCTGAAAAACTCGCCGAAGACAGGACATCTTGGCGAACTACCACGCGGGCCCTATGTGACGTTTAGTATGAAGGATGTAAGATAACTTAATGTAAGAAGAGTCAGGTTTCGGAAAAAAATGACTTCTGTACGTAAATAAAATGTAAGTGAAAAATCAAGTTTTCCAATAAATTTGTCAGAATGGTCTTGCATATTCTCCTTCCTCGCGTATCTTTCCGTTTTGAGGGAGCAAGCAGACAACTGATAGAGTTCAGCGATTTGCTTCGTAGAAAGAAATTTTTATGGACTTTTTCTTTAACTGTAAAAGTTTACTTCATAAAGTAAAATCAAACCAACGTGCACTCAGCATGACGAAAAAGGTAAATTCAAATGAGCAAAAAGGACGACAAGAACGAAAAAAAACTTTGCTAAGCTTGTAGTTATTTTATTGTATTTATGATACTCGTATCTATCGTGGTGGAGGCTACCCAGAAACCTAGCACGGCAACAAAGCTGGGAGAGCATCAGCCCACGTTTTTGTGTGCGTCCAGGGACATCAGGATAGCCACAAGAGCCCACCAGTACGGTAGGCAGCAGCAGGCAGAAGCAGGGAGAATATATAAGGACTGAAATAAAAAGAAAGAAAGAAAGAAACTGTTGTGGTAAGTAATGTAGAAAAATATGACAAGATAAGCATCCACCTGTAAATGTGCTGTTCTAAGAGCGACGAGGATGGACAGCAGCACGGGGAATGTGTGTAAATGCTGAATGCGGTCCTTGTTTGTTCAGGGATTTTTTTGTTTTGTTTTTCCCGGGCTGGCGCGGGCGTAGGTGTTTAAATGGAGCAGCAAGAGGTGGCTTCAGTGCAGCAACTCAGGAGTTCAGAGGTTGTATTGTGACGGTCCTTCCTTGGGCCAGCAGTTTTGGTTTGCTTGCCGTGGGACTAGTTCGCCCGCGGAGACGGGCATGGTCGGTGGGTGATTCGACTTCTAGCTTAGCCCCCGGCTACTTTTCCTGGACTGAACTTTGTGGATAGATTTTCTAGCAAACTACTTGTGGTTATTGCTGTTATATCGATTTTGTGTGCATCGTGTGTGTAAAAAGATAAAAATCACGCGAGTGTGCGACGATGTATCATTTATCTAACACGGATCTTCACTGGTTACATTTCCATATTTTTTTAAAATGTGTGTTGGTTTCTTTTAAAAACAGTTTTTATTTTCATTTTGCTTTCTTCCTCCATTCCGCCGGTAATCTATTGCGGGCCGAGCTGTGCTGCAAGGAACTTTTTCATTCGTTTCTATTTTCTTACGTTTCTTTTCAGTTTGTGAACTCAGGCCTTTTTTTGTTCTTGTCAAATGATCCCTCACCTGTTGCGGTGTTTCCGATTTAATTAATTTGCTACAGGTGATGACACGTTAATTTTATTTGTACACGTTACAGCATTAAAGGATTTGTTACGTGTCATACTGTTTTTTCCGCACAATTTTTATTGAAACTTCTCTTAACTGGACTTTCATTACCGCCACAACAGTCCGTAGTCATTGCTGACTGTGAAATGGAAACTTTGTAAAAGTATATGCGATCTATAGATGTACTTATCTTATATCCTTCCCTTGCCGTTAAACGTCACATAGGGCTCGCAAGGTAGTTCGCCAATTTTTGCTGTTTTCGTCGAGTCTTTCAACCTCATCAAGGGATTTTATGCCTGTTAATTTGGTCTCTCTTAACAGTGTCCTCTTTAGAGTTTCACGTGGTCTGCCTCTTTTTCTTCGGCCTGTTTTGTCCACTTAGTAGCTTGTTTTGGGATTCTCTGATCGTTTCTTCTCATAACATGACCAACATATGTCCATCTCCTTTTCCTGATCACCCATGAGACTGGTTGTTGTTCAGTCATCTGTCTTATCTCTGCATTGTTCTTGCATTCGTTCCACTTGATGCCGAGTATTTTCCTTAACCATTTGTTTTCATAAGAGTCTAATTTGTTGTCTATTTCTTTAGTTGTTTTCCAGCTTTCGCCTGCATAAATGAGGGTGGATATTACATTTGAATTGAATAGTCTTAACTTGGTTTTTGTGCTTATAACTTTTGAATGCCATATGTTCTCAAGATTCTTGAATATCGATGCTGTTTTATGCAATTCTAACTTCCTTTCTGGTGTCACTATCCTGGTCTATGTAGCTGCCAAGGTATGCAGATTGATTGACTTCTTCAATATCTGTCCCTTCTACGTGTTTTTTTCCGTTTTGATTAATGGGAAGTTTCATTATTTTTGTTTGGTCCTTGTTAATTTCAAGCCCTATTTTGCTAGCCAGTGAAGACATAATATCTGTTTTTTTCTTGCATGGAATTCACGTTGTTACTAATAAGAGTTATGTCATCAGCAAAATCAAGATCTTCTAGTTGGACCCCATGTACCCAATCAATACCTGTGTTACCTGTGCAGCATATTTTCATTATAAAGTCTATTGCAATTCCAAAAAAGCAAAGGAGACAGTATGTAAATGTACTACTGCGAGTTATATGTGTGGTAGATAATATATTTTATGGTAGATATTAACATTATTAATATCATTAATGATAAATACGATTAACATGATTAATATGTATGGTAGATATTAACTGTGGCAGATATTAACATTTTGTGCGTGCCATTTCCCAAGTGGTTTTCAATGAAGAGAAGCGGAGGGGAAAAGATATTAATACTTTGTTTCGTTGCTCACCCCCCCCCCCTTTCCCTTTTTCGTGTGACATTTTCTAGCGCGTATAATACTGTAAATATTTTAGAATCCAGGTGCTTTATTTTGAAGAAAACTAATATAGTTCATTTGCAACGGACGCAGAAGAACTCTATTTTGAATATCTTCTTCTTCTTCTTCTTCACCTTTCCGAGCCATTAAGGCTCACTGCTGCAGTTCGCCTCCATTCCTCTCTATTCCTAATCTTCTCTCTCCGGTTGGTGACACCAATTTCTTTCATATCCTCTTCTATGTTGTCTTTCCATCTCTGTCTTGGTCTACCCCTTGGTCTTGTGTTTGAATAGCAAACATTGAAAAATGTTTAAAAGGTAAATTTGATCATGAATTAATCATCAGTCAGAACTGATCAAGAGCTGTTAATCGTTGAAACCTCAGTAATGATGATGTGCTGTGGGGATTGTGAGTTGAGTCTGGAAAATTCAAAATGTTCCCACTTTCTCTTGATGTCTTCTTTTGTTCATCCTTTGTGTCAGACAGTGTACTTGGTTGAGATATCCAGGATTAGGAAGCTGCAAGCAATTTACTTGGTTGAGATAGTAGGAAGCTGCGAGCGATATACTTGACTGAGACATTAGGAAGCTACGAGAAATATACTTGGTTGAGATATGTAGGAAGCTGCGAGCAATATACTTGTTTGAGATATGTAGGAAACTGCGAGCAGTATGCTTGGTTGAGATGTTAGGAAGCTGCGAGCAATATACTTGGTTGAGATAACCCAGATTAGGAAGCTGTGAGCAACGTGCTTGTTTGAGATATTCCAGGTCACGAAATTGTGAGCAAGTACTTGGTCGAGATATTTCAGGTCACGAAACTGTGAGCAGCGTGCTTGTTTGAGATATTCCAGGTCACGAAGCTGTGAGCAACTGGTGTCATTATTTATCTGTTAGAACTTTATTCATGCTTTGATGAAGCACGCTTTCTTCAATCTCGAGGTACAAATATGCACTAACCAATACAGGGCGTGATCTTCCACGTGAACTGTTTTATTACAAATAGTTGGATATGTTTGTGTGTGTGGTTAAAAAATCTTTGTAGGGAATAAAGTGGCACTGTCAGATATTAAGGTGATGGATGAAATAGGGGAACAGCCGACAGATAATGTTGGTTATGGTCACCATTCTATGATGGCAGGGAGATGATCTCAATGTAGGGACACTGGCTACGATCACTGACTAGTACAGTCACTGCCCGGAAGGAAAGCAATGGTAAACTACCTTCTGGAAATATACCAAGAAACCCAAACAGCAACATGCAGGTTGGCTAGTATGGAAGATTAAACAGAGAAAACTTAAATATTCTGGACATATTAAACGTCATGATAATTTAGAGAAGACAGTCTTGGATGGGTACAAAATGGGAAAAAAGAAAGACAAGAAGACTAAGGTGAAGATTGCTGTAAGACATCGTTGATAATCTGCAAATGGACGCATCAGCAGCAAGGCATCTTGGTTACAACCGAGAGGCCTATAGGAGTGCTGTTAGGGAGGCAAAGTTCCGCAAGAGACATGCTGATGACTGACTGATCAGATATGCAGTTTAAAATCATAAAAGTTCATTGGGTAATAAAAATATGTCGCTTATGTGGCTCTTCACGTGTCAGTTTGACATGTTTTAGGAATGATAACCATGCACGCTCTCTGTGGAGTCTGCTATGTTTTAGAAATGATAACCGTGCACTCTTTCTGTGGAGTCTGCTATGTTTTAGGAATGATAGCCATGCATTCTTTCTGTGGAGTCTGGTTTTTTTTTTAATGATAACCATGCATTCTTTCTGTGGAGTATGCTATGTTTTAGGAATGATAACCATGCACTGTCTCTGTGGAGTCTGGCATGTTTTCCGAACTCTTCATGTTTCAATGTGTCTGTTTCACTACAAAAATCTGCTATCGTTATTAAATGACAGCCCGGATATTCTGTCATAAATTCGTGCACTAAAGATCTAGAAATTGCAGCCTCATGGTAACCTCTAGGGCCCCGGACTCTTATTTTTCAGTATTTTATTTTTCTTAAAAATTTCATTTTTTATGTGGGAATTTTTTTTGTCAAATTAATGAATAATATTTTCTTTACAAAATGATCCCTTATTAATACCGCGTGCGTCCAGGTTGTCATTTGAACACCAGGAACTAATCCACTGAAATAAGTACAGATCAAGAGAATAAGGCTGCAGAGCTGTGTGGTGCGAGGGTAGATCAAGAGTTTTAAAATCGAGAACCAACAATCTTGTCTTTAACGCAGACAGAACAGCGCTTTGTTTTCTTGAACTAATTATGCATTGCTGTCACAAGCGGAAACAGTTTTTATTTGACCTCTGTCTCTCAAGGTCCTTGCCGACAGGTTAAGGATATCATGTCCCTCCATAATCCTCGATCCCTTGCACATCCCAGCAGGCTTGTCACTGGGCATTTCCTGTGCCGGGATGTCAAACCCATCAAACGTGTTTTCTTTTTGTCTGCCTCTTGTCTCTTCTACCTTCCATCGGTTGCCATTATGTGCTCGGGCCCGCCGTCTCCTCCAGACATGCCCCACAAATTTGGTTTGTCCTTTTCGAATCTTTGTTATCATTTTCCTTGTTCTTGTGCCTCTTTCAGAACTTCGTTGTTCGGTTTTTTTGTTGTTGACTGTCCATGGTACCTTCAGCATTCTTCTTAAGAATCTTATTTTAAAAAGTCTGGACTTTGTAGCACCTGGCTAATTGAAAAGTAAATCATCTTCATCATCATCATCATCATCAGGTGCATTGCCGACTGGCGTTGGCTATTATGCTTCTCTAGAATACACGATCCTTCATGCAGGCCATTAGCTCAGTTGATGATTTCCTCTCACACCATCCCGTCAGACTGTCCAGTATCATTTCTGTTGGTCTTCTTCTGGATCTTCTTACTTCTATTTTTCCTGTTGTTATAATATTTTCAATGCTCTCTCTTCTCATTGCATGTCCTATGAAAGTACATTGCCTCTCTCTTATTTTTTTTAGAAGATTTTTTTGTCTCTCCAGCTCTCCTCATTCATTCTTCATTAGTTAATTTTGTTGTCAAGGGAATTCGCAAAATTCTTCTAATAAACCACATTTCTGCTGCTTAGAATGATTTTTGTGCAGACCTGCCTATTGTTCATGATCCACTTCCATATAACAAGATAGGTTCAATGTAGAATTTTAGGACTCGTTTTCTAACATTCAATGATAAGGATGTGTTGGCTAATATGTTTCTCATTCTCTGAAATGCAGTCTTTGCTTTGTCTATTCTGTTCCTAATTTCTGTTCTGCATTTCCCATCTGAAGTTATTACTGCTCCAAGGTATTTGAATTCCTGCACCTGCTTTAGAATAGTTCCGTTTAATTTTCTACTGAAAAGTAAATATGGATACTATTTCACTAGCATTTTGTAAAAACCAGTTACGTACAGAAAAAAAATCCAGTGCACTTTTAAGTAAGAAATATTTTTTGAGGAAGAAAAGGGAAAACTGAAAGTAGAAGTCAAAGAAACATAACGTTTGCTAATACTTTTCTTCACGCCGTAAATTCCACAGCTTACATTTTGATCTGACAGATTGTCTAGTTACCAGTGTGAGGTACAAATTCACGTGTCTTTTGAAGATAAATTTCAAACGTCATACCCGCAGAAGGATCCACATCTCTTTGATCAATCTTAACGATGTTCTAACCCCCCCCCCTCCCCCCAGGGTTGCTGCTACACAGTTTGGGAACCACTGTTTGTAATTTGTTCCTTCGCGTCCTGCTTCCGGCTGGAGCAGAGATAGTAATAAAACAAACAAAAAAAAAAACGAAACTTATCATATCACAAGAATAATCTGAACCTGCAGGGATTTTTTTCTTCACTTGAAAGACCTTGACAAACCTGCACGGAAAGATTAACCTTGGAGGGGATTATTGCACCCACAGAGGAAGAAAGGTATGTACCGCTGTGCTGTCATAGTTTCAGATTTCTTACATAAATTATTTGGCTAAGTTTGCCTCGATAACCGTTTTCAGTACTTCGGTTTTGTCTGCTTCAACCTCGTGGTCATGTTTTCTCTTAACAAATCTAAAGACTGACTGAGTCATGAAAGATATGTGTGTGTCTCTTCGTGTAAATCTGCATTTACAAGCCATATTTCAATATTCTTCCATAACATTAGCATTAAACTGACATTGAAAGACTGCATTAGATTACAAGATGACACATGGACTATTTGGCTTGAAGGAAACAACTTGCTCTAAAGCGATTGGAGGAGAATTTCCTTACGAAAAAAAATCCCCCAAAAACCTATCCGCTGATTGGATGAACATTTTAATGAGGAAAAACTGCATTGCGATGATTGGATAGAAGAGACTTACGGGATCTGGAAATAGAATTTAATTAGGTTGGACCTCTAGTGAAAGGTTTGGAGGTGCGGTTTGGGAGTGATTGAAGAATAGAACGAAGGGAATTAAACCCAATAATGAAGGAGATCTGAGGAAATTTGCAACTTATAGACAAGAAGCACATGCACAGCTTTCTCGTATCCTAATAGAAATACTTCACCGACGCCTAGACCAAAGTTTTCACTAACATGTGATGATTGTGTGATATGAATCCAGAGATGGGGGTGATGCCTCACAGTGATCTGCTAATTTTTGTTTTTATATCCCCACCGCTTTTTCACATCCATGTCGTTGTATCTTGAATACCACAGTCAGTAATGCAGGATTCTGTTGGGAAGTGAGTCACTTACAGCCACATGTAATTCTTATGCTAGAGGTAGCCACTTCAACCTTCACATGACAGCTGGTAATACTTAGAAAAGTGAACAAAGTCTCACCTGATTTCTTGAACTTGATTTTAGAAACAATTACTATATATATGAAAATATCAGTCCTGCGTCAACAACAAATATGTTAATGTTTTCGTAAGAAAGAGATTGTTTTGCATTCAGAGAACATTGTCTTTCAAGTTTGCATTCAGAGAACGTGGTCTTTCAAGTCTGAATTTGCATTCAGAGAACATGGCCTTTCAAGTTTGCATTCAGAGAACAAGGTATTTCAAGTCTGCATTCAGAGAACAAGGTATTTCAAGTTTGCATTCAGAGAACAAGGTATTTCAAGTCTGCATTCAGAGAACAAGGTATTTCAAGTTTGCATTCAGAGAACAAGGTATTTCAAGTTTGCATTCAGAGAACAAGGTATTTCAAGTTTGCATTCAGAGAACAAGGTATTTCAAGTTTGCATTCAGAGAACGTGGTCTTTCAAATGTATCGCTGTAAGGAAAATACTTCTGTAGACTTGTTCGTGTTGGACCTTCCGACGGTACTCTTCTCTCTTCCACTACACAAGATCGATGAACTTTACTCCTAAACTCCACCGTTCGGTGTGCTTCGTTTACAGATAATATGAAGCTTGGTTAGTCGTCTAGAGTTGTCATCACTATGTTAGAAAGATGAATATTTTCTGTGAGGTCTGCTTTACATATACAACCTCTGTTTAGTTTTGTCTGCTTTACATATACAACCTCTGTTTAGTTTTGTCTGCTTTACATATACAACCTCTGTTTAGTTTTGTCTGCTTTACATATACAACCTCTGTTTAGTTTTGTCTGCTTTATGTAGACAATCTCTGTTCAGTCTGTTCTACTTTACATAGACTATCACTGTTCAGTTTAGACGCTTAACATAGACTATTATCTGTTTAGTTTGGTCTGCTTTACATAGACAGTCTTTGTTCAGTTTGGTCTGCTTTACATAGACTCTGCTCTGTTCTGACACTTTACATAGCCTGTCTATGTTCTGTTTGATTACTGCGACTCCGTTCTCTATCTTTCTCCCCCTCCTAAACATAGTTTCTGCTTTCTAAGGCAGTGAAACTATAAGTTACTATATAAAACCTAAGAACAGCCTGTGTTTAGTCTATCATTGTGTCTGACAGTCAGTATAACTGTCGTTTCTTGTCGGGTTTATTGAGCAGAAATTATGTTCCCACACTTGTCTTGGTATTTCGAATATGGACTCCTCTCTCGTTTTCTCTCTCATCCCCTTCCTCTATTTCTCTATTTTTCTTTCTCTTTCTCGCACCTTCCCCTCCCCTACCCTCCCAACTCTTTCGCCCTCCCTCCTACTCTCTCTCTCTCTCTCCTTTTGAAATAAAGATCAATCAATCAATCAATCAATCAATCAATCTCTCTCTCTCTCTCTCTCTCTTTTTGCCTTCCTCCTCCTCCTCCTCTCTTTCTCCTTCCCTTCTCTCACTCTCTTTCTCCTTCCCTTCCACTCTCTTTCTCTCACTTTCTCCCCCTCTCTCTCACTCTCTCTCTCTCTCTCTCTCTCTCTCTCTCTCTCTTCCCTATTACTAAAAACCTATTTTCACATTAGCACTTGCAGTCACTGTCGCCACTGAAAATAATCTAACTCTGAACTTCCCTCCATACTTAACATTATTTTTTTCTCTAAAACATGAAATTGTTAACATTATTTTTTTCTCTAAAACATGAAATTGTTGTCTAAGTTTGTCTTTTGTTTTCTGCCATTTTTGGAAAGGGATATCTTCAGTTTGAAGGAAAATAATTTTTTTATAGGCAAGAGAATGAAGGGAAAAATTGTTGTAACAAGGACATTAAATATTAGCCCCCGCGAATATCTCAGTATCACGTTTATACCAAATAGGCAGTCTCTCTCTCTCTCTCCTCTCTCTCTCTCTCTCTCTCTCTCCCTATTACTAAAAACCTATTTTCACATTAGCACTTGCAGTCACTGTCGCCACTGAAAATAATCTAACTCTGAACTTCCCTCCATACTTAACATTATTTTTTTCTCTAAAACATGAAATTGTTGTCTAAGTTTGTCTTTTGTTTTCTGCCATTTTTGGAAAGGGATATCTTCAGTTTGAAGGAAAATAATTTTTTTATAGGCAAGAGAATGAAGGGAAAAATTGTTGTAACAAGGACATTAAATATTAGCCCCCGCGAATATCTCAGTATCACGTTTATACCAAATAGGCAGTCTCTCTCTCTCTCTCTCTCTCTCTCTCTCTCGCTAAGCAATTGTAGTCTCCCAAAACCAAGGCTTGGCCTGTTTAGAAAAAGCTTCTCTTACTCAGCTGCCCACCTTTGGAATGCCCTACCAATTCACGTAAAGCTTATAAGTAATATTCGTTCTTATAACTTTAAACTTTGTCAACATCTATTTAATATGGACTATATGCCTCCTTAAGATAGTTTAAAGTAGTTTAAAAGTATGGCTTGAGTGTTGCAATTTTTTTTTACTGCTTTTTCTATAAATTTGTTAGTTTTGAATAAGTGTAAGAATGCAAGTTTATTTCATGTTGTTGCATAAATCAGAGTGTAGAGTGTATGGTCATGAGATAAATTTATTATTTATTTATGTAAACATTTAATATATTTTCGTGATTATTAGGCTCATTAACAAATGCTGAATGACTGTGACTGAGTGAAAGCTGTATGATGAAGGGCAGAATGTCAGACGGGCCTGCGTGCCCAATTCTTAACCCTTTGAAAATAAAGTATGTTCGTTCTCTCTGACTGTGTGTGTATGTTTTCCCAGCTACAGAGATTATGTGTGTATGTTTTCCCAACTACAGAGATTATGTGTGTATGTTTTCCCAGCTACAGAGATTATGTGTGTATGTTTTCCCAGCTACAGAGATTATGTGTGTATGTTTTCCCAGCTACAGAGATTATGTGTGTTATGTTTTCCCAGCTACAGAGATTATGTGTGTATGTTTTCCCAGCTACAGAGATTATGTGTGTATGTTTTCCCAGCTACAGAGATTGATATAAAGTCTTCAACGATTGACATAACACGAAATTAGCGTATTTGTTCATTAAATCCCCACATTAAAACACTTGTCTTCTCTTACATAGATATGCATTGGAATGTGGATCAGTAATACAGTGTGGTTAGGTACAGAAAACATGGAGAGAAAAAAAACTCGGTTGTTTATATGAATATTATAAACATCTTAGTCTTAAATTCTGAAAGGCGATAATGCATGCATTACAGCGGTCAGTGACCCACGGCTTACTGCTGATGACAAGGATGACGACACAAAACTTACTGCTGACGACAAGGATGACGACACAAAACTTACTGCTGATGATAGGGATGACGACACATAAATTACTGCTGATGATATGGATGACGACATAAAACTTACTGCTGATGACAAGAATGACGACACAAAACTTACTGCTGATGATAGGGATGACGACATAAAACTTACTGCTGATGATAGGGATGACGACACAAAACTTACTGCTGATGATAGGGATGACGACACAAAACTTACTGCTGATGACAAGAATGACGACACAAAACTTACTGCTGATGACAAGGATGACGACACAAAATTTACTGCTGATGATAGGGATGGCGACACAAAACTTACTGCTGATTTCAAGGATAACGACACAAACCTTACTGCTGATGACAAGGATGACGACACAAAACTACTGCTGATGACAAGAATGACGACATAAAAGTTACTGCTGATGACAAGTATGGCGATACAGACCTTACTGCTATGACAAGAATGGCGATCCAATGCTGACCCAGACTCTGTCCCACTTATCAGCTAGTGTTCCCAGTAACCTGGCCAACATGACAGGGATCTCTGCTGTGCTCATAGTGGTGGAGTCTGCTAAAGAAGGACTGTATCTTTTCTTGCCTTTTAACTCTACACCGACTCAACCAAGGGAAAAAAAAACCCTTTGTAACTCACTCCCTATCCCACACGGTGCTTGTGTTTCAACACCTTCACCACATCGGCTGCAATAAAAACATCCTGCTTATAGTTCCGGAAAAACAGAACAATAACAAGAACAAAAAAGTTCAATTCTACAAAAGTTCGGTACATATTACTAGAAATTTAGGAAACTGGTGGTCAGTCAGTCAGTCAATCATTTGCATGCCCCTTGTGGAACTTTGCCGCCCTAACAGGTCACCTGTAGGCCTCTCGGTTGTACGCAAGATGTTGATGAAGTTTGCCAACAGCAAACTTAACGATTCGTTAAAGGAAAGATCTGAACATTGGGATAAAGAAAAAGTTCAATTTCCACGACAAAGTTCGTGATAAATAGAACCAAAATTTCGAAACTTATTTGGACGGGAGAAGTTAATATTTGTCGAAGAATTCTTGGGAAACCCCAATACAAGCTGAGTTTTTTTTTCTAATTTCTGCCGTGATGAGGGTCGCGTACTCATACCTCGCAAATACTGTATCTACTTCACCCAAGAAGCACTTGAATGTGCGACTTAAATAATACTTAGTTTCATGAGAACACTTCTGTTATTATGAGCTCAAGTGGTGAACAAAACTGGAAGTGGACAACAGAAATATGGAATGCCAACAAGAATGATGAACTTGGCAAAGTTTTAAAGGCAACTCTCGAATCGCTGGGGGGCAAATTCTGCTTCGACGAGGGGGGGGGGCAAGTTTCTGTAATGAATCAACGTATTTGTTCGGGTAAATGATGCTTCTCGTAGGACACTGCTGTAAGCAGCACTTCAACGAACGAAAGAAACATCTTTTTCTTGATCGCATTAGAAGATGATCAAAACGAAGCCATTGACCTTGGATTTGGTTTTGAAACTGTTTCGGGAAAACTGCCATGGAACTTCGCCTCATTTGTGCACCTTGTATTCTCTTTTGATGGTTACATTCCAGAAATGAGTTAGTTTAACGGAGATAAAGAGTGGCGTTGAATCCCTAAGGGGAACGTTAAACTTTGCATTTCAGAAACTGACAGCTGTTGTGTTTCTTCTAATGAGAAAGCAGCAGATGTTTCTAAAGATTTTCTTTAGAAAATCTCAACTTATGTTTAAAAAAAAACTGACAGTTTTTCAGCTAAACTTGGTGTTCTTGAAATAGGAATTCACGCGCATTCACCTCTAATGAGGCAGCAGTGGTGAGAGGTTAAAGATGTTAAAGGTGAGACAGACTGGAGTTTTGTCACAAGGATTCTGAGGACCTTCGCTGCCAGGTTCCATGAAGAGTCAACCTCTGAGAAACAAATTGCTAATCACAGCCTCCACAAGCCCACTTGTGGCCTATCACACTTGTTGGTAAGCAGTTAACACTCTGAAGTGAACACGCTTATATGAACACGCTTAAGTGAACACGCAGAAGTGAACACGCTGAAGTGAACACGCTGGAACACAGTCATGTTTATTTAATCAGCTTCCAGTAAATTGATCAAAATCTTGATAAACACGTGCAGTTCATCATCGGTACGCTCTCATCACTCCATGGGTTTTCACTGCACCATCTTCTCCTATAATAAGCTCAACCTGCGTCATCTTCTCCACTTATATGCTCACACTTTCATCATCTTCTCCACTTACATGCTCGCACCTTCATCATCTTCCCCACTTACATGCTCGCACTTTCATCATCTTCCCCACTTACATGCTCGCACCTTCATCATCGTCTCCAGTTACATGCTCGCACCTTCATCATTTTCCTCTCTTACATGCTCGCACCTTCATCAGCTTCTCCACTTACATGCTTGCACCTTCATCATCGTCTCCAGTTACATGCTCGCACCTTCATCATTTTCCTCTCTTACATGCTCGCACCTTCATCAGCTTCTCCACTTACATGCTCGCACCTTCATCATTTTCCCCTCTTACATGCTCGCACCTTCATCATTTTCCCCTCTTACATGCTCGCACTTTCATCATCTTCCCCACTTACATGCTCGCACCTTCATCATCGTCTCCACTTACATGCTCGCACCTTCATCATTTTCCCCACTTACATGCTCGCACCTTCATCATCGTCTCCACTTACATGCTCGCACCTTCATCATTTTCCCCTCTTACATGCTCGCACCTTCATCAGCTTCTCCACTTACATGCTCGCACCTTCATCATCTTCTCCACGTACATGCTCGTACCTTCATCATCTTCTCCACTTACATGCTCGCACCTTCATCATCTTCTCCACTTACATGCTCGCACCTTCATCATCTTCTCCACGTACATGCTCGTACCTTCATCATCTTCTCCACTTACATGCTCGCACCTTCATCATCTTCTCCACTTACATGCTCGCACCTTCATCATTTTCCCCACTTACATGCTCGCACCTTCATCATCTTCTCCACGTACATGCTCGCACCTTCATCATCTTCTCCACTTACATGCTCGCACCTTCATCATCTTCTCCACGTACATGCTCGCACCTTCATCATCTTCTCCACGTACATGCTCGCACCTTCATCATCTTCTCCACTTACATGCTCGCACCTTCATCATCTTCTCCACTTACATGCTCGCACCTTCATCATCTTCTCCACTTACATGCTCGCACTTTCATCATCTTCTCCACTTACATGCTCGCACCTTCATCATTTTCCCCACTTACATGCTCGCAATTTCATCATCTTCTCCACTTACATGCTCGCACCTTCATCATCTTCTCCACTTACATGCTCGCACCTTCATCATCTTCTCCACTTACATGCTCGCACCTTCATCATCTTCTCCACTTACATGCTCGCACCTTCATCATCTTCTCCACTTACATGCTCGCACCTTCATCATTTTCCCCACTTACATGCTCGCACCTTCATCATCTTCTCCACTTACATGCTCGCGCCTTCATCATCTTCTCCACTTACATGCTCGCACCTTCATCATCTTCTCCACTTACATGCTCGCACCTTCATCATCTTCTCCACTTACATGCTCGCAATTTCATCATCGTCTCCACTTACATGCGCTTCAGTCTAAAATACAGAAGACACACACCATCATGAAAAACGTCGCGACATTTCATACCTCGCTTCTCTCTTACCTTTTAATACATCAGTTTCTTCTCCTGTGATTTGATTTCCAGACAGGACATACAAACCCCCCCCCCCTCACCCCCGACCACCACCATCACCTTCCCGCCAGTTTCCTGCTCCAGTTACATTTATAATCCATTCTTGCCGTCTTACTCTATGACTGCATGTTTCGTCCAGCTGGAGTAACTGACTTTAGTACATTCTTCGTGGCGGAAGCTGGTACTCCCGCTCTGTTGTGCAGTATTTATTTCATTTTGCTCCCATTGTGCCCTGCCTCAGTGCTTTGCTGTTCTGTCATTGGAGCTTAAATGTTCTACTAACTCAGTGCTTTGCTGTTCTGTCATTCGAGCTTACATGTTCTACTAACTCAGTGCTTTGCTGTTCTATCATTCGAACTTAAATGTTCTACTAACTCAGTGCTTTGCTGTTCTATCATTCGAGCTTAAATGTTCTACTAACTCAGTGCTTTGCTGTTCTTTAATTCGAGCTTAAATGTTCTACTAACTCAGTGCTTTGCTGTTCTTTAATTCGAGCTTAAATGTTCTACTAACTCAGTGCTTTACCGTTCTATCATTCGAACTTATATGCTCTACTAAGTAACGATTAATTGTATCCATACAGAACCTGTAGAAATGGCCAGTCTTTTCTTCTGTTTGCGTACAAGTCCGACTTGTCGCCCTTTTCAGACCGAAACTCTCCGCTAACATTCCGTGGCGTCACCCACATCCGGGGCACTGTCTCATGCTCCCACCAATCTTCACCCTCCTTCGTCAGCATCGTCATCCTTGATCTAAAGAGGCTGCGGGTTGTTATGACCTCATGCATGAAGTCAGAAAGAGTCGGAAGTTTGCTTTGATCGGCCCCTATTAACAAACTTCCTCTTCTGCAACACTTGATGACATCACATGATGAGCACGTTTTGTTCTTTTTTCAACGTTTGCAGTCAGAAAAACACTCGAGAAAATTTTGACACAGTAGGCAGACATTAAAGGTCACAAGAGACTAACAGAATTTCTGAACCGTCGCACCTGAAAGACTTAGCAAACGCCTTTACATGATAATCTGATGTAGTGGATCTCAAGCTGTGGTAGTGGGACCTGTGATAGTCAGATGGGAGCGGGCAGAGCAAGTCTAAATTACGTACAGGGTGGCGCACGAAATGCCGCCCGCCTCTCTTCGCCTACCTGCATGCATGCCCATTCCTAGTTTATCTGGTTATTTTAATTGCTACACAGCTGTTACAAGGTAAGGCATTTGTTTCAGTACGTGTTGGCCATGTTCTTCTGCTAACATAGGCATGCTGCGCTAATTTTCTCGTCGATTTCTTGGGACTTCTATCAACTGCGAGTGCGAATATCTTCAATAACTGCAGGGGTGCCAATATGAGGCTCTCTGCTCTGTTTGGTATTAACACACTGAGCCCATTGTCGCCATTTTTCGACCAACTTCTGGATGCAGATGGCTGTCCTCGGTCAGGAAACTGATCGCCAAAACTTTCCCTTGTTTCTTGGATGGAAACTGTCCGAACGTGCGCTTCCACTATTGCAGTTGATTGTTGCAGGGAACACTGCATGTCGATGTTTGCATATCATATTTGAGTGCACAGAACTGAGGACAGGTTAAAAAATTGCTTTGGGTTTTTCAAGGAGCTGACGGCAAGTAAACAAAGCAGATGACAAGTAAACACGGAAGATGACAAACAGTAAACAGAGCAAACGGCAAGTAAACAAGGCAGACGACAGAAGGTAATCAGAACAAACGGCAAGTAAACAAGGCAGACGACAATAAACGGAGCAGATGACAAGTAAACACACCAGACGACAAGTAAAAAGAGCAGACGGCAAGTAAACTGAGCAGACGACAACTAAACAGAGCAGACAGCAAGTAAACACGACAGACGACAAAAAGTAAACAGAGCAGACGGCAGGTAAACAGAGCAGACGGCGCGACAGACGACAAAAGGTAAACAGAGCAGACGGGAAGTAAACAGAGCAGACGGCACATAAACTGAGCAGACGGCAAAAAGTAAACATAGCAGACCACAAGTAGACAGAGCAGACGACAAGTAAACAGAGAAGACGACAAGTAAACGGAGCAGACCTCTAAAATGTAAACACAGCAGACGGCAAAAAGTAAACAGAGCAGACGACAAGCAAGCAGATAAGAGGACAAGTAAACAGTGCAGGCAACAAGTAAACAGAGAAGACGACAAGTAAACAGAGTAGGCGCCATTAATGACATATTAGTCAAACAGACACTACTGGACAGAAGTCGCCTGCTTGGCGACGGGCGACTTTTTCGTGCGCCACCTTGTATAAAACGAACCTGTGAAGAATTCATGTAAGTTGCTGGGGGATGTAGGGCGGCCGCAACGATTTTTATTATTTTTGTACTGGATTGTCACGAAGAAAATAGTCTCCGACATAACAGATGGGAACTTCTGGCGGCAAAATTGTCTCTGTCGCATGCAGGCTAATGGCCAGTGGTTGCATTTCAGCAATGGGGCATCAGCCATCGTGATAAATCATAAGAGGCGCTGGGAAGTTCTAATAAGTGAATATTTTTGTGCTCAATCTTGTAAACTTAATACACAAAGTTATATCCACCGTTATTAGCGTTTCTGTTGACTGTCTGACAAGATATCAGTGAAAGAGGGGAGACAACAAAACAAAACGTGAGAATCAGTAAAAAAAAAACTTCAAGAATTGATGTTTTAAAACAGAGAATTATTTTAAAGGTCGGGGAGAAGTCAGCAAAAGAACCAGCAGAGCACTTTGAAGTAGCTGTTAGAGACAGTTGTTCTGCTGGCACTAAAGAGATTCTGGAAGAATTAGTAAGGAGCAGTCGCCCGCGTTAGACGCTAGAACTGAGACCAGACCATAGAGACAGCAGACAAGTAAAACATATTTATAATAAGTAAAGTAAAGGTAGTCCCATAGCAAATGTCGCAGGGGATGAAGCGTTAGAGACCTAATTATGCTGGGCCATCAGCGTATGAGGTAGTATGGCCAGTTCCTTTCCTCGCTGCCTTTCTTTCCCAGATTTTCTTTGGTACCTATTTTACGAGGTTGGGTCGACCTCATGGGCCATATTTGTCGGGAAAAAAATCCCTGCTCAGCCGGGGATTCAAACCCCTGACAATTCGATTGATAGACGAGTGTTCTAACCACTACGTTAGCCGGCCCTCTTCAGGGAGATCATATGATATTTGTGTGTTATGCTCTATGAAAGTACAGCTGTTCAGCCCAAGTATCCACCAACCCTGTAGAATGTTATAACCACCAACCCTGTAGAATGTTATAACCATCAGCCCTGTAGATTGTTATAACCACCAACCCTGTAGAATGTTATAACCACCAGCCCTGTAGAATGTTATAAACACCAGCCCTGTAGATTGTTATAACCACTAGCCCTGTAGAATGTTATAACCACCAGCCCTGTAGAATGTTATGCCCAAAGTGAAAACACAGAGAGAAACACCACTGGGCAGTGAACTTCGTGCCACTGTGGAATACCAACGAATGAGAAAGTTAATCGTGTGACCAAAGAAAGGCAACTGCCTGCAGCAAGCAAACGTAGTGCTCGCCCATACAGAAGAAAAAACATGGCAAAGACATCCAGGAGGCAACAAAGACCCAACATGATGTTTATCACCTGATAAATCATCTTTTTCTACACAGAACAGTACACATCCGACTTCGAAATTACTTGTATGCACTTTTAGCGCATTTCCAGGGGACTCTGAAATAGCACTGCGGCCCCCTCATATTTGATCGCTCATGAATATTTGTTAAATTTTGGTCGCCGGCTGTTCTTTTGTTACGCCACCAGCATGAATGTAGGACGATTACATAAGTTATGTATGAACTTAACACCTTTCCACTTTACTCAGTTAATGACTGAACCATTTTTAGTTCTTTCTCTCTCTCTCTCTTCCTCTCTCTCCACTCTCTCCTCTCTCCTCTCCTCTCTACCCTCTCTCCCCTCTCTCTCTCCTCCCTCTCTCTCCTCTCTCCCCCTCTTTCCTCTCTCCCCTTCTCTCATCTCTCTCTCCTCTCCTACCTCTCTCTCCTCTCCTCTCCTCCCTCTCTCAACACTCCTCCCTCTCTCTCATCTCCTCCCTCTCTCCCCTCTCTCTCATCTCTCTCCTCTCTCTCCTCCCTCTCTCTCTCCTCCCCTCCCTCTCTCTCCTCTCTCTCATCTCTCTCCTCCCTCTCTCTATCTCCTCTCCTCTCTCTCCTCCCTCTCTCCCCTCTCTCTCCCCTCTCTTCTCTCTCCTCTGATATCTCTCTCCTCCCTCTCTCTATCTCCTCTCCTCTCTCTCCTCTCTCCTCCCTCTCTCCCCCTCTCCTCTTCTCTTCTCTCTCTGGAGAGAATGAGAGAGATGAGAATCTCTCTCTTCTCTGATATCTCTCTCTTTCCTCCTTCTCTCTCCTTCCTCCCCTCTCTCTCTCCTCTCTTTATCTGACGGTCCGGCTGCCTGAATGTATACATAAGGCTTCAGCCTTCCTTTGGTTTAGTCCTAACATCCAGTCTGCACGCGTGATATTCTTCTCCTTATCCAAATTCAAGTGAGCGTACATCATCAGCTCTTGTTTGAAACTGTTTCACGTGAAATGTGTTTCAACTGATGAAACCACATAGAAAAGAAAACAAAAAAAACAAGCGCTGGTCATTTGCAGAAGTAAATATGTTGTTAGCAAAACTCCAATCTCTTACATTCATTCATTCATTCATTCATTCATTCCTTTGCATGTCCCTTGCGGAACTTTGCCTCCCAAACAGCACTCCTGTAGGCCTCTCGGTTGTGAGCAAGATGGCCTGCTGCTGCTGCATCCATTTCCAGATCATCAACGATGTCTTGCAGCCATCTTCGTTTCGGTCTTCCTCTTTTTCTTTTTCCCAATCTCTTACACTTTATGGAAAAAAAACGGTGTTGGGACATGTAAATATTTGAATTATATGTACTTTCGTTATATAATATCCAAAGTTATGTTGAAGCTTAATACAATGTCTTTTTCAGGAGAATTTAGGAAATGAGTGAGATCATGAATGTCTTAGTTAATAGTTATTCTCAAAGTCTTGGTGGTGGTGGCTGCCAGGGCTGCTAATATTGCCTGCAACTCTGCATCATAATTGGAGCAGCGAGATCCATAAGGAGCAGAAATATGGCTTGTTGTCTTGTCTGGAAACAGTACCCCATATCCCGCATCGTCTGTTTCATTGAACGCTGACCCATAATCGTATGCATGTATCCAGTCCTTGGGATAGGATATACACGTGCCAAAGCCTAATCCCGGAGACTACATCAACAGCTTATGTCGTAGAGACCAGTGCACAATGTTCAGGTTGAGAACAGGACACATTACCCTCAATAAGCACTTACACAGAGTGACCACTGACCACATACCATACTGCATGCACTGCAACAGACAAGAAGAAGAAACTGTTAAACACCATCTGCTGGACTGCAGTGCACTGAAGGACCTTCAGAAGAACCTGATAGCACCAAACTCCTCAGTCTCCGACATTCTGTATGGAGATGTAGTACAAGTGAAGAGGACCTGTACGTTTCATTATCTGACACAAGGGAAAAAGATTGACAACTCGTAGACCCGGGGAACGGAAAAGTCAAAGTCTCAAAGTCATAAAATTTGCTTCTGTCCCTTTATTTTTTTATATAAGTATGTATTAGCCATATGTGATAATACGCGTATATTTGATAAGAGAGAAAACTACAATTTATTGTGGAGTGGGGGTTTGTTTAAGAGGAAGTGGAGGAAGGGGGAGATGCAGGGCTAAGTAGTTCCTTATTTATATGAGTATTTATGTTAAGATAGTAAATCTCATTATCTCCCCTAAATTAGTTAACATTTCCTGTGGCAGTTGGTACTAGCATATATCAGAACGCGTTTGTCATTCAGCAGTACGCCAGCTGTAGGATTCAACTTTGCATTATTAAATCAAAGATTATTTCGCGTTGGTAGAAGCGTGTTCTTTCCTGTGGACGCGGACGATCTAGCAAATTAACCTGCGTTTATGGTCTCACGGTATATGCAAACAACTGATTCATTTGTGAACGAAACTAGGGAGAGGCCTCTAAAAGCCGTGGGTACGCAACTAATAAAACAGGTATGTCTTTGAGACCAAAGAGAAGGGAAGTGTAGAATTTCAGAAGACAGCGACACTTGGCAAAGAAGCATATAACATAAGGTTTAAAGTTGTACGACACACGACGTTGGCTGTATGAAGCATATATCTTAATGCCATGTGTCTGCTGTATGAAGCATGTATCGTAATGCCATACAGTTGTACCACACACGATGGAATTCTTATTCGGGCTCAGAAGAATAGAATTACAGATTCATGTGGGATTACAACAAACGGCGAAAACATATATATATATACAGAAACAGAGAGAGCGAGAGATAGAGAGAGAGACGTATATAGAGAGAGAACTGACTTAATAGCTTTTCTTAATTCTCTAATGCACCTTTTTTTCAGCCGGTTTTCACCATGGGGAAACAGAACAGATTTATAAACTTCCCAGAACCTTCCAAATAAAAAAGTATGATATCTACAGCTTACGAAATGTTGACGTTGCCTGTTAATTGTGGATATCATAATTTAACATTGAGTGCTGATGCATTTTTCAGTAAATTAACTTTTTTTTTTGGCGAATCCGCATATATAATTTATTTTATTAATTATATCTCTCGGAACCACTAGCGACCTCTCGGGAACAGCTAGCGTCATCTCGTAATATTGCAGTCGACCTCTCGGGAACCACTAGCGACCTCTCGTAATACCGCAGTCGACCTCTCGGGAACAGCTAGCGTCATCTCGTAATACTGCAGTCGACCTCTCGGGAACCACTAGCGACCTCTCGTAATACCGCAGTCGACCTCTCGGGAACAGCTAGCGACATCTCGTAATACCGCCATCGACCTCTCACGAAATCGCTAACGACCTGTCAGTCTAGAACTCTAGGTTCAGGTGTGCCTCAGTTAAGAACTGCGTCTCTACTGAAATATATTGAATAAAGACGAAATGAACAAACAAGAACAAACGTTGTACATGCTATAAATAAAAGTCGAAACTTTCCCCCCTTTTGCGCTGTGTCTACTCACTGCCACGTTTAGTTTTCAGCACCAGAACACACATAAATTCAGTGCCTGTAACAAATTAACATGTGTTCTGTCATTGAGTCTGAAGTTACTGCCGCCAGTAACCTCGAAGCGGAAGAACTTTCCGGTGTCGCTTCATATTTCATTTGGTCTCACTTATTTTCATCACTTACCGAGCAACCTTTATCTGGCCCTTCAGTTTTAGAGTCATCCAGGGCGTTGTCACAGCGGGGCGCATACTTTTACGGAAGCCGAAATCAAAGTCACAGCAGGGCGCATAATTTTTTGACGGAAATGTAAACCAGGCCACTATTTAGGAGTTCCACCATTAAATTTTATTATGTAAACATTGAAAGAGAGCGTGCTAGGACGCCACTAACTCGCTTCCGTTTCTCTAAAAAAAGCAGAATTGTTAAACTATGGTGCGGCAGCCGTTCTCAGACTGTACCAGGACATGACCGTATGACCGGTTTTGGGGGGGGGGGGGTGTTTCTCCGCTAGTATTTTGTGTATGCGTATGTGCACTGGCATTTTATCGGACATTATTTTGTCTGTACTAGCGTATTATCCAATGTTTGTGTGTATGTGTGTGTCTATGGTGACGTTTTATCCGGATGTTACGCCCCGTTAGTACCACAGCGTAAGAACCTCGCGTTTTGGATCTGCAGTGGCTATTTTTATTTTAATAGAGCCCCCTTGACTCTGTGCTATCTCTTGTTTTCTGCTAGATGCCTCTCTCCCACCCCACTCCCACCCCCACCCCCTTTACGCGTATATCTTCTGGATGATATCAGAAGTGCTGCCTACCAATTCTGACCTGGGTCAGGGTCTATATTCATATTTATGCGGCGTAGGCAGTGCAGGTAACCAAACTGCTGGGTAAAGACTAACATAATTGTATGCGGATGATATCCTGGTATATCTACAAGGTAAACAGATGGTTTAGCTTTGTTAAGGAGCTATAAAAACCGGACCACACAGACGGGGGGGGGGGGGGGGGGGGCTGGTTCAGTGACTAGCGTACATGTCATCTAAACGGTGCATCAGTGACACGGCTTTTGCTGTGTAATCAAAGTATAAACAAGACTTTGAAATGTTTGCCTCGGTTTAGTCTGCGAGTAACCTGTAGACTGCGGTGTATACTATGAGTGTCGGAGCAGAGTGACTACAGTTGAGTTCTATGTAGGTGGGGTGGGGGGGGGGGGGAACAAGTTGAAGAATGTACGCTGGTCATGTCAAGTTTTGGTTTCCCTTAACATTCTGCTTATTGACGATGCTTACGCTGGTCATGTCAAGTTTTGGTTTCCCTTAACATTCTGCTTATTGACGATGCTTACACTCATCCACGCATAAACTAAAAGACCGGAGAAGGTACGATATGATGCGATGCTTACACTCATCCACGCATAAACTAAAAGACCGGAGAAGGTACGATATGATGCGATGCTTACACTCATCCACGCATAAACTAAAAGACCGGAGAAGGTACGATATGATGCGATGCTTACACTCATCCACGCATAAACTAAAAGACCGGAGAAGGTACGATATGATGCGATGCTTACACTCATCCACACACAAACTGAAAGACTCGAGAAGGTACAACACGAGGCCATGCTTACACCCATCCACACACAAACTAAAATACCGGAGAAGGTACGATATGATGCGGTACTTACGCTTATCCGCGCACAAACTAAAAGACGGGAGAAGGTACAATACGACGCGATACTTACGCTCATCCGCGCACAGACTGAAAGACTGGAGAAGGTACCGCACGAGTCGAGTCGCACCGACGTTACTTACACTCTTCTGGGTACAGAAGGACTGAAGAAGATACAATACGAGGCGATGCACATTAGTTTTCAATCTGATGGAAACACAATTTGTAAAACCTCGACGTACTAACATGATTTTAGATAAGACAGAGAACGAGCATACGTACGAGTTATCTGTTCTTGAGAAACATTCTGCTACAACAGTTTACAACCTTAAAATAGGGAAATCTTGAGTGGGGCATGCAGAAGATAGAGTCCAGTAGGTGTACTATCTTGTTGGTATCGACAGTATGATAGTAGTCCTACTGGTGAGCAGTGGATATCTCTTTATGCGAGTCTCACAATACACTTCATGATTATCATCACATGCAAGTTACAGAATCTTGTTATATGAATTTTGAAATAATGGCGCTGATATGAGGAAATTCCAGTGATGGGAAATGGGTCATTAGTTCGTCCAAAGATGATGATACAAAGATGGGTCGCTAGTTTGTCCAGTGCTGGTGATACAAAGATGGGTCAGTAGTTCATCCAGTGATGGTGATACAAAGATGGATCAGTAGTTCGTCCAGTGATGGTGATACAAAGATGGGTCAGTAGTTCGTTCAGTGATGGTGATACAAGGGATGGGTCAGTAGTTCGTCCAGTGATGGTGATACAAAGATGGATCAGTAGTTCGTCCAGTGATGGTGATACAAAGATAGGTTAGTAGTTCGTCCAGTAATGGGTCATTAGTTCGTCCAGTGATGGTGATACAAAGATGAGTCAGTTGTTCGTTCAGTGAGGGTGATAAAGAGATCGGTCATTAGTTCGTCCAGTGATGGCGATACAAAGATGGATCACTAGTTCGTCCAGTGATGGTGGTACAAAGTTGGCTCACTAGTTCGTCCAGTGAAGTTGATACAAAGATGGGTCAGTAGTTCATCCAGTGAAGTTGACACAAAGATGGGTCAGTAGTTCGTCCAGTGACGGTGATACAAAGATAGGTCAGTACTTCGTCCAGTGATGGTGATACAAAGATGGATCAGTAGTTCGTCCAGTGATGGTGATACAAAGATGGATCAGTAGTTCCTCCAGTGCTGGTGATGCAAAGATCGGTCAGTAGTTCGTCCAGTGATGATGATACAAAGATAGGTTAGTAGTTCGTCCACTGACGGGTCATTAATTTGTCCAATGATGGTGATACAAAGATGAGTCATTAGTTCGTTCATTGATGGTGATACAAAGATGGGTCATTAGTTCTTCCAGTGATGGTGATATAAAGATGGATCACTAGTTCGTCCAGTGATGTTGATACAAAGATGGGTCAGTAGTTGGTCCAGTGATGGTGATACAAAGATGGGTCAGTAGTTGGTCCAGTGATGTTGATACAAAGATGGGTCAGTAGTTCGTCCAGTGATGGTGATACAAAGATGGGTCACTAGTTCGTCCAATGATAGTGATACAAAGATGGGTCAGTAGTTCGTCCAGTGATGGTGATAAAGATGGATCAGTAGTTCCTCCAGTGCTGGTGATGCAAAGATCGGTCAGTAGTTCGTCCAGTGATGATGATACAAAGATAGGTTAGTAGTTCGTCCACTGACGGGTCATTAATTTGTCCAATGATGGTGATACAAAGATGAGTCATTAGTTCGTTCATTGATGGTGATACAAAGATGGGTCATTAGTTCTTCCAGTGATGGTGATATAAAGATGGATCACTAGTTCGTCCAGTGATGGTGATACAAAGATGGGTCAGTAGTTCGTCCAGTGATGGTGATACAAAGATGGGTCAGTAGTTGGTCCAGTGATGTTGATACAAAGATGGGTCAGTAGTTCGTCCAGTGATGGTGATACAAAGATGGGTCACTAGTTCGTCCAATGATAGTGATACAAAGATGGGTCAGTAGTTCGTCCAGTGATGGTGATTCAAAGATGGATGACTAGTTCGTCCAGTGATGGTGATACAAAGATAGGTCAGTTGTTCGTCCAATGATGGTGATACAAAAATGCATCAGTAGTTCGTCCAGTGATGGTGATACAAAGATAGGTCAGTAGTTCGTCCACTGATGGTAATACAAAGACGGGTCAGTAGTTCGTCCAGTGATGTTGATACAGTGATGGGTCCATAGTTCGTCCAGTGAAGGTGATACAAAGATAGGTCAGTAGTTCGTCCAATGATGGTGATACAAAGATGGATCTGTAGTTCGTCCAGTGAAATGATACAAAGATGGGTCTGTACAGGCAGTGGACATGGACATTCACTGCAAGCACTTATGGCTGAACTGAAATAGAGGTTAATGGTAATATCAAAGCACCCATACTTTGTCTCCTATATTTAGCACATGACCTTCATATCCCCTTTTTCCACGTGGTTCTCTTTAGTTATGAATATAACAGTCTGAGACTTGACGGTTTCATGAAAGACTTGACAGGAAATTTGAAACCGCAGCAAGACCTTGAAAGTAGAGCCCTGAAACTAATCTCACAGGTTCAATGAATCCCTACAAATATAAAAAAAAGGCAGAAAAATCTCAGCTACTTGTCACAAAGGACGATGTGTGACAGAAATTTTGTGTTGTAGCAGCGGAAATGTGTTATCATGTTCGCATCAAATTCTTTGTACGTGATTATGAAATTACCATTTCAACGAGCCCTCAACTGAACTCATTCAAGTATTTTTTGTAAAGTTCAACGGCAACTGAAAAGGCTTGCATAATTGCGAAACCGCGTAACTCTATTATGTATTATGCAGTACCATAGTACAAAACGTGCTAGAAATATACTATTAGGGACTATTACTTAAGGATACAGGACCGTGTTTAACTGATGTTTATATAAACGCAGATATCACGTGTATACCCGCAGCTAATGCTATAATCTAAGCAAGTTATTGTTTGTGTGTGTTGGACTTCCTGATATTCACCCACAGGAAAGTTTTTTTTACGTTTAAGGACCTGACTGATGTTGGGTCTACAGCACACAGATCTTAGCTCACAAGTTGTATTTCATGACATGGAAGGCAGCTACCACGATAATGATAGCCGTCATTTATTTATTTAGAATGCACATGTGAACGTCAGGATTTGTCCAGTTTATAATGTCCACCAGGAAACACTCGTTGGACCAAAAATGCTATAGTCAGTCAGTCATTAGCGTGTCCCTTGGGGAACTTTGCCTCCCTAACAATTTCACAATTGTTTACTTCTACCATCTCTCACTTGATGACAAAACAAACAAGGCAGCTGAAATATGTATCAATGAGGAAAAACTGGAAGAAGTGGAGAGTTTTGAATATCTTGGATCACTACTAACTAATAATGGAGATACAATGAGGGAAATTAAAAGGGGGACATCTACCGCTCTTCAGAAAGTAAAACAAATAAAGAATCTGTGGAGAGGATCAGACAGAACCACAAAAATAAGATTTTTAAGGTCATGCATCTTTCCCATCCAAACATATGCCTGTGAGACCTGGACATTTAACAAAACAGCTGAGAAGCATATAAGTGCCTTTGAATGTAAATGCTACAGAAGAGTTCTCCAAATATCGTGGATACAAAAATGAACAAATATATCTGTACTACAAGAACTTAATATTGAAGAAGGCTGGCTAGTAAAGAGGATTAAAGAGAGAAAACTTAAATATTTTGGACACATTAAACGTCATGATAATTTAGAGAAGACCGTATTGGAAGGATACATAATAGGAAAAAGAAAGAGAGGAAGATCAAGACGAAGATGGCTGCAAGACATCGTTGACGATCTGCAAATGGATGCAGCAGCGGCAAGCCATCATGCTCACAACCGAGAGGCCTACAGGAGTGCTGTTAGGGAAGCAAAGTTCCTCCAGGAAAATGCAAATGAATGAATGAACCATCTCTCACTCTTCAACCTGGATTTGAGCTAGGATGGATAAAATCACAGCGTTCCAGACAATTTCCGAACAAATCACATTTTAAAACATTTATTCTGTTTTGTTTAATGATTTCAGTTGCTTTTTTATACCGCTGGCGTGACACGCTGTGAAGCGTTGAGAGGGTTGCCAAGTCAACACAACCTCGGGACCAAATCGTTACAGCGAGCGCAGATTCAGTCAGTCAGTCATTTGCATGTCCCTTGCGGAACTTTGCCTGATTAACAGCTCTCCTGTAGGCCTCTCGGCAAGATGCCCTGCTGCTGATGCATCCAGATTAGTGCTAGAAAAATTAAAAACAAGTTTAAATTAAGAAAAGAAAGCATAAACTAAATACAGATTTTCTAGAAACAGATGATAATACAAAAGAGGAATTTCAAACAGGTGCAGTGATCTGATTTTGAAACATTTCAAGACGTTAATGTTGTGTAGGTGACATTAAAAGATTTGGTAACCAAATGTACAGAGACAAGACAAGAAAAATGAAATGACAGAGGATATTCCGGAATTAACGGAATGAGCAAACAAAACTACACAGCGAATGAAGAGATACCAATTTTTAAAAAAAAAGACAGCCCAAGAAAAGAGAAGGAAAATGAATGTTAGAATAAAGACCTGCAGACAGTCTCCGAGTTACGAGCCTCAGATTTACGTACTGCTGATAGTTACGAATGACCTCCCGTAACTCCTGTTGTATTAATCCTTTCAGTTTTCATACAGTGGTTCGTAAAAAGGAAACAGACGCGACTTTGTGGCGCGCATCAAAATTTTGCGGTTCGTTGTAATGAGGTATTTTTTATGCGTAGGAAGGTACACTATATATTATATAACTGGCGGTAGATACGAACCGTATCTAACTGTTCCGACTTAGGAACTGAACTCGTCTGCACCTCCCAGACTGTCTGTATTACTTTACTATACGGAGCCAGTATTGCTGCGTGCTTGTGAAACTCGGACAAATTGAACAGAGCAAACAGAAACTGGAAGTAACACAGAATGGGTTTGGAGAAGTTTGCAGCAAATACCGTTGTCAGCCAGAAAATAAAAGCAAATGAAGAAGTCCTCAGAGGAGTTGTTCAATAACGAAAACTGGTTAAAACCATAAGAAAATAAAAAGATAACAGAAATTCTTTGGACGTGTCTCGAGAATCAAGAGAGAGTCACAGCCATGGGCAAACATGCTATAGTCAGTCAGTCATTAGCGTGTCCCTTGGGGAACTTTGCCTCCCTAACAGCTCTCCTGTAGGCATCTCGGTTGTAAGCAAGATGCCCTGATGCTGATGCATCCGTTCGCAGATCACCAACGATGTCTTGCAGCCATCTTCGCCTTGGTCTTCCTCTCTTTCTTCTTCCCATTATGTACCCTTCGAAGACTGTCTTCTCTAAATTCTCATAACGTTTAATGTGTCCAAAATATTTAATTTTTCTCTGTTTAATCCTCTTTACTAGCCAACCTTATTCAGTAAGATGCTGTTGTAGTGTGGCTATATTTGTTCATTTTTGTGTATATGATATTTGAAGGACTGTTCTGTAGCATTTACTTTCAAAGGTATTTATGTGTTTCTCAGCTGTTTTGTTAAATGTCTAGGTCTCAAAGGCATATCTTATTTTTGTAGTTCTGTCTGTTCGTCTCCACAGCTTCTTTAGTTGTTTTATTTATTTACTTTATTTTTTAAAATCTCTATTATTAGTTTGTAATGATCCAAAATATTTATAACTCTCTGCGTCTTCCAATTTTTCCTCATTGATATATATTTCAGCTGCCTTATGTATTTTGTCAGTTGTCATCAATTTAGTTTTCTTTGCATTAAGATAACGGTTATTCTTACAGACTAACATAATTAGTTTCTCCATTCCGTTTTGGGTCGTGGACAGTAATACTGTGTCATCAGCATATCTATCTCTGGTATTTCATAACATCCAACTTTTATGGCATCGTAATATTCTTTGCCTATATCCTCTCTCATGAACATTTAGATAAGACAGTCTTGGAAGGATACATAATAGAAAAAAGAAAGAGAGGAAGACCAAGACGAAGTGACTGAACTGACTGAAATCTTCTCTCACGTTCCTCATTATATTTTCAGTATACAAGTAAAATAAGTAAAGTGACAATATGCAGCCTTGACAGACCCCTTGTTTTATGTCAGACCAAGTTGTTGTTTCACCAGTGCTACAGAGCCACGATAAATGTTGTATTATTACTTTTATTTAATTTTAAATGTCACTTCCCATTCCTTTTCTTCTGTAATCCTACACGAGTTTGGAACCGTACCTGGAAAAATCATCATCATCATCATCATCATGTGCCATGCCTGGAAGCGTCGGCGGCCGTATCTCTCCAGTCTCCGATCTTTCAGTTCTGTTGTTGTTTGCTTCTCCCCTTGCCAGTTTGTCAAACCGTCTAAGATTTTCCCTCTTATCTACCTGCCCCCCCCCCATTCCCCATTTTCCCTGGTGTCACAATATTTTAGATTCCTCCTCATCTCATTATATGGCCAATGAACCTAGACTGTCTCCTCTGTACTGTGTTCACTGAGGTTCGTTTCTCATTGGCTTTTTTCTTTAGGCATGCTTCATTCACAAACAAGTGGGAACATTCAAGCTTCTTGGCATAAAGATAACGTCAGATGATAGATGTATCACACAGGTCAAAAACAGAAATTCAAGTGTCTTGGCACAACGATAACGTCAGATGATAGATGTATCACATCATCATCATCATCATCATCATCAGGTGCCGTGCTGCCTGGCGTTGGCTATTATGGTTCTCCAGAGTACCCCATCCTTCATGTAGGCCATCAGCTCAATTGATGATCTCCTCTCACACCATCCCGTCAGACTGTCCAGTATCATTTCTCTTGGTCTTCCTCTGGATCTGCTTCCTTCTATTTTTCCTGTTGTTATAATATTTTCAATGCCCCCTTTTCTCATTGCATGTCCTATGAAAGTACATTGTCTCATTCTTATTTTTTTGACAAAATTTTTTTGTCTCTCCAGCTCTTCTCCTACATTCTTCATTAGTTATTTTTGCTGTCCAAGGGATTCGCAACATTCTTCTAATAAACCACATTTTTGCTGCTTCCAATGATTATTTTTCAGACCTGCCTATTGTCAGTGATTCACAGGTTCAATATAGCATTTTAGGACTCGTTTTCTAACATTCATTGATAAGGATGTGTCGGATAATATATTTCTCATTCTCTGAAATGCAGTCTTTGCTTTACCTATTCTATTCCTAATTTCTGTTCTGCATTTCCCATCTGAAGTTATTACTGCTCCAAGGTATTTGAATTTCTGCACCTGCTTTAGAATAGTTCCGTTAATTTTATACTGCGTGTTGGTGGATTCTGTTTCTTAGATATAACCATAGTCTCTGTCTTTTTTATGTTCAAAGTAAGGCCTTTCTGTTCACTTTCTTTGGCGACTTTAACCAAGAGATTGTGCAGGTTTTGTTGGTTCTCAGCTATCAGTACTGTGTCGTCAGCACACCGAAGGTTGTTAATATTGTATCCTCCAATTTTTATGCCTGGTTCTGTGATGATCGTTCATGGAGTGTTCTCGCTGTACAGATACAAAAGGTCTGGAGATAGTACACATCTTTGTCGCACCCCTTGTTTTATAGGTTGATATTTTCCAGTTCTATTTTCAACTCGAATTGCTGCTTCTTGGTGCCAGTATAGATGTTTTACAATCCTCAGGTCTTTGCCGTCTATATTGATGTCTTCAAGCATTTTAATAATGTATCACACAGGTCAAAAAAATAGAAATCCAAGCGTCTTGGTACAACAGTAACGTCAGATGGTAGATATATCACATAGGTCAAAAACAGAATATGTCTGACAAAGGTAGCATTTCATAAAATGAAAACTATTTTGCGCAGTCCATCTTTGTCAATAGATAGTAGGAATAGTTTTGAAACGCCATAACGAGCCAGTATTAATATATGGGAAGGAATCATGGTCATTAACAAAAACAGCAGCGAGAGCAATAGAGGCAACTGAAATGTGGTTCCAACGAAGAATGTTAAGAATACCGCGATCATCGAAAAAAAGAAAGAAGATGAGGAAAGCTGTGAGAAAAAACACAAGCTGATATGTTGATCGTCAGCAACGTACGCTCACACAGTCAGCCATTTGCATGTCCCTCGCGGAACTTTGCCTCCCTAACAGCTCTCCTGTAGGCCTCTCGGTTGTAAGCAAGATGTCCTGCTGCTGATACATCCATTCGCAGATCAGCAACGATGTCTTGCAGCCATCTTCGCCTTGGTCTTCCTCTCTTTCTTTTTCCCATTATGTACCCATCCAAGATGGTCTTCTCTAGATTATCATGACGTTTAATATGTCATATATATTTAATATTTAAGTTTTCTCTGATTAATCCTCTTTACTAGCCAACCTTCTTCAATATTAAGTTCTTGTATTATGGATATATTTGTTATTTTTTGTGTCCATGATATTTGAATAACTCTTCTGTAGCATTTACAATCATCAAATTTTTATCGCCTACATGAGGCCTTTCAGAAACTCATGTCTTGTCTTCACGTCTCACTCTGTCAAAAGCATTTGTGTAATCCATGAATCATAAATATAAATATTTGTCCGAGGATACCAAACTTCTGGCATAAAGATAAGGGTTCAAAATCTTACTTTATCCTCTGCTTCTGTAAACCCCACCCCCCACTAGACCATTCTTGACCCTGCTGTTTACACGACGCAATCAATGATTGACAAAACACTTGTATATCTAGACTGCTCTCAGACATGTTAAAACCGCTTATCGGCAAGTTAGATCTATGCATTATGAATGAGTGTTTACAAGGTCGATGTGGACAAATTGTACCACAGTACGAGTGGGTCTTTACCAGATTTGCTGCTACTTGGCCAGGTCTCACTCAGTGTGTACAACATTCTTGTATTTCAGCTGTGAAATTATTATTGTTTTTGGTTTAAATTATTATTTTTTGCTTCATTCAGTCATACGAGTTTACAGACTCTTATATGTATGTATCTGATATACGAGTCCTGGTGTAAGAGTCTGATATACGAGTCCGGTGTAGGAGTCTGATATACCAGTTTGGTGTAAGAGCCTAGTGTAAGTCTAGTGTAAAGAGTGTGATGTAAGAGCCCGGTGTGAGAGCCTAGTGTAAGAGTGGTGTAAGAGATTGGTATAAGTTTTCTGTAGATCCAAATCCATACGAAGACTGATTCTTTCTTGTCTGGTGTAAGAGCGTGGTGTAAAAGTCTGATGTAAGACTGTGATGTAAGAGTGTGGTGTGAAAGCCACAACTTGCTGTAACACATTGACTACACCGAAATTTAAGAGGAAGTCTCTTCCTCTCTCTCTCTCTCTCTCTCTCTCGCTCTCATATTTCAACTATTAGCATACCTCTTCAGCGACCTCAGCACAGTATTCACAGTATTCTTACCTTATTACACAAACAGTAAGGTAAAAAATGGGACATTTTTCCCTTGTGTTTTCTGCCATAAACTCATACCATAGCCCTTCTTGTATGAGTTTGACTTTTATGTGAAATTTTATTTATTTATTTATTTATTTCACGCACCGAAAGCAACGTGTACATGTTTGTACTTTCATGTTGGCAGCCAGTCTCTGATTTCAGTGTCAGTTTCCCTGTCATTGATGCGTTATGTACCCATTTTTGTGTATTAACCAACGTGAGCAGAGTGTATATTGGCTATGATCTACAATCGACTACCTTCTCATGAATGTAAGGTCACTACAGCTATTAACTACTCCTGTGCTCTGGAAAATCTGAGCACACAAGGAGCACACAGTAGGTCAGTGCTTTCATCTTTAACAAAAGAAGATGGAAGAGCTAAGGGCAACTCAGGATTTGGGCGAAGTAAAGGGACAGTAAAGTTAGTCAAGATTACAGGACGTGCCAAAAATGGGCGCCCTGATGGGGGCATCACTCTCTATTGTAGATCAGACTAAGGTCAATGGGACTGAGGGCTTGATAGACGTGGCTGGAGTAGAAATGAGGAGAGAGAGAGGAGAAGGAGAGAGGAGAGAAGAAGAGAGGAGATAGGGAGAGAGAGAGGGGAGAGAGAAGGAGAGAGGAGAGGAGAGAAGAGAGAGGAAGGCGAGGAGAGAAGAGAGAGGAAGGAGAGGGAGAGACAGAGGAGAGATAGAGGAGAAGGAACGAACGAACATACTTTATTTTCAAAAGCATGAAATAAACTTGCATTCTTACACCCATTCAAAACTAAAATTTATAGAAAAACTACTACTACTTTAGACTATGCTTAGGGAGGCGTATAGATATCAAACAGAAGTTGACAAAGTTTAAAGTTATAAGAACGAAGTTTTACATAAGTTGCTAGGGTATTCCAAAGGTGGGCAGTTGAGAAAGAGAAACTTTTTTTTAAACGTGTCAAGCCTTGGTTTTGAGAGAATACAATTGCTTAAGCGTTGACTGTGTTTTGGGCTGGATTTGAACATCGGCCACAGATAGGGTGGAACATTGTACGATAGAATTTTATGAATTAACGTGGCCTTGTTGAAAAGAAATCTGTTATTGAGCGGTGGAACATCAAGATGTTTGTCCTAATTTGTAATATGTGCTAGATGTTTGTCATCTGTAAGCCGTACTGCTCGTTTCTGAAGTGAACAAAGTCTTTTCATGTTTGACATGGAACAGCCATCCCAGGCTGTTGAACAGTAGTCCAAGTGTGTTTATATCTGTGATATGTAGTATATTTTTCTGGCGTCTATGTCAAGAAGATGTTTAACTTTAATAAATTGGTAAACTTTTTTGTGTGCAGTGATTTTCGTTAGATTGTCTACATGATGATTCCAGCTGAGGTAGTGGTCAATCATGAGACCTAGAGTTTTATATTCACTAACATTCTCTATCTGTGAAGTTCCAGCATGGAGCTGTAGTGTTGTTGTTGGTGAATTCGTTCATTTCTGTCTTGTTGTAATGAGCGTGTATTTTGTTTTGTTGGTGTTTATGAGCATTCTGTTGTTGTTGCTCCAGTTAATTAGACTGTTTATTTCAGTTTGAAGAGTTGACTCAAGGTTAATACAGTCATTGTCACTAGTGTAGACTGTGCAGTCATCAGAAAAGAGGTCACAAGATGATATTTTTTTAGGTGAAGTGGAAGATATTGATGTAGATGGTGAAAAGGAGAGGACCAAGATTAAACCCTTGTGGAACACCATTATCAGCCACAGATGAACTTGACTTGAGTTGTTTAGGGAAACTATCTGTTGTCTGTTGGAAAGAAAAGATGTAATAAATTATGTTAAGTCAGTGTGTAATTTATAAGTCTCACGCTTTCTAACTAAGATTTCATGATCAATCATGTCAAATGGTTTTTGAAAGTTAACAAAGACAGCATAACATAATTTTTCATCGTTTATATTAGATAACAGATATTCTATCATTTTTCTGAGTGCAGCGCGGCAGGAATGTTTTGGCCTAAAACCTGACTGACAGTCAACAATCAAATCATTTTCTTGCTCGTGTTGTAAGGTTGTTTTTTCTTTGTGTTTTTCTAGGGGTTTGACAGAGTTGACAGAATGTAAATTGGAATATAGCTTGAGGGATTTTGAAGGAGAGAGAGACAAAGGAGAGGGGAGAAGAGAGAAGAGAGAGGAGAGATAAAGAAGGTTGAGAGAGGAGACAGGAGAGTGAGAGAGAGGAGAGGGAGAGAGGAGAAGGAGGGAAGAGACAGGAGAGAGGAGAGACAGAGAAGAGGGAGAGAGAAGAGAGAGAGAAAGGAGAGTGTGAGAGAGGATAGGGAGAGAGAGGAGAGGGAGAGAGGAGAGGAGAGGGAGAGGAGATGAGAGAGAGTAGAGAGAGCTTGAAAGACCTGATATTACAAGTATCAAGAAATAAATAGGGAGCCAGATATATATATATATATATGATAATTTTTGGGCCAGTAAATATTACAGAACTTTTTGAGGCAGATTGTGTGGAATGAGGATAATAGGCCGGTGTGGCTGCAGGTCTTGAACGTTAGTCTGGGGAGTAAACAATACAGCCACTTTTAACTTCCATGCATGTGGTAGGAGACGATTAAGGAAGATTGTGCGCAGGACCAAGAACCCGGTCAGTCATGTGCATGCCCCTTGAGGAACTTTGCCTCCATCCTATAGGCCTCTTGGTTGTAAGCAAGATGCCCTGCTGCTGATGCGTCCACTCGCAGATCATCAACAATGTCTTGCAGCCATCTTCGCCTTGATCTTCCTCTCTTTCTTTTCCCCATTGTGTACCCTTCCAAGACTGTCTTCTCTAAACTGTCATGGCGTTTGATACAATTATGTCCACAATATTTCATGTCTGATATTACAAGCATCCTGTCACGTTAAAAAAATGTTACAGAAACAGGAATTTTACCTCACGGTGACAAGATCTTGTAATGCTAAAGCGTAGAGATCGGCACGTTGTTATCATGGTGATGGAGCTTTTCGAGAAGTCTACTTCTTTGGTATGGTCTTGGAGATGAGAAAAATATTGATTGTCAGCTCGCTCACCACGAGCGACAACATGCTTTTGTTACAAATCCATCGCCACAGCATCAGCCACCAAGAGCTTCAAGTTCATTAGGACATTTGCATGTCCCTTGTGGAACTTTGCCTTCCTAACAACACTCCTGTAGGTTGTGAGCAAGATGGCCTGCTGCTACTGCATTCATTTGCAGATCATCAACGATGTCTTGCAGCCATCTTCGCCTTGGTCTTCCTCTCTTTCTTTTTCCCATTATGCACCCTTCCAAGATGGTCTTCTCTAGATTATCATGGCATTTAATGTGTCCAAAATATAAGTTTTCTCTGTTTAATCCTCTTTACTAGCCAGCCTTCTTCAGTATTACGTTCTTGTAGTATGGGTGATTTTATATATATATATATATATATATATATATATATATATATGTATATATCATAAAAGCAACGACAGAAACAGAAAACACCAAATCTTCGACAAGTTTGTGCTTCTAAAAATAACTCAGGAACACTCTGATGGCTAAAAAGGGAAGTAATTAATATCTGCGCGGAAGCGGTAATAGCCATTACCAAAAACTGAATCCGGCAAACAAGGCGGGGATCAGTTAGTGTAAAAATACAGACGGGAATAGACAGAGAAGGGAAGACCCTCCCATTGTTAAGACTTGCTATTCTTTCTTTGAGTATAAAAAGAAGAAAAACAAAACTGTGAATAATTAACCTCAGCTGTTCCGTAAATTCTGAATATTCATGAAGTGGTTAGAGTTGTCTTCTGCTTTTTAGAGATTTGAAAATAGAAATGTTTTTTTTCAGTTTAAAGGGGACAAAAAAGAAATGTTCTGCTTTCATGGATCTTTATACAGGTTGAGACTATTTTGTCAAGGCTTGTTTTGTATGCAGCTGAATTTAGAAAGCTACTAACTTCTTGGACATATGATAACTTAGAGAATACAGTCTTGAAAGGGTGCATAATGGGAAAAAAAAGAGAGGAATAGCAAGGCGAAGATGGCTGCAAGACATCGTTGATGATCTGCGAATGGACACATCAGCAACAGGGCATCTTGCTTACAGCCGAGAGGCCTACAGGTGAACTGTTAGGGAGGCAAAGTTCCGCAAGGAATATGCAAATGACTGACTGACGAACTTCTGTGTGGAAAAAGCCTCCACTCATCGGGAATACACTAAAAAATGTAAGCAGTCTTCCGCCATCTCGCTAGATGCAGCGGTTTCTAGCTCTTCATCGACAGGTCTCGCTAAATCTAGCGGGTTTTTTTTTTTTTTTTGCTGTTCATCAGCAGGCCTCGCTAAATCTTTCGGTTTGTGGCTGTTTCTCGTTAAACATTAGCCAAGAATGAGCATATAAACCCAGGTTCTAGGCTGTACTGACTATTGTGGCGACAATGTTTGTAAATGTCGACATCGCTTGACAGTTGCGGCGTTTTTACTTTGCTTCTCGTGTCTGCATTCCGGCGACTAACACAGAGTTACGCCCACTGATAACAAAAACTGTCAGAACAGCGTAACTGCTACAGATGCTTCTGGTAGCAAGCTTCTCAACGCGCTCCACGCTGATAGAGAACACATCGACCCCTGCCCTGTAAACCAGGCTCAAGGCACAATGAAGAAATCATAATAAGAACAGCAAAAAGCCAAACTTGGACTGCACTCACCAATATCCGGAGATCCAAAACTTGGACTGCACTCACAAATATCCGGAGATCCAAAAAGATAAGCCAGAAAAATAAATGTAGAATACTCAAAAAGCAAAATTTTAGGTGCCTCGCTGTATGAAAGTAAATGCTGGAGACACAGACAACCTTACGTGCCCTTGACACCTTGCAGACCAAGTGTCTACGTGAGATCAAAGGTAAATATTCAGGTAAATACCATAAGAAAGTCGGACGTCACCATTGTCTGCACAGACTGAAAGGAGGAAGTGGCAATGGACTGGTCACATAATGAGAATGACAGATGAATCTTTACCATGAAGAGCTCTGACACGGACTCTACAGGGTAAAAGAAGCATGGGACTACCCGTGGAGACAATGAGATAAACAGCAGGGAAATGATGGTAAACAAAGGACTGGCATGGGAGGCAGCCAAAAAGAAGTGACAAAAGTGGAAGGCTATTGCAAGAGAGCGGGCTTATTATGTCTTGGGCTCTGGAGGGAAGAGAGAGAGAGAGAGAGAAGGAGAGAGAGAGGAAGAGGGATTTTTCTCTAATTGATCTTCAAAAGAGTTAATAATTGGACAGTCTGCCCTTTATCATACAACTTTCGCTCTGTTCCAGACATTCTACAAATATGCTAGTCATATAACAAACATAATTAACATTAAAGTAACTACATACATATAAATGACTATCCAGCAACCAAAAAGTTCGGTACTATTCAGAATAACAATTAACTGAAATTCGGTAACTATAAGAGCAGTCAAAAATAACTGTTTTAAGTTTTATGATTCATGGGAGCATGTAGTCGACGTGAAAAAGATACTGGAAAATTTTGTAGTTGTAGGAAGGAGTATAGTTTGTATTTTTTATACAGGATGGGAAAGTATTCTAAAGATGAGCAGCAGAATAAGTAAAGCTTTTCTGTAAAGATCAAGTCTAGGTTTTCGAAGGCATATGTTATTTAAGCGTTGGCTGCACTTTAGGCTAAATTTAAACAGGTTCCATAGAGGAGGCGGAGCATGCTGTGAAAGAATTTGATGTACTAACCTGGCTTTGTTGAAAAGGAACCTGTTCTTAATTAAGAGGCAGTATTTTAATATGTTTTTGCTGGTTACTTGTTTGTGCTTGATCTTTGTCACTAATAAGTTTTACTGGCTCGCTTTTGAAGTGAGTAAAGCCTCTTTGTATTTGACACTGAGCAACCATCCCATATTGTTGAGCAATATCTAAATGTGTTTGTATGTGTGATATGTAGTATGTCTTCCTTGTGTCTTGATCGATGAAGTGTTTAATTTTGGCTAACTGGTATACTTTTTGTGCGATGAGTTTTGTTAGACCTTGAACTTGAAAGTTCCGGGTCAGATGTTGGTTAATAATAATACCTAGTGTTTTGTGCTCTCTAATGTTTTCTATCTGTGATGTTTCTATATAGAGCCGAAGTGAGTCGCGTTTTGTAGTTTTTATCTTGTTATGAGCACTGATTTTGTTTTATCATCATTTATAATCATGCCATTGTTGTTGCTCCATCTAATTAGATTGTTTAACTATACCTGAAGAGTTGATTCTAGGTAAAACAGTCATAGTCACTGGTGTAGACTGTGCAGTATTCGATAAAAAGGTCATAAGAAGAGCGTTTAAGAAGTGGAAGATCACTGATATAGATAGCAAAGAGCAACGGGCTGCAGGGTTCTATTATAGATGCTTTCGGGACACCTGTTTGTCCTGGTTTTTGTTTTTCATTTCAAATGAAAGAATTTTACATTCGAGTTCTCTCTCCCTACGATTTCAGATTGGCAGAACAGCTATATGCACTTAAAATAACAAAACAGCCGAAACATAATTTGTTATTTCTGTCTCCGAGTTGAAATTGGTCTATCCGCACACAGGCCTCTGTGACCTACATTTAAACTGCGCATAATATACGACACAATGAGACGCTAGCTCAGTCAGTAGGAATATGAGTCTAGTAATATAGGGATATGGGTTCGAACCCCACTATTGGCGAATTTTTAAAAATGTTTTAAATGTATACTTTAGATTTTGACACTATTTGCTTGTCTTTTTATTTAGAAGACTTTAGTGTATTTTTTTTTATTTTGAAAAACTAGCAGTTTCGCATGTCCCCTGACCTTTTGTCCCGGACGGAGTAAACGTCACACCCCGAATTCGGTTGGGACCCTGCCCCCACTGTCCGTCCTGGCTCGACTCATGGTCAGGGATTAGGGAAAAGTGTTAAAGAAAATCGCCTGAAATACTTTCTCCACAACTCCAATGTTAGTGGCGTGGGGGTCAAGGGCTTCAGGACATGCGCAGTTTCAATGTAGGTCAAAGAAGCTGTGCACATAGCCATGGTGGAACTGATGAGTTTCGTGTCATTTCGTTTATCGTTGTCTTGGAGAGAGAGAGAGAGAGAGAGAGAGAGAGAGAGAGATTTTCGATTTGGCGACGTCATGTCTCCTCTCAAATTGCTGTCATAAACACGAGATGGTTATCTTTGCTTCATGCAGAGGAAAGAATATTACGACTTTATGAAGCACTAAAATCGTTTTTCCTCTCAGGAGAAAAAAACATCAAAAGTCTGTTTCAAAATCCCCTAAGTGAACCCTATCTGGCTTGTCCTGAACCAGATCAGTGTATTTAATAGACAAGTACTTAAACTGGAGAAGGCAGATAATAGCGTCTTAGAAGTAGGTGTAATTTTAGAGGAAACCCTCACAATTGATAAACCAGCGGAAAGAAGAAAGATTTCTTCCTCTGAAAGTGCAAATTTATCTTTAGTGTTCCTGGACATAATGCCGATGTAGAAAGGGTATTTTCTCTAATGAATGTGCAGTGGGAAGAGGAACGAAATCACGTTCACGTCTCAGTAGTTGAAGCAATATTTAAATGTGCTTTTAATTATCGAATGAGCTCCTCAGAAGTCCATGATTATGTCGATCAGCGGCAAAATAATAATCTTTGCTGAATCTTGAAGTCTGATAAATACTGAGAGCAAGAGGCAGGACGGCAAGATAATGCAGGATCATGAAGGCAAATGTCCGACAGTAAAATACATTCGTACTCGGGCAAAGAATATTCAACATCCCATGAATTAATTTTTGAGCTATTTTAATTTTAAAATCATGCAAAGTATAAAGCATTAAACATAGGTATTATGCATACATATAGAGGAGCAGAAGTAAGGGTAGACCAAAAGAGACAACAGAAAGGATGTTGAGCAACAGAGGGGTCACCTGGGCAGGAGCAGAAAAAAAGATAATTTTTTGTGTGGAAAACCCTTGCGGAAGCCCCATGTACCCTGGGCACTTAAGGTTCAGAGAGAGAGAGAGAGAGAGAGAGAGAGAGAGAGAGAGAGAGAGATTATGCATACATGAAATATTACTATTTTCTACTCTTCTGAGCTGAACGATAATATTAGTATGGCTAACTTACATTCTTTCCTTGGGTATGTTTTTTTAAACAAAATTATTTTTTCAGATTTTTGAACATATCTGCCACTGTTCATTAGTAACTGATGATAATACTCAAATACCTTTTTCTGTTTTCAGTCTGAGAAAAATGTCCCGGCTTTACCTTTATAGAATCTGCCAACCGTATTTGCAACCCCTCTCCCCATTTAAAAAAGAGAGTAAAACAAACGCACATACCCATCATTGCGCGCACACACATACGCACATTTATACACACATAATACTAGCCCCCCTTCTTCCACAGCTCCATTCTCTGTCAAGTTTTAACCTTTCTTTAATTTAATTTTATCAAGGACATCTCCTCGTACAACAAGTCATTTCCTCATATTTTGTAGATAAATTTAGAAACCGCCGGCCGCACTTTTCATTATCCGATTACATGCGTTTTTAGTGCAGCTCTCTGAAACGATTACACGTTATTTCATGTCCACTTACATGTTACTGTGTCAATTACATGCTTTTTTTTCTCAGTTCTCTTTCGGCCAGTTTCCTACAGCATTACAAGCACGCAGCTATAGTTTAATGTTCCGCCGTTTCCTGAAGTGCTCTTGAGAAGGTTAGGCTGATAAGATTTAGCGATCAAAGAAGAGAGGCAGAGAAGGCGGCCAGCGGTTGACCGAAGAATTCACTTATCCCTGAAGATGAGAGGAAGTGAACATGAAGTGTGACTGGCACTTTTCTCTTAGCCCTAGTTTCTCTGTGTGCTTTCACCGAAGACACGGTATGTGTGTTGTTGTATATGATAGTATCATCGGCGTTGTTGTATGATGATACTGTTATCAGTGTTGCTGTAAGGTGATACTATCATCAGTGTTGTTGTATGATGATACTGTTATCAGTGTTGCTGTAAGGTGATACTATCATCAGTGTTGTTGTAAGGTGATAGTACCATCAGTGTTGCTGTATCTTCTTTTTTTTTAATGCTTTTCATGTTTCTAGCCTCAGATATTTACATTTATTGTCTGGATAAATTGTGTAGGCTGGTAGAGTTCATGCTTTCCTGCCAGAGTGACCCAAGTTCTGTTCCTGCATGCCAAACATGTTATTCTTTTTTGCGACCTTATTCATTTATGCTATTTTATGATGATTGTCTGTTATCATCTTTCATATAAGTTTATAACTTTGCTAGAAATGGCAGAAAATGAGTACAGGTACCTGGGGAAGTAGCGGGTGGTGAGTGGCACATTACATCTCACAAACGGCATCACGCTTAATGTAACAATGGATTAAAGATAGAATGTGGTTTCTGTAGTTGAACTTTTTGTATGTAGTCTTACGTTCTCCCACGTGAGAATATGCAGGTTGTCCTATGGCTTTTTTTCCCCCGAAAGATTCTTCTTCTTCTCTTCCTCATCCTTCTTCTTCTTCTTTTCTTCTTCTTTCTTCTACTTCATACACAATTTCCGTGCCGTTAAACGTCACATACGGCTCGCATGGTAGCTTGCCAAAATTTCCTGTTTTCGGCGAGCTTTTCAACCTCATCAAGGGATGTTATGCCCCCTAAAATGGCCTCTCTTAACAATGTCCTCTTTAGAGTTTTACGTGATCGACCTCTTTTTCTTCGGCCTGTTGTGTTGCACTTGATAGCTTGTTTTGGGATTCTCTGGTTGTTTCTTCTCATCACATGACCGCCATACGTCCATCTTCTTTTTCTGATCACCCATGAGGCAGATTGTTGTTTGCTCATCTGTCTTATCTCTGCGTTGCTCTTGAATTCGTTCACCTGATGCCGAATATTTTCCTTAGTCATTTGTTTAAAAAAAGTTTAATTTCTTGTTTATTTCTTTATTTGTCTGCTTAATGCCATACCAAGTACAGAATCCAACAATCAACTTATAGAAAACATACACATATGGTAATGCTGCACATGACGCTGTGTAACCATACATCATAATGTTTACACGAGTTTTACACAGGTTCTACCATAAGGTACCGTATTGGGACTAGATGGTTTTTCTGATGTCCAGAATGTACGTACTAATAAATTCATGATCTGTTTATACTACCAACATGATGAATATAAGCGGCTACGAAGTCAAGTGCAGAAAGCTGGATTTAGAGTTAATTTACCTTAAGGCTGTTTAATGTATTTTAGATCGCATCCCCATTAGCACTAGATATATCTGATTACACAACGCTTGCTATACATATGCTCTACGGCTTTGTAACAAGGGATTAAAGATAGAATGTGGTTTCTGTAGTTGAACTTTCGTATGTGGCTTACGTTCTCCCACTTGTTGATACGCAGGTTGTTCTATGGCGTTTTTTCCCGAATGATTCTTCTTCTTCTTCATCTTCTTCTTCTTCCATGGTTCCTCAGATGTCTATATTTATTGTCTGGATAAATTGTGCAGCCATTTAGGAGATCTTGCTGTGCGTCCCAAAAGTTTGTCTTCCAGTGTAATAAGAGTCATCTTTAGGACATTGTAATAAGGTGGTTTAGAAACCTCTTTGGAGGAGACAGTGCTGCCCAGATAAAGAAGAAAACTCAATAAAACACGTGGCAGTAAGGAGCATAGTATTAGTACCAAAAAGAAAAAAGAAACTGAGCAACGGCCCTGATTGAGATGGGAGATAACTGTAGATTAGGGATACATAACTGTAGATTAGGGGTCCAAAACTGTAGATTGGGGATACACAACCTGTGGAGAGGAAGATGCTGTCCAATTTGGTAATAATAAGTGATCCACAAACTGACATGCTAGCATCAAGGTTGGAGAACTATAGCTGACCAAGACCCTGTCTCACCCCCTCCGTTGATACTCTCCAGTAACATGCCTAGCTTGGCTATCGTGTCATGGATCGTCACAGTCCCCATGGTGGTGGAGTCTGCTAAAGAAGTAATACACACATCTTGCTTTTTAGTTTCATTCGTGGATTGGAAAAATAGCCACCATAATCCGCTTCCAACCCAACTCGATGCTGTTCTTCAATCTTCAACGTCTTCCATCTTCAGTGCACCCGCTGCAAAGAATACCAGCTCGCAATTCCAGTTAGAAGAAAAAGAAGAAGAAGAAGAAGATGATGATGATGATGAGATAGAAGAAGATGATGATGAAGAAGAAGAGATAGAAGAAGAAGAAGAGATAGAAGAAGAATACATTCTGACTTTTCGGCATTATAACCCCTCTCCTCCAATGCGAAGGGATCAGTCACATATTTCTGAAGGCGGGCACTTAAGATGTCAGTTTGATTGACGTTTCTGCTGCATTTCTTGCCTGCAGTTAATCTCATGGAATGTGCAAAAGTACACCTGTACAGCTTTATAGTGTCAGATGCCGCTTGCTGGCTCCTTTACATCATGAGCAAAGCAGGCTGGTTGTTATGATGTTTGAGAGAGGATGATTCAGCGCGCATGTAACCGGATTACAGGACATGAGAATATTTCCGTATATTCTCCTGCTATGTTCTGTGTGGGGTTTTTTATTCTTTGATATACTGTATATATTTTTAATAGTCAAATTCGTGGCAGAAATTCTCACAGAGTCCTGACTGACATTTAATTCCACTCCAGAGCATAATTATCCAAATTTTTTTTTAAAATCAAGAGCTTAAGACCTAGTTAAGAAAAGAGGAGGCAAATACATTGTTCAATGTGCCAGCTATGGCCCATAGCTGACACTGGCGAAGCATAGCTGACATGTTAGAGTCAGGATTGACGAAGCATAGCTGACATGTTAGCGTCAGGACTGGCAGAGCATAGCTGACATGTTAGAGTTAGGATTGGCGGAGCATAGCTGACATGTTAGCGTCAGGATTAACGAAGCATAGCTACATGTTAGAGTCAGGATTGACGAAGCATAGCTGACATGTTAGAGTCAGGTTTGGCGAAGCATAGCTGACATGTTAGAGTCAGGATTGACGAAGCATAGCTGACATGTTAGAGTCAGGATTGACGAAGCATAGCTGACATATTAGAGTCAGGATTGACGAAGCATAGCTGACATGTTAGAGTCAGGATTGACGAAGCATAGCTGATATATTAGAGTCAGGATTGACGAAGCATAGCTGACATATTAGAGTCAGGATTGACGAAGCATAGCTGACATATTAGAGTCAGGATTGACGAAGCATAGCTGACATGTTAGAGTCAGGATTAGTGAAGCATAGCAGACTAAAATCCTGCCCCATCTCTCTCAGTAACAGGTCTTGCCCGAGTAACAGGGCATATTCTCCATTGTGGTGGAGTCTGCTAAAGAGGTATATGATGGTTCAGTTTAACATACACGCACAAAAAAAAAGACAGTAAAGAAAGTAGGCAGAAACAAGAATAGCAGAAAGTAAAGTGAGCATGTATAAATGAAGAATATACAACAATCCAATATTTCGGCAAAAGCCAGCCCCCCCACCCCCACCTACACACACACGCGGGAGAAAAACATGAAAGATAGATGAGAAAGTAAACACTTAGCTTTTCAGGCGTCAGCTAAAGACGTACTGCACACGCCCTTGCTTTCCCGCCCCGCTCATGGACCGAAAGAAATCCTCGTAGCCGCAGTAACCAGCTTTCAGGTCAGCACGATGCTTTGCCTCAACTTCACCGCTTTTAAAAACAACAAAAACATCAGCTTGCAGTTCCATAGGAGGAGGAGGACTAGAAGAAGAAGAAGGGAAGAGGAAGAGAAGAAGAAGAAGATGAGGAGAAGAAGAAGAGGGGAGGGGAGAAGAAGAAGAGGAGGAAGAAGGGAGAAGAAGAAGAGGAGGGGAGAAGGAGGAGGATGCGAATGAGAAGACGAAGAGGAGGAAGAAGGGAGAAGAAGAGGGGGAGAAGAAGAAGAGGAGGGGAGAAGAAGAAGGAGAATGCGAATGAGAAAAAGAAGAGGAGGAGGAGGAAAGGAAGAAGAAGAGGAGGAGGAGGAGGAAAAGAAGAAGAAGAGGAGGAGGAGAAGAAGAGGAAGAGGAGGAGGAGGAAGAAGAGGAGGAGGAGGAGAAGAAAAAGAGGGGAGGGGAGAAGAAGAAGAGGGGGAAGAGGAGAGAAGAAGAAGAGGAGGGGAGAAGAAGGAGAGGAGGAGGAGGAAAAGAAGAAGAAGAGGAGGAGGAGGAAAAGAAGAAGAAGAGGAGGGGAGAAGAAGAAGGAGTATGCGAATGAGAAGAAGAATAGGAGGAGGAGGAAAAAAAGAAGAAGAAGAGGAGGAAGAGGAGGAAAAGAAGAAGAAGAGGAGGAGGAGAAGAAGAAAAAGAGGAAAAGAAGAAGAAGAAGAGGAGGAGGAGAGAAGAAGAGGAGGAGGAGGAGAGAAGAAGAAAAAGAGGAGAAGAAGAAGAAGAGGGGGAAGAGGAGAGAAGAAGAAGAAGGAGGAAGAGGAGAAGAACAAGAAAAGGAGGAGGAGGAGGAGGAGAAGAAGAACAAAGGGGGATGAGAAGAAGAAGAGGAGGAAGAGGAAAAGAAGAAGAAGAGGAGGAGGAGGAGGAAAAGAAGAAGAATAAGAGGAGGAGGAGAAGAAGAGGAGGAGGAGGGGAGAAGAGGAAGAGGAGAAGAAAAAGAGGGGAGGGGAGAAGAAGAAGGGAGAAGAAGAGGAGAAGAAGAAGAGGAGGAAGAGGGAGAAGAAGAGGGGGAGAAGAAGAAGAAGAAGGGAGAAGAAGGAGAGGAGGAGGAGGAAAAGAAGAAGAAGAAGAGGAGGAGGAGGAAAAGAAGAAGAAGAAGAGGGGAGAAGAAGAAGGAGGATGCGAATAAGAAGAAGAATAGGAGGAGGAGGAAAAAAAGAAGAAGAAGAGGAGGAAAAGAAGAAGAAGAGGAGGAGGAGGAGAAGAAGAAGGGAGAAGAAGGAGAGGAGGAGGAGGAGGAGAAGAAGAAGAAGAGGAGGAGAAGAAGAAGAGGAGGAGGAGAAGCTAAGAAGCTATTATTATTATTAACATAAATGGTAATCCTAGAGAAACCATAAAAACAATATGCGTGTGTGTATCTTCAGTTACAAAATATTACCAAATAAGTTACAAAAATATGATGAATAAGGCGATCTATTGCAAACTGTGCGTGTTTAATTAACTTAATCCATGTCAGGGAAAGAGGAGAAGGTTGCTTCCGGGGCAGGCCTTTCTGAAGCAGAAAATAAACGCAACAAAGCGGAACCTACAAGTCACGTGACGGACGATCTGCGAAAGTGAAGACATTTACCGACGGAAACAAGAAAAAGATGTGGAATATTTTATCTGCTACAAGGAAATAGTTCTGGAAACATGTTAAACAGAAGATGGGAAATGCAAAATAAGGATCGGCAGATATAAACATTCATTCATTCATTCATTTGCATGTCCCTTGCGGAACTTTGCCTCCCTAACAGCTCTCCTGTAGGCCTCTCGGTTGTGAGCAAGATGGCCTGCTGCTGATGCATCCATTAGCAGATCATCAATGATGTCTTGCAGCCATCTTCGCCTTGGTCTTCCTCTCTTTCTTTTTCCCATTTGTACCCTTATATATAAACAATAAGAAGTAATTATCACTATTACCTCATCGCCACTAGCAGCATGTGCCATGTCCTGTGGTTGAGCAGGCGTGAACGTCACCAATAACTTATCTCAGTTTTGTCGCTTTAGTCCGCAAGACATTAATTCAGCATGTTTTTTATGGCTTGTCTACATCTTTTGGCCGTTGATTTTTAAAACTCTCTCTCTCTCTCTCTCTCTATTTTTAAAACCCCAATAATTCCCTTTCTTTTTCTTATTAAAATTTTGTAAAAAAAATTTATCATTTATTATTTCCTTGTTAAGAAAATGCGTTAACGTAGTCAGGAGATTTGTTATATGTGCCCGGCCCCTCCTTTCATTCACCACGTCAGAAAGGCCGCTGCAGGCAGCACAGACACTCCAGGTGCCTGCCTCCATTTTTGCGGTAGATTTTTTTTCCCTACAATTTTACCTGATCAGTGACCGTCTGTCCTACTCTTTTCGCTGTTCCACCTGACAAGGGATTCTTTTTAACGTCCACGACAATGCACACAGACGTTTGGTCCCAGACAAAGGATTATTTTTAACGTCCGCGACAATGCACACAGACATTTGGTCCCAGACAAGGGATTCTTTTTAACGTCCACAACAATGCACACAGACATTTGGTCCCAGACAAGGGATTCTTTTTAACGTCCGTGACAATGCACACAGACATTTGGTCCCAGACAAGGGATTCTTTTTAACGTCCAGGACAATGCACACAGACATTTGGTCCCAGACAAGGGATTCTTTTTAACGTCCGCGACAATGCACACAGACGTTTGGTCTCATCACCTGGAAACCAGGGGAATTTACTGCTCGAGGTCGGGGGGGGGGGGAATTCACGAGTACTGACAGCTAACACACATAGTAAAAACTCCATCACAAAGCTTCCCAACTGCCCAACCCCAGAAACAATGCCGATAAACCCACAACACCTTACAGAAGACATACCCAATAGGAGGATCATAAACGAACTCCGTTTTGCTGACGATCAAGCACTTGTAGCCACATCAGGAAAAGACCTTCAGCAGAACATGGATAATTTAGCAAGGGCATGTCAAAGCCACAACATGAAGATCAGTGCTGAAAAAAAAAAAACGGAAGTCATGACCATAGCGAGAGAAGAAATCCAAAAAAAAAAAGATCTTCCCAGACAAACCAGCCCTTGAAACAAGTGAAACATTTCAAATACCTATTAGTATAATATCATCCTCAGGGACAATTGACGCTGAGACTGAGAACAGATTCAATAAAGCTAACCAGGTCATCGGACAAAAGACTCCTTTACTGAAAATCAGATACATCACAACTGAAACAAAAAGGGCGCTGTACAATACAATTTTCCTCTCAACACTATGCTATCAATGTCAAATATGGACATTAACAGCCAAAAACAAAAGAAGAACCGTTACGACAGAAATGAGATGTTTAAGGAGAATACTAAATTTGACAAGAAGAGACCAAATAAAAAATGAGACCGTCTCCAGGCTGGAGTAACACCGGTGTTACACTATATCCAGAAACAGCAAGTCAGATGGCTGTTACACGGTTACCACCAGATGGTATATCACAGAAAACATTCGCGCGAAGATTTGTAGGTAACAGAGGAAGAGGCCGCCCACGCGGGAGATGGAGAGAGTAAATTACAGAGGCATTAAATATCCCATTATAAGACGCAAATCGTCGAGCCCGTTCAAGAAGTCTATTTGTCGCCCCAACACCGAAAGGTATATGAAGAAGAAGACAAGACAAAACAAACAAGGATTCACGGACAAAAAAATTCCCTGTCACGTCTGGGGGAAATCGAACCCGCGACATCCAAAACCCGAGGAGAACGTCTAATCCACAGACTAAGCAGTCCCTTCATTGTTAATTAACAATCTCTTTATCATAAAATGTTTTTTGAAAATATTAATTAACATTACTTTTTCTCGTGAAATGTTAAAAAAAAAACAACTATATCTCACAATCTCTTTCCCGAGATATGTAAAAACTATTACACAACAAACTCTTTCTCACTGAGTATACATTGACTGTTATTTAACGGCATCTGTATTTAGATTACTTAATTAAAGCACCGAATTTATCCATGTTGATCTGATAAATTTTCTGTGCCACTGCAAATATTTATTTTTCCCAACTGTCCTGGAATGACAAGAAAAACCAAGAACCCCACAGCTTAAATCTTCTTCCACGTCTCAACACTCATATTCAACACATTTCGATTATAAAAACCAAGAACCCCACAGCTTAAATCTTCTTCCATGTCTCAACACTCATATTCAACACATTTCAATTATAAAAAAAACCAAGAACCCCACAGCTTCTACCTTCTTCCACGTCTCAACACTCATATTCAACACATTTTGATTATAAAAACCAAGAACCCCACAGCTTAAACATTCTTCCACGTCTCAACACTCATATTCAACACATTTTGATTATAAAAACCAAGGACCCCACAGCTTAAACATTCTTCCACGTCTCAACACTCATATTCAACACATTTTGATTATAAAAACCAAGGACCCCACAGCTTAAACCTTCTTCCATGCCGCCTCAAGACTCATATTGAACACATTATGATTATAAAAGCCAAGCAAGATTTGTATCATTCTAATGGAGTCGCCTGTGATTAGCGCGTATAGAAGCAGCCGGCGTCTCTACATTCGTAAGCTTTTGTAATGAAATGTCAAATTTGGATAACCTTTGCAAGATATCATGCACCCTGACGCCAACATGCGAGTGCTAACGAAAGGAGAGTTTCAGAATATGTTTGCATGTTATTTAAGCTCTCATGGAGTATAAACAGATATAAATCTTTTTTTTTCTTTACTTTCTTTGTCAATGCCTGGATCAGAGATGCTAGTACCTAAGTCGTGTTTAGTACCTTAGGCGTGCATTCATTCAGCTACCGTGAATTCGAACTTAGACCTTTACTGATGGGGTCGGCGATTGTGAGCTCGAACTTATTGTATACTTATATGCCGTACTTTTCTCTCTTATGTCTACCTAAGACATATTGACGAGGTTTATTGATCGTGAATTCGAACTTTGTCCCGTACTGATGAGGTTCACTGGTCATGAATTCCAACATTGTCCTGTACCGATGAGGTTCACTTATCATGAATTCCCTGTGCTGACAGGGTTAATTTTTGTGTGAAAATCACGTGATTCCTTCGTGTGCTAACAGTTGTGTGTGACAACAGTTGATGTGGCTCACCCTACAAGATTTTTTTTTTCTGTTTTCGGAGGCAGTTTCACAGGCGTGAGTGTTGGGGTATTGTTTTTTTTTAACCACTCTGTCAACTGGACCAGTATAGCAGGATTTTGGTGGTCTTCTTCTTTCTGTCGGTGTGTACAGAGTGTACAGTGTGTTAATGGGGCTTTTCTTAGGCCGTATCGTATCGTAGTGCTCACGTTACGCATGTGAATAACAGGGTAGACTTTCATCTTGATCTACTTGAGTTAAGGTTACTAGACTAGTTTATACACAGAATTCCAGCTCTCACTCTCACTTGCTGGATTAGTTAAATACTGTTCCAGACATACTTCTCATCCAGGCTCTTCAAAACCTCACCTTGACGACAATTGGTACAGATAGTCAAGTAAATCCTGTGTAGCGGTGACTTGGAACATTTATTGATGGAAAGATGATAATGTCGATGAAAATAACATTAAATCCGACTGCTGGGTGGTTACCCCTGCCATGTGGTAAGTCCATGCATACTCACAACTGCAGTACATATGTTCCTCGAAGACATCACATAGCACAAAAACGTCCACAAAGTTACACGTTCAAACGAAGACTGACTCTACGCACTCAGCTTTTCCCCCACAATTCCCTGTCACGGGTTTTGGAGCCCTCGTGACCTTCTCGAAGGATCTCAGCACGAGAAAATTCAAAAAGAAAAAACCCATAATAATGCCCTCACTATCAACCCAACAGTTTTTACACGAATACTGCTCTACCAGTCTGTTAGCTTGACTGAACCAACAGCCAGAGCATGGAAAGACAGTTCGACTAGTCGTTTAACCCTGAAAAAAAGACTCTCACGTTTTAAACGTCCAGACTTTGTACCTGGCTCAAAACAATCCTCACATAATCAAGAAATGCAGCCCTCAATAATCCGCTAAACTCGACCACATGTGCCTCCCCCCTCCTCCCCCCCCCCCCCCAAAAAAAAAAAACCGCAATAAATAGACATAACATAGACACGGTCGGAATAATCAAAATACGCAAATATAGTCCTCACAGATGCGACTCATATGCTATCTTACCACCCACACATCACAGAAAGTTGGACCCTAGGGTCTTCATCAAAAGTTCAAGAAGAAGGTGTGTCTGTTTACAAACTGCTCGCCTTACGACTTTGATTTTATTGTTCTTGCGGATGTGAACGTCGTGGCGGGAGCGCTGGCGGGCAAGCTCCGACGTAAACGATTGTACGTCATTGTATTCTGTCTAGATCTCATGGTCAGCAACTTTAGACAAATGTTTATGAAACATGTGAAGACATGTAAATATAAAAACTGCATTAAGCAGAATGTGCTAGTATGCCCGCCTTGGCGCTTGTAACAGAACTGAGAGCAGGAAATAACCGCTTTAAACCACGCGCATGCGCATAAACCTTGTTGAAAGGAAACCAGGCCAAAGGTCACAGCGTGTGTAGAATAACCCCGATTTGCCAAATGTCAATAAATAAGCAAGTAAATCACGTGACATTTAAAAATTAACCTGGTTACATATTTATCTAATACAGATATGTTTATCTTGTGGGTGAGAAGGAGAGGGTTGGCTTTGGGGAAGGCAGGAGACAGAGAATACGAAGTTTGTTGATGAACATGAAGTTGGGTTTGTAAGTCACATTAATGCCGTACTTGTCTCTCTTCTTTCTTCACTCTATACAAACGTTTCCTGCACTTTGATATTGCAGTGGCAGGTGAACATGGCCAAGTTTAGTTTGCGTGTGAGAGTACAATACCCTTGTATTATGTACTTAAGAACGCTTGAAACTGAAGACCTTCAAAACTGAAATTTCATGACAGTTCAGTTTTATGCAGTTATGAGGCCCGTGTAACAGGTGCGGATATAGTTGGGTCTATTCAGTGCCATGTCCACAGGCATTGGAGATCATGCTTTCCCACAGTTCTCTAGTCCGGGTATTAATAATGAGCCAGACCTGGTGTTCTTTCTCCATGCCACTTCGTCAGCCCACATATCATCTTCTCTCTTCATCTGCCACGGTCTCTTTTGCCCTCTATCTTCCCTGTTGTTATCAAATATTCCATCCCACCTGCCCTCGTGACGTGTCCTACGAATTTGGATCGTCTCTTCCTGAATTTAGTTATTGCTTGTCTTTCTTCTTCTATCTCTTTCGGGACCTCCTCGTTTCTTAGAGTCACTCCTGGCTAACGGCATGGATTACTCCAGAGTCATTCCTGCCTAAGGCATGGATCAGAGTCACTTCTACCTAAGACAAGAACCACTTCAGAGTCACTTCTGCTTAAGACAAGGATCACTCCAGAGTCACTTCTACCTAACACAAGGATCACTCCAGAGTCACGCCTACCTAAGACAAGGATCACTCCACATCTACCTAAGATTTGGATCACTCCAGAGTCGCTTCTACCTAAGACAAGGATCACTCCATAGTCACTTCTACCTAAAACATGGATCACTCCAGAATCACTTATACTTAAGACAAGGATCACTCCAGAGTCAGTTCTGCCTAAGACTTGGACCACCCGAAGTCACTTCTACTTAAGACATGGATCACTCCAGAGTCACGCCTACCTAATACAAGGATCACTCCACATCTACCTAAGATTTGGGTCACTCCAGAGTCGCTTCTATCTGAGACAAGGATCACTTCAAAGTCAATTCTACCTAAAACAAGGATCACTCCAGAGTCAGTTCTACCTAAGACATAGATCACTCCAGAATCACTTCTACTTAAGACATGGATCACTCTAGAGTCAGCTCTGCCTAAGGTCACTCCTGTCTAGTAACTGTACACAGATACTCCAGCCCTTACCCTGATGGTGTCATTTCTGATTTGGTCTCTTCTTGTCACATTTAGTATTCTCCACATCTCATTTCTCTTGTGATGACTTTTTGTGTGTGGGCTGTTAGTGTCCGTGTTTGACATTGGCAGGACAGAGCTGGGAGGAAATCTAGCAGGATGAACTGTGTACTCTTCGTTAGCGGAATACGAAACACTCCCCGTAAACAGAAATGTGCAAACACTAATATACATATAAGTTATACATATTAATTATTAATCTTTGCATCGTGTAACAACTTTGGCAGATGAACGCTCAGTGCGTATACACTTTTTGTCAGCCTCTTAGTCTGTAAAACATCTTCCAGAGAAGTTTTGTATATACAGAGAGGCTGAAAAGCCAGACAAGAGTGAGATAAAAATCCAAATATTAGAAGACCATAATGAAGCTAAATGTGTCCCTAGCAAACCGTATGGGCAAGTAAATTTCCGTCTTTGCAACCCGATCACTATGGGTACGTGGTAATTTTAAGTGCAGTTTGTTCATTCCGTGTGGGGAGACATAAAGGGGTCCGTGAATAGGGGATGCGTTCAGTTGTTTGTTTTTGGGGGCAAGCAGCAAGGGAAATCACTCTTGCTTGAGGAGAACCACGAGACGCTTTGCGTAGCAGCAATGTCTGTTCTAAGAAGTAAAGATTATCCTTCCAAATGTGAGAAAGATTTTTAGAATCTTCTCTGCTCGTAGACAGTTTAGTGATCGCGAAACCTGTTCTTTATCAGCAAGGAGGCCGAGAAGGTGCGAGACTCTCATCTCTGTCCAAGGAGTCACTCTGCGTAAAAGACACATGTAGTCCTCTTATGAAAAGGATCTACAATGTCATTGAATAGATTTTGCTTGTATTCAACTTCCACCGAGTGTTTCCAACTTCTCCCTAAGACATTTAACAGGAACAAAAAACACCAAAAAAAGATCAGTTGAACACAATCAGATACTGTACATGGCTTATGTAGATTTGTTTAAAAAAAAGCATTTGATAGAGTGGATATATATAAATTGTGGGAAATCTTGATACATTATGGAGTTGGTACACATGTTATCATCTTATGCACAAGCCAATATGATAACAATCAATAATGAGTTAGGACAAGTGCAGGATACTCCGAACCATTCATCATAAAACTTGGAGTGAGGCATGGCTGTGTACCATCTCCTTTACTATTTGTAATATACTATCTCCTTTACTATTTGTAATATACCATCTCCTTTACTATTTGTAATATACTATCTCCTTTACTATTTGTAATATACTATCTCCTTTACTATTTGTAATATACCATCTCCTTTACTATTTGTAATATACTATCTCCTTTACTATTTGTAATATACTATCTCCTTTACTGTTTGTAATATACTATCTCCTTTACTGTTTGTAATATACTATCTCCTTTACTATTTGCAATATACTATCTCCTTTACTATTTGCAATATACTGTCTCCTTTACTATTTGTAATATACTATCTCCTTTACTGTTTGCAATATACTATCTCCTTTACTGTTTGTAATATACTATCTCCTTTACTGTTTGCAATATACTATCTCCTTTACTATTTGCAATATACTATCTCCTTTTCTATTTGTAATATACTATCTCCTTTACTGTTTGCAATATACTATCTCCTTTACTGTTTGTAATATACTATCTCCTTTACTGTTTGCAATATACTATCTCCTTTACTATTTGCAATATACTATCTCCTTTTCTATTTGTAATATACTATCTCCTTTACTGTTTGCAATATACTATCTCCTTTACTGTTTGTAATATACAGTCTCCTTTACTATTTGTAATATACTATCTCCTTTACTATTTGCAATATACTATCTCCTTTACTATTTGCAATATACTATCTCCTTTACTATTTGTAATATACTATCTCCTTTACTATTTGCAATATACTATCTCCTTTACTATTTGTAATATACTATCTCCTTTACTATTTGCAATATACGATCTCCTTTACTATTTTTAATATACTATCTCCTTTACTGTTTGCAATATACTATCTCCTTTACTATTTGTAATATACTATCTCCTTTACTGTTTGTAATATACAGTCTCCTTTACTATTTGTAATATACTATCTCCTTTACTATTTGCAATATACTATCTCCTTTACTATTTGCAATATACTATCTCCTTTACTATTTGTAATATACTATCTCCTTTACTATTTGCAATATACTATCTCCTTTACTATTTGTAATATACTATCTCCTTTACTATTTGCAATATACGATCTCCTTTACTATTTTTAATATACTATCTCCTTTACTGTTTGCAATATACTATCTCCTTTACTATTTGTAATATACTATCTCCTTTACTGTTTGTAATATACAGTCTCCTTTACTGTTTGTAATATACTATCTCCTTTACTATTTGTAATATACTATCTCCTTTACTGTTTGTAATATACAGTCTCCTTTACTATTTGTAATATACTATCTCCTTTACTGTTTGTAATACACTGCCTCCTTTACTATTTGTAATATACTATCTCCTTTACTGTTTGCAATATACTATCTCCTTTACTGTTTGTAATATACTATCTCCTTTACTGTTTGCAATATACTATCTCCTTTACTATTTGCAATATACTATCTCCTTTACTATTTGTAATATACAAATGTACATTAGCAACATGTGCAAAGAAAGCAAACATGCAAACAGCGAAGTTGCCCTATAAGCCCGGCTCCAAAAATAATGCCAGTAAAATCACAACACCTTTCAGAAGGCACATCAAGCAGGTGGACCATAAAAGATCTCCTTTTCTTTCCTGGGGCGGAGCACTTATTACCGCATCAGAGAAGGACCTACAACAGAACATAGATAATTTAGCACAGGCATATAATAACCACAACATGAAGATCCGTGCTGAAAAAAAACCCGAAAGTCATGACCATATCCAGATCCCTGTCGACATGGCAAATCCCGCAGTCCTCTCCAGATCCTGATAGGAGCCCCAAAGCTTTTGCCCCAAGCTTGTGTCCTCTGGCCTTGTCTCACGCCTCAGGTCTGCATGGTTTGGGCACTCGTGTAGATATGTTCTAGAGTCTGGACTCCACTGCCACATGGACACTCGTCTGTGTGAGACATTTTTAGTCGATGTAGGTGGCTTAGTAGTCTGCAATGGTCTGTCCTTAGGCGAAAGAGGATGGTTTGCTGAACGAACGAACGAACATACTTTATTTTCAACGGGTTAAGAATTAGGCATGCCGGCCCGTCTGACATTCTGCCCTTCATCAGACAGCTTTCACTCAGTCACAGTCATTCAGCATTTGTTAATGAGCACAATAATCATGAAGACACATGTCTTTGTAGTTGGTGTATTGGATCTGGTTCATTGTTGCATTTCAGTTTCTCTTTCCATCCAGATCTGCACTGGTTACGGATTATGGTTTTCGCCTCTTGGTAGTTTAGCTTCTTCATCCGTACTTCTACTTCATCCGTCTTTCCTACTTCAACCTTCCTTCCTAATTCAACGTTGCTTCCTACTTCATCCTTCCCCCATACTTCATCCGTACTTTCTACTTCATCCTTACTTTTACTTCATCCATACTTCTACTTCATCCTTACTTCCTACTCCATCCTTACTTCTGCTTCATCCCTACTTCTACTTCATCTTTACTTCCTACTTAATCCTTACTTCTGTTTTATCCTTCCTTCTACTTCATCCTTCCTTTTACTATATCCTTCCTCTTGTACCGTGAAGTGTCGAGGGAAGATGCAGCTAGCGTTTTGGGCCAAACTGGCGGCTTCAGTGTTGATCACGCTATAATCAGCGAGTGTTTCTCTGATACCATCTATCCATCTCTTTCTGGGTCTTCCTCTTAATCTGCGTCCTGTAGTTCTTTGAATGAAGGCTCTCGCGACTGGCTGTGAGTGGTGTGTCATTAAGTGGCCGAACCACTTGATTCTTTGCTTCTCTGTGTGTCCTAGACATGATGTAGTTCCTACCATCTGTCTTAGGGTGCCATTTCTTAGCTTGTTAAACCTGGTGACGTTTGCTGTTTTCCTAAGACATCTCATTTCGTATCTGGTTATTTTATTCTGTTGTTTCTTAGTAGGTGCCCATGTCTGTGCCAATTGGTAGCACAGTGTTGGTATGAGTATGCTATTAATTAGTTTTCTCTTAATTTCAAGTAAAGAAGAGTGGCTAAATAAGAAATGTAATGAAATAGAGACACAACATCATGGAAACGCAAGAGATATGTACAAAGAAATAAAGGAGTTAACAAGCAAAAGGGCATACCACAAGACTGAAGTCAAAGGAGGAGCATACAATAATGGACAGAGATGAAACAATGGCACGGTGGTATGAATATATTAGAGAACTCTATGAGTACAATAGAAGCGAAATAGATATACGAAATAATAATGAAGGGCCTCCCATATTAAAAGCAGAAGTGGAAGAAGCCATCAAACACATGAAGAACAGGAAAGCACCAGGGCCAGATAAAAATCACCAAGGAAGAATTGGAAGCATTAGGAGAGCTTGGCATAGAAATAATTACTAGATTGCTGAGCAACATCTATAACAGTAAATATGTCCCACCAGACCTTTTTCAATCAGTTTTCATTGCCATACCAAAGAAACAAGGTGTAGCTGAATCTGAGGACCATCGAACCATTAGTCTTATGAGCCATTTTACCAAAATCCTGCTTCGTTTTGTTATGATCGGACAAAATAAAACCAGAAATCGCTGAAGAACAGTGCGGTTTCGTCGAAGGAAAAGGCACAAGTAATGCCATGTAAATATTGAGAACACAGATGGAAGGATCAATAGAAGTAAAGACAAACCTATACTTATGCTTCATAGACTACTGTAAAGCATTCGATAAAGTGAGACACACAGAAATTATAAGAATGTTGGAAGACATCACAACATAATTGGGAAAGATCTGAAACTCATCAAGAACATATACTGGCATCAATCAGCAGCAGTGAAGGTTGAGAACCAAATAGGAGCATTCCAAGACATAAAATTGGGAGTGAGACAGGGATGTGTTCTATCTCCTGACCTTTTCTCCCTGTACAGCGAAAACATAATGAGAAATATAGAGAGCATGCCAGGAATATCAGTTGGCGGGTACAACCTTACCAACTTAAGATATGCAGACGACACAGTTCTGATTGGTAAAAGTGAAGGGGAGCTACAGGCTGTTCTGGACATCGTGGTTCGTGAAAGTAAAAGTAAAGGTCTCAGCCTGAATAAAAAGAAGACTGAAGTGATGGTCATCTCAAAGAAATGAATATCACCAAAATGTAGCATGGATGGCACAGAACTGAAACAAGTTGATAGATTCAAGTACGTAGGAACAATTATAACAGCTGATGGGAAATGTCACAACGAAATAGATGTGCTCAGGCCAAGTCAGCATTCCAGAAAATGAGAAACATCATGTGCAACAGATCCATATCAATGGAAACAAGATTCTGAGTACTTAAATGTTACATCGAGCCAGTTTTGCTTTATGGGTGTGAAGCATGGTCTATGAGTAAGAGAGTACAACGAGAAATGGAGGCCATGGAAATGTGGTTCATTAGAAGGGTGGTAGAGGTACCATGGAAAGCTAAGAAAAGCATCGAAGAATTCTTAAGAGAGGCTGGAGTTAAAAAGCAAATTACAGCAAAGATCAGATGCAGACAAGCGCGATTTGTGGGACATTTTCTGAGAAGAGGAAAATTAGAACACACTGTGGCAACTGAAAAAAAAAAACTGAAGGAAGAAGAGACAGAGGAAGACAGAGAGAGAAGTTACTGGATGGGCTGTCAGTGTGGCTAGGAAGAAAGTCACCGGAGGATCTCATAATCAAGTCTAAAGATAGGGAATTGTGGAGAGTAATGATCGCCTACGCCACGCGGCACTGCACTTGATTGATTGATTGATTGATTAGTTTCAAGTTAGGTGTTGAAGCTAAGAGAAAACTAATTACTAAAAGAAGTAATGATCTCATATTCCAATGCAAGGCTAAGACTCCTGGAACGCATGATTTACCTTCAGCCTGAAGCAAGCAGTTATCACAGAATTGTGAATTTTGGCCAGCATGCAGGCCCAGGAAGCATTTACAGACGCGTGGGCAACATCAGTAGCAATGTATGTTAAATGACACCGACTGACAAGCATGCATGAAATCCATAATTATGAGCACATTTTACTGATGTGAAAGAAGTAACTAATACAGCAAGCTTATCGTGATGGCGGTATACGGAAATGATAAGAATAAATAGCTAAAATTATCCGTACAACGCGCACACACATCCCAACAAAGTACAGAGAGCAAATGAACAAAAGGTATTGTTAAGTCGGCGTAATGTGGATATTTGAAGCAAAAAAGTGCCATGAGAATGAAACAGACGGTTTCTAGGGCATAAGCTTGAAACAGACGGTTTCTATGGCATAAGCTTGAAACAGACGGTTTCTAGGGCATAAGCTTGAAACAGACGGTTTCTAGGGCATAAGCTTGAAACAGACGGTTTCTATGGCATAAGCTTGAAACAGACAGTTTCTAGGACATGAGACTGAAGCAGACTGTTTCTAGGGCATAATCTTGAAACAGACGGTTTCTATGGCATAAGCTTGAAACAGACGGTTTCTATGGCATAAGCTTGAAACAGACGGTTTCTATGGCATAAGCTTGAAACAGACAGTTTCTATGGCATAAGCTTGAAACAGACGGTTTCTATGGCATAAGCTTGAAACAGACGGTTTCTATGGCATAAGCTTGAAACAGACGGTTTCTATGGTATAAGCTTGAAACAGACGGTTTCTAGGGCATAAGCTTGAAACAGACGGTTTCTAGGGCATAAGCTTGAAACAGACAGTTTCTAGGACATGAGACTGAAGCAGACTGTTTCTAGGACATAATCTTAAACAGACGGTTTCTAGGGCATAAGCTTGAAACAGACAGTTTCTAGGACATGAGACTGAAGCAGACTGTTTCTAGGGCATAATCTTGAAACAGACAGTTTCTATGGCATAAGCTTGAAACAGACGGTTTCTATGGCATAAACGTGAAACAGACAGTTTCTATGGCATAAACTTGAAACAGACGGTTTCTATGGCATAAACTTGAAACAGACGGTTTCTATGGCATAAACTTGAAACAGGCGGTTTCCATGGCATAAACTTGAAACAGACGTTTTCTAGGGCATAAACTTGAAACAGACGGTTTCTATGGCATAAGCTTGAAACAGACGGTTTCTATGGCATAAGCCTGAAACAGACGGTTTCTAGGGCATAAGCTTGAAACAGACGGTTTCTATGGCATAAGCTTGAAACGGAAGGTTTCTAGGGCATAAGCTTGAAACAGACGGTTTCTAGGACATGAGATTGAAACAGACGATTTCTAGGATATGAGCTTGAAACAGACGATTTCTAGGATATGAGATTGAAACAGACGATTTCTAGGACATAAGCTTGAAACAGACGATTTCTAGGACATGAGATTGAAACAGACGGTTTCTAGGACATGAGATTGAAACAGACTGTTTCTAGGACATGAGATTGAAACAGACGATTTCTAGGACATAAGCTTGAAACAGACGATTTCTAGGACATGAGATTGAAACAGACGATTTCTAGGACATAAGCTTGAAACAGACGATTTCTAGGACATGAGATTGAAACAGAGGGTTTCTAGGACATGAGATTGAAACAGATGGTTTCTAGGAAAAGTTTTGTTTTGTTATGTTTTTAAATTTCTCTATCCTGTAGTTTTTTGTGTTTTTTTTTAAACATACAAGCTAAACTGGGTGGGAGAGCTTTTCTTCTTGGATCAGTTTACGAAGTTATTAAATTCAGCAGCTAGCACTGAATGACACTGATATATATACATATGTAACGTTTTGTGTCAGGATCCTGGCAAACTGTTGAGATTTTCTGGTTCATGAAAGACACGCTGCCCCAGTTATAAGACAGTTCAGTAACTGAGAACATTTCACAAGTTCAACCGCATATTACATTCCATTGCCTTGAGCAGACTAAAAATTACAGTGCTCCTTGAGAAATCTTAGAACTCAACCCATTGAGTCCTGGTACCTCTTCAGCGTTCATGATTTAGGTAACGATAAAATTCCATCGTCAAGGTGAAATCCAAAGTTTTTTGTAGGTATTTGCCACGGCACTGTGGCTTCTGTGTATGGCCTAGCCCATCCAGGCATGTCTGTCAACGTAGATCTATACAGTCTGACCTCTCATATTGTATATAATCAGCCCATCCAGGCATGTCTGTCAGCGTAGATCTATACAGTCTGACCTCTCATATTGTATATAATCAGTCCATCCAGGCATGTCTCTCAACGTAGATCTATACAGTCTGACCTCTCTTACTGTATACATTCTGAATTTTAGTTTCCAACATGAACACGTGGTGTTCATTCATTCATTTGCATGTCCCTTGCGGAACTTTGCCTCCCAAACAGCTCTCCTGTAGGCCTCTCGTTTGTGAGCAAGGTGGCCTGCTGCTGACGGATCCATTTGCATATCATCAATGATGTCTTGCAGCCATCTTCGCCTTGGTCTTCCTCTCTTTCTTTTTCCCATTATGTACCCTTCCAAGACGGTCTTCTCTAGATTATCATGACGTTTAATGTGGCCAAAATATTTAAGTTTTCTCTCTTTAATCCTCTTTACTAGCCAGCCTTCTTCAATATTAAGTTCTTGTAGTATGGATATATTTGTTCTTTTTTATGTTCATGATACTTGAAGAACTTTTCTGTAGCATTTACATTCAAAGGCATTTATGTGTTTCTCAGCTGTTTTGTTAAGTGTCCAGGTCTCACAGGCATATGTTGCGATGGGAAAGATACATGCCCTTAAAGATCTTATTTTTGTGGTTCTGACTTTTCCTCTCCACAGATTCTTTAGTTGTTTTACTTTCTGAAGAGCGATAGATGTCCTCCTTTTAATTTCCCTCATTGTATCTCCACTACTAGTTAGTAGTGATCCAAGATATTCAAAACTCTCCACTTCTTCCAGTTTTTCCTCATTGATACGTATTTCAGCTGCCTTGTTTGTTTTGTCAGTTGTCATCAATTTAGTTTTCTTTGCATTAAGATAGAAGTTCTGTTCTTCGCTGTTCTTACGGACTGACATAATTAGTTTTTCCATTCCTTTTTGTGTTGTGGACAGTAATACTGTGTCATCAGCATATCTAATCTCTGGTATTTCATAACCTCCAATTGTTATGACATCATAATATTCTTTGTCTACATCTTCTCTAACATTCCTCATTATATTTTCAGTATACAAGTTAAATAAGTAAGGTGACAATATGCACCCCTGACGGACCCCTTGTTTTATGTCAAACCAAGTAGTTGTTTCACCATTTATTCTTACTGCTGCATGTTGGTCTAGATACAGCAGTGATGTTAATTGTATCAAATGTGTTGGAAATCCCATTTTTTCCATTATTTCCCAAAGTTTTTGGTGTTGTACACAATCAAATGCCTTTCAGTAGTCTATAAAGGCTAAATATAGATTCACATAAAAATCTCTGCATTTCTCTATTATTAATCTTATATTGAATATATGATCTCTTGATCCTTTTCCTTGCCTGAAACCAGCTTGGACCATATTGAGTTCTTCTTCTGTTTTCTTTCGAAATCTACCCATTATGATTTTTAACAGAATTTTACTGACATGACTAATCAGGGCAACAGTTCTGTAGTTTGTGCATAATTTCAGGTTACCCTTAGTGGTATGAATACAGTTCTTTTCCATTCTTTTGGCCAAATACCTGAATGCTATATCGTTTTTACATAATGCTTGATAGATTTTTGCACATTCCTTTCCTCCTGCTTTAATAAGTTCAGCTGTTATCTCATCACATCCTGGTGATTTACCATTTTTCAGATTCTTTATCACCCATACAACTTCTTCTATTGTCGGTTCGGGTTCTTTCTCCTCCAATAATAATTCACACTGTTGATTTCTGCGTTCACAGTCAGTTGTTTCATACATACCTCTGCATTAATCATTCCATCTTTCTAGAATTTCCTCTGTCTCTGTCAAGGTATCCCCATCTCATCACAAATTGCATTTAGTTTAGGTGTGACATTTGTCGTCAATGTCTTCATTTCTTTAAACATTTCACTATCTTTTCCACACTTCTGATGTCCTTCTATTCTTTCACAACAATCTTGTATGTATTGTTTTTTTTTTGTCTTTTCTTATGTTTCTTCGTACTTCTTTTGTTAAAGATTTATATTCCTCTTTGTTGTTGTTTGTCATTTTCCCATGCGTCTTCATTTCTCTACGTTGTTTTATCAGTTCTAGTGTGCCTGTTGTAATCCATCCATTCTTTTGTGTTTTCTTTACTGGAACCATGTCTTTAGATGTTATTATTAAGATATCTCTGGCCTGTGTAGCCAAATCATCTGGTGTCATATCCTTCTGTACAGCCATCAGGATTTCGAAACGGTTCATCACTTCTATACTGTATTGTTCTGGTATTTTTGTAAGATCAAAGCGAAGTGGTCTTGATCCCGTAACTGTCTTTTTTATCTTATCTTCATGTCTGTTATTAATAACTCATGGTCCGTATCGCAATCAGCATTTGGTAAGGCTTTTGCTGTTGTTATACTTTATCTCCACCTTCTTTGCACTAAAATGTAATCTATTTGATTCTTGGTTTTCCCATCAGGTGATGTCCATGTGTAAAGTCTTCTTGGATGTTGTTTAAAAAGTGTGTTTGTGATCATTAGCTCATTTTCCATGCAAAAGACCATTAGATTGCCACCTGCCTCATTTCTATGTCCTATGCTAAATTTCCCTACAATTTTCCGTCATCTTCTGCTCTTTCTGTACCTATCTTTGCTTTAAAATCCTCCATTATTAATACAATATCATTTTCCCGTATCTGGTCTATCGTCGTTTGCAGTGTGTTATAAAAATCGTTTACTTCCTCTTCTTCTGCTGCTGATGTAGGTGCATATATCTGGATGATTGTTACATTTCTAGGAGTGCCCCTAAGTCTGATTGTGAGGATTATATCACTTACTGGATTGTAGCCTAGTAATGCTTTTGATGTTGACTTGTCCCAGTAAAAAGTCACTCCATTCTTTCCTTCTAATTCTGCACCAGAGTATATAAAGATATTATCATTCTCGCTTTTGAAGTGTCCTGATCCTTTCCATCAATGTTCGCAGATTCCCAAAATGTGTATCCTCGTTCTTTTCATCTCGTCATTTATTATTTGATACTTTCCCTCATACATAGTTCTCACATCCCATGTTCCTACTCTTATTTTTCTTTTTAGTTTGATGCAGGGGTTTTCCTTAGTAACACCGTCAGGATTTTGTCCGTCATCAAATTACTAGTACTTATCTCTGTCTCACACTCTTCCCCAGTGTTAAAATTAGATCTATCTGGGCCGGGGGACTCTCCACCAGATCTTTTTCCTATTTAACTTTCCATGATTGCTGTTTGGGTTTCTTGGTATATTTCCAGAAGACAGTTTACCGTTGCTTTCCTTCCGGGCAGTGACTTTACTAGTCAGTGATCGTAGCCATTGTCCCTACATTGAGATCATCTGCCTACCATCATAGAATGGTGACCATAACCAACATTATCTGTCTGCTGGTCTCTCATTCCATCCACCACCTGCTCCTATGGCTTCACGTCACCCTGATCGGGGGGCTATAAGGGTACTCCACCTTGCCCAAGGGTGTCCTGTAGACTGACGTAGGTAAGAAGGCGTTTTACTTCTTCTTTGATAAGGGTTACCCCTACCCCGCTAAACACACAGTGTAGCACTAATAAATGATTTATGAGTGTAATTAAATGTTGCGCTTTCTCCACTCACATTTTAAAGTGATGCAGCTATTAATATCATGTGAAAGAATTTGTGCAGGAACATTCACAATGTGTATACGTTTTAAAAATGCCTCGAGACATTAGCCACGGAAACAATGGGGGTGTTTATTTCACCTTTTGTTTTTTTTTTCAAACGCATTTTTCGGTGCTGTAGAAACAACTGAGGGCCGGACTCATATTTGGCACGTTTTTATCTTTGAAATCCTAACTTGACGGGATGTTATCTGTTTCAAGTGTGATGAGATATTATCTGTCTCAAGTGTGACAAGATATTATCTGCCTCAAGTGTGACAAGTCGTATTAAGGGCGTAGGCTTGGGACCTTCATATTAGCATTATACATAAAACACTTGCGTTTGAGCAGCGGAGTAGTTAGTTCATTCGTCTCTAATGCCGATGTCGGTTGTTCGGATTAGACCGCGGGCTCCTCAGTCACGCGAATGTAGAAATGGGTACCCTGGCGCGAATGTAGAAATGGGTACTCTGACGCGAATGTAGAAATGAGTACTCTGACGCGAATGTAGAAATGAGTACTCTGACGCGAATGTAGAAATGAGTACTCTGACGCGAATGTAGAAATGAGTACTCTGACGCGAATGTAGAAATGGGTGCCCGACGCGGATGTGGAAATGGTGGGAGGAACATCGGGCAAGTGATCACCCTTATCCTCTCACGATAATAAAGGCAGGGGAAAATCTGAGCACAAACAAAATATTCCTCAAGTGCATCCCCTGGCTCTTGGTGCCATGTTTCTTTTTACTGTTTCTTTAACTGCTGCTTCGGTGCATAACGTCGGCTACAAAGGAAGAGATAAGCAGAGATGAAATATGGGAAGATTTATAGGACTGAAGAAAAACGGAGAGAAAATTAGAATGAGGCAGAAATGCGGAAAGAAACACGACCAAGAACATCTAGTGAGGTAGATGTTAGGAAAACATTATCGCTCTCTTCATCATCTCCCCAGGAGAAAGTTAATCATGTGGAGTTCCAGGTTGTGTGTCTCTTGCTCCAACAGAAGCACAAGCTCTTGCTGTTGTCTTTCCACTTGTAGAGATGTCGTATTGTTCTATTCCCTTCAGCGTTTCCCTACCATATAATGTCGATATCATCTTGTTCTATTCCCTTCAGCGTTTCCCTACCATATAATATCGATATCATCTTGTTCTATTCCCTTCAGCGTTCCCCTACCATATAATGTCGGTATCATCTTGTTCTATTCCCTTCAGCGTTCCCCTACCATATAATGTCGGTATCATCTTGTTCTATTCCCTTCAGCGTTTCCTTACCATTTGTACTGACGTCTCTTAATAAAACTAACATATTTTTATTGCCAGGTTATTAGGTTTTTTAAAAAACTATTTTTGTGTTTCAACTTCAGTTGTTGTATCAGATCTTTCTTTGCCTTCTCTCTCCACAAAATATTCCCGTTCTTTATTATGCGAGGAAGAATAAAAAGTTTGAAAATTACTCGGTAACCATAACGTAAAGAAGCTGAGTCTATACAGCAAATTCACAGTGACTAACTGGTAGTTCGAACACGCACAGCGCAGCACTCTGTGCCCTTGGCCTAGGTGAAGCCAGGATCAAATAAACATGGACGCTCCGCTGCAGGATTGCACCATTATTGAACAACGCGCTGTAGTGAGATCTTTCTGGATAGAGGGAGTGAAACCTGCCGAAACTAACCATAGGATGTTAGGTCGGTACGGAAATGAAAACAGCATGACTCAACGAAACGTTAACGAATGGTTAGAGAGGTTTACAGAACAAAAACAACGGAGGAATTATGTTAAAAAAAGCAGTCTTACTGCACCATGACAATGCAGGACTCCATGCAGCTTCTACAGTGGTGGTGGTGGTGGAGGAGGAGGAGAAGGAGGAGGAGAAATGTAACAGATGCGGCCTGAACGTCTTACTCGTCCCCACTACAGGCCTTATCTGGCGCCATCTTGAGAGGCTATACGCCGTCGCAAGTTCACCTCTGATTGTGAGGTCTAAGAAGGAGAACGGCCTAAAAGCTTCATCTCCCAAGGAATGAAGAAACTATTGGAACAAAACAAGAAGTGGATCGATCTGCAAGGAGGGGGGTGGGAATCGCGTGCAAAAGCAATAATAACCGTTATGTTCATTTGCTGACAGTTTACAATGTATACTGGTTTTACTTTTTGTAAGAATATATACCTCGTATATATTTATGGGTTAGCTGTGTATACTGGTTTTACTTTTTGTGAGAATATATACCTCGTATATATTTATGGGTTAGCTGGGTGATTAGGTTCACTAACCCAGTGGTACCGGGCTCAAGTTCCATCAGTGGAATTTTTTTTTCTAGTACACATAAAAAAAAGCCCCGAGGTCCACTCAGTCTCTAAAAAAAAATGAGTAGCAGCGGAATCTGGGAAGGTAAATGCGGCCAGGCAGGTGTGATACTGACCACATCAGACTTTCATGTGCCGAAGGTCATGGGAAAGTACGGGACTAGCACTGTATGCGCAGTATGCTTTATGGCAGGGAAATGGGAAGTTTACCTTTATATAGGATAAAGTTTATCTTTATATTTAAAGGGAGATTATGCCGATGTCCAGATCAAAATACTGGATGGCATTTAATCCTTAGGAATGAGAATTACCCGCTGTATATTTACAAAATTAAAGTTCTACATAAATACTGTAAAAGAGCTGACTGCATAGCATGATGCATTTAGGCTTCTTTAAACCGAACGCTTTCTGTGCTTGCATATCTCCTGTTCAGTGATGCTCTGTGATGCATTGTGATATAGTTTTCGTTTCCTCCTTGAAATTTTCGAATCTCTTCATCATCTTGTTTGTGACAAGCGTTAACATCCCATCTTATTAACCACACAATATTCTCTGTGGCGTTTGCCACAAACACACAGGAACGTTTGTGAGCAGTTAGCCTTTGAGCACGAATTTTGTTTGGCTCTCTCCGAAAGTGGGAACTGATTAATAGCTTGAAAACTCTGAAAGTTGCAAGTATAGACGACAAAATGAGAAGGTAATTCCTAGAGTAGCAGTAAAAATATACTGTCCAAAAAAAAAAAAAAAAGAGAGAGAGAAACGCATAGATTATATAAGCTTCATTTTTTAATATGTTATGACAAAAATATTTTCCCCGGGTATCTCAAAGCAAACGAAAAATTGCCACCAAGATATCAGGTCCATGATTCAGGGTGAATTTTGCTATTCTCTTGTATAGTCAGAACGCAGTAGCTGCCCTTGCTAATTACGCATTTTTTTTTACCATAACTCACGTTGCGTTTATGGAAAAAAAAGTCGTGATTTGTGTGGTGAGCACAACGCACTTCCCAGGCAAATGAAACCCTATAAAAGGATGAGGTTACACAAACAAATTCAGTTAATTTTCAAGCAGACAAATATGGCCCGTCTTTCGCAGAATTTACGAAACATTGCTATTGGTCGCCTACAAAGAGGCGAAAGTCAAAGTCAGGTTGCCAGGCATTTAAACGTGCAGAAGAGTACCATCCGTCGACTTTTGCACTGTTTCCAAGCCACTAGCTCAGCTGAAGACCGGCACCGCAGTGGACGACCCAGGGTGACAACAGTAGCTGATGATCGCTTTATTCTGGTTCATCACTTCAGAAACAGGTTTACAACAGCTTCCTCAAGTGCCCAGTCATTGCTTGCAGGACGTCGTGTGTCTGATCAAACTGTCCAGAATAGACTGCATGAAGCTGAACAGGTGGCACGACGACCTCACCGGGGTCCTGTCTTAACGAGACGCCATCGCCAAAATCGACTTGTTTGGGCCAACCAGCATCGGCCCTGGACAACTGAAAATCAGTGGAGACGTGTCTGGTTTAGTGTTGAATCTTCCTTTTTTGTTGCACCGCCATGATATGAGGAGAAGGGTCTACCGAAGACCAAATGAACGTTTTGCCCAAAATTGCGTTGATGAAGCTCCGCCGCACGGTGGAGGAGATGTAATAGTATGGGGAATGACCAAAATCAATGGAAGGAGTCCATTGATGCAGACTGAAGGAGGCTTGAATGCTTAAAGATACGTCAATGAAATCCTTTGACCCCACGTCCTTCCATTTTTGGCTGCGCAAAGGTCTGTGTTTCAACAGGACAACGCCAGACCCCATTCTGTATGGTTCACTACAACGACTGCCAACAACATTCTCACCCTTCCCTGGCCATCCCTGTCTCCAGACATGAATCCGATGGAGTACCTATGGGGTGAACTGCAAAGACGTGTTTGTCACCGAAACATTTCTCCAGCCAATCGTCGTGATCTGTGGCAGTCACTCCAGGAAGAGTGGGCAGCCATCCCACAGGCGCACATCAGACATCTGATCGCATCTATTCCCAGGAGATGCCATTCGCTGATCGATGCAAGTGGAGGCCACACACCATACTAAGTGGAGAACCCCTGGGACTAACAAATTCTCGCCACACAGTTGCAAGAAAGTGTTAAATGAGTGTTTAAACCCTTAGATATTATTACCTGCAATTTGAAAATGTTATTCATTCAATTTAAAAAGCTATAGAATATCAAAGTTATGGCTAAAACTGGGTCATCAGTAGTTATGGGTTTCTTTTTTTTGGCAGTATATAACGAACTTTAACCTGCCAACGAGATATATCTCGTGCAGATCTAGTAGTGTGATACGATCTTCTGAACGTCAATGGCTTGCACCTCTGAACATCAAACCGTAGGCGTGTCCTAGAACTTCCAGCATTTCGATGATTTGTTGCTTGGTTTCCAAGATTCTCTGAGAGACGAAGCGTGATAACAGAAAAAAATGTCTTTTGAAGCCTTCTTGTTACTGAAGTGATCAAAACAGGACTTTTAACCCAAACAAATGTATATTCATACACACACATGTCTAACCCGACGTGATGATGTGCTCCAAAACATGTAAAGCACGGCTCTTGCACACGAAGAAAGCAAAGTTTGCTGCACAAAGTTATTACAACTTTCAAAGAAACCCAGAAGCTCCAAATGTCTTATCTCTCTTTTTTCACTCTCTCTCTCTTTCTCTCTTCTTTCTCTCTCTTCTCTCTTTTCTCTTTTTCTTCTCTCTTTCTCTCTCCTCTCTCTCTTTCTCTCGTCTTTCTCTCTTTTTTCTCTCTTTCTCTTTTTCTCTGTCTTCTCTCTTCTTTCTCTCTCCTCTCTCTCTTTCTCTCTTCTTTCTCTCTTTTCTCTCTCTCTTTCTCTCTCCTCTCTCTCTTTTCTCTCTCTTTCTCTCTCTTTTTCTCTCTCTTATTTCTCTCTTCTTTCTCTCTTTCTCTCTCTTCTTTCTCTCTTTTTTCTCTTTTTCTCTCTTCTTTCTCACTTCTCTTTCTCTCTCTTTTTTCTCTCTCTTTCTCTTTCTCTCTTCTTTCTCTCATCTCTCTTTGAAAAGTAAATACCATTTAATGTGACCATTGTTGTCTCTGTGTGTTTCTCAGGTGGTGACATGGAATATTATGTCAGTACATTTTTTTGTTTATAGTGTACCAAACTAGTCTTTTCATTGTGTCTCCTAAACTATATTTTGTTATTTTTGACAGGTTCAAGAGGCTGTACCTCAAGTAAATCATCGCCGTCCTCGTCTTGCTGGCTGCAATAAAAGGTAAGCTCAGTGACAAGAATATATAGCGCATATACGAAAGAAACCACTTATTATAAGACGCATTCCTATGGTTCAGATAACAAAAAGTACTGACAGACAGATAGGCAGACAAACAAACAATCGCACAGACTACCTACAAGAACTCTCCCATGACTACTAGTAACCTATTGCTGCTCACCCCCCCCCCCACTACCCGGGCACAGAAAGGCATATTCATAGCCTTCTTCTGAGAATACTTGAGATGCTATTTCAAAGTCCTTGCAGGTCTCTGATACGTAAGTGTGGCTTTGTAGTATATGCTGTGATTTATGAAGGTTAAGTAGAGGCAGTCACCTGGTCTCTTAGAGCTTTCTTTTTGTAGGCGAAGACATTGTAGAGAGCGAAGGAAAGTCCTTAGATCAACAGATATATTATACTTCCTCTACTCATCCGACGAAAATATAGGCACTAACACCATATCCCTAAAGCATGAGAGGATTACCTTTACCTTACTCATTCGACGAGGCTGAGTCGACAGTGGCGCGACTCTGCATAATTTACAAAAGTTCTGATGAGGGGAAGGAGGCGGGGGGCGCTGTGTTTTGGCAGTCAGCGACATGTTAGTGTCAGTGTTGGTGAACCATAGCTGACCAAGACCCCAATCTTACCTCTCCATTAGTACCCCCAGTAACAAGCCTAGCCTGCCTAACAGGACAGGGATCGCCACAGTCCCCATGGCGGTGGACTCTGCTAGAAAAGTATTGCACTCTCTCTCCCTCCTCTCTCTCTCTCCCCCTCTCTCTCTCTCTCTCTCTCGCTCTCTCTCTCTCTCAGCTTTTTTAGTCAGGCAGAGGCTGTAAAAAATAGCCACTATAATCCGCTCCAAATCCGACATGATGCTGTACTTCAACATCTTCAACGCATCGGCTGCAAATGCTTGCAGGTCAAGAGAAGAAGAAGAAGAAGAAACGGTAATGGTGATAATGGCGCTTTCATATATCAAACCTCGTCGAGCTGTGATGTCTATTTTCTTTGCCCTAGAAGGCCGGAACGATTTTGTTAAAAGTAATATTAAGATGAAATATTTGGGAAAGGAAAGAGGATAGACTGAAAATGAATAACTGAAATTTCTTATACAAGTTCACAAGAAGAAGAAGAAGAAGAAGAAAGCACTTCCTTGAAATCTGAAATTTGTCAGCTGAGGCTATGGTTCTAATTTTTTTTTAAAGCATATGACTGAGATGAGGAAGAGAGAGATTGGTGAGGCTAATAAGTTAAAGAACATAAAACTGAATTGTATTCATGGGTAGAATGTGAACTGTGATCAGAGGGTTATAAGAAGTCTGCTAGTGGGCACCTGAAGATACGTTGCGATTTTGTAGAAAACATGCGTATCTTGTAAAGTTTGTGGGGGGGGGGGGGGGGAAATCTCATTGTAAACTCCATGAAGTATGTTTATCAGTGGCCGGGATTCTGAACCGTCTAGAATAAGATATGATCTTCATTACCCAGGATTTTAATTTCTTCTGTTCCTTCTTTGTTTGTAAGTCTGGAGATTAATATCTCTCTCTCTCTCTCTCACACACACACACACACACACACACACACATATATATATATATATATATATATATATATATATATTTGCACATCTAATCTGCTTGACCTGGAAAAGACTTCACTCAGCTTTCACAAGCACATTTGTGGCACTTCCAGAAAATCCACTTCCCAGAGCTCATTTTCTCGCCATAAAGAAATCACGCAAACTTTGAGACTCATTGATCCTTATTTTACTGTAGTGTGTGCTTTATTTCTTATAAGCATCATTCATTCGAGGAAAAGAGATGTAGCGTATATCACATCAGTGTGCACAGTGATGACAAAACGAAATCAGATTCAGTGAGCTCCATTTCTTGTGTTAAGGGGGCCAGATTTTTTAAGTGTGAGTCTGAATCCTTCAGAAGTTCTGAATTGTGATTCTTTTATGAGGTTGGTTCACTTTGCAGCTTATGTACAGGGTGTTCCAAAAACTCTTTTACACTTTCCGAAAGTCAGTATACCTTATGAGTTTTTCTTGTGTAGGGTACTATATACATTGTTTATGCACACCAGAACGCTCTGAAGTAGCAAATCATGGGCGTCATCATATATGTTACTCCATATATGCTACATAAAACCTGGGGGGAACTCGATTATCCCATTGGCGTGTACTGTGCCACCAAGGGGGGGATGGGGGAGGGAAGGGAGAAGCTCACATTGAGTCCCTTTAATGAATGTCTACAAATTTGAGAAAGGAATGTCTACAAATTTGAGAAAGGAATGTCTACAAATTTGAGAATTTACAGAATAACACACACTTTCTCCATGCAGCTGCCTTTTTCTTCTCATAGTGATCTCTGAAAAGTATAGATGAACTTTTGGAATATCCTGTATATTTTTCGCATATACATCAGTAGAATTAATAGCAGTCAATGTAACGCTATCTGTCATAGAAGTTCCCAAGATTTGTGAGGCCAGTGCTTACTTCAAGTGAAACATTAATAACAGATTTTTCTTCTCTCTGCCCTAAGCCCTATCTGACATACTGGAAAAAAAAGGTAAATCACACAGAAATTTATGGATAGAATTCTACATGCAAAAATGCTGTTAACAGTTTACGGTAAAAGGGAGATCTCCATGTTTATCAAACATCATGATGGCTGTCAATCAAGGGCTGAGCTGTATCTAATGCGCTCAAGATAAAACCGCGGGAGTTAGTGTGCGTAAAACATGAATTGTTTGAGTTAACGGATAAAATTTTTATTTTTGGGGAGGGGGAGTATCTTAAGAATGTTTTGATTACAGATCGTAACGTAACATGACCATTGGTATTTATTACACATAGATAAACATGAAACATTTGCGCTGATCTAAACATTTATAACCTACTGATAGAAGAAGAGTTCACCAACATAAAACGTTTTTTTTATGTGTTCAGCTCTCAACTGAGCTAAACTCGGTGAAAATGACAATGATGAAGTATAGATAAAGAATATTTCATTGCAAATTTCAGCCAAACAGGTTCGTTTGAGAGAATACAACTCATCGAAAACTGGTAGTTTTGTCTGATTCGTGCTGGAACTGTTCCCCAGCTTAAACTCTTCCAAAGCAGCGACTTCTCCGCCATTACCCACCCACTTTTGTTGGACTGAAACGAACCAGCAGCACCCCCCCCCCCCCCAACCCCTACTACCAACACCGCCCTCTAACCTTTTCTGTAGTTTGTAGCAAATCTTTGAAAACCAGTACTCATGTACTGTAGCACTCGGGTTTTCAAACCTTCCTATGCAATAATTATAGGCACTAACATACTTTTCTCCTTATTGTTTCGTGAATGTTAGTTCTAAGAACTAACAATTACAGGGTTTTTTGTAATTAATTTTTTTTTATTAAATTACTTTTCCGCTTATTGTTTCATGAATGTTAGTTCTAAGAACTAACAATTACAGGGTTTTTTGTAATTAATTTTTTTATTAAATTACTTTTCCGCTTATTGTTTCGTGAATGTTAGTTCTAAGAACTAACAATTACTTTTTCTTCTCTTTAAAAGAGTGGACGTCGAATCCGTGAAACAATAAAATGAAATTGTTACGCTTATTTAAAACGGTCCATCAATCAAGCTAAACACTTGAATGAAGAATAACTGTTTGCTTTATACAGCTGAAATACGGGGATCACCCACAATGATCGTGGTACTGTCCTTAAATGTGTTGCTATAGAGGAAAAGAAGAAGATTGGCACGTACAGGATGTGGGCAGGTAAGCAAGCTACAGCCAGACATGTCAATATGTAACGGGCAGCTTAAAAGACGATTAGGCACATCAAACATTATACAAAGGTAAAATCTACATTCGACAGGCACATAGGTAAGACGCCCGGACACGTAGATTACAGAAGGATTCAACAGATAAAGCTCAAACGTGTAACAGACTAAAGGATAAGGCAGACATTGACAACAGACTGGAGGATAAAGCAGACGTCGACATACAAGTGAAGAAGTGAGCAGATCTTATACATATTCTGTGCGTGTTTCTGAAAAAGGAGGTTGTGAGAATGTTTAGGTGCATGCTCACGTGACTTTGGATTCTTCTTATATCCTTCCCGTGCCGTTAAACATCACATGGGACTCGCTGGTAGATCGCCAAGTTTTCCTGTCTTCGGTGAGCTTGTCAACCCCGTCAAGGGATGTTATGCCCACTGAACTGGCCTTTCTTAACAGTGTCCTCTTTAGAGTTTCATGTGGTCGACCTCTTTTTCTTCGGCCTTTGTGTTCCACTTGATAGCTTGTTTTGAGACTCTCCGACTGTTTCTTCTCATCGCGTGACCGGCATATGTCCATCTCCTTTTCTGATCACCCATGAGACAAGTTGTTGTTCGCTCGTTTGCCTTATCTCTACTTTGTTATTGAATTCGTTCCACTTGACACCGAGTACTTTCCTTATGCATTTGTTTTCAAGAGTCTAATTTGTTGTATTTTTTCTTTAGTTGTTTTCCAGTTTTCGCATACATAAATGAGGGTGGGCTGGATTCATACTAAGTATTAAATCACATTATGTTATTGTTTTTTTTTTACTGTTTTATAGTCTGCTTCCAGCTTAATTGGATAAAGTCCATAATACCCCTTCTATCAGATTGATTTCTCGCATGTAGCACTGTATACTATTGGTTACCTGTTGTACTGTCTGAGAGACTCCAAGCATAGAATACTGTCATCTCAACCATTTTCTCAGGTTGTTCTGACTGAGAGGCTCCAAACATAGAATACTATCATCTCAACCATTTTCTCAGGTTGTGCTGTCTGAGAGACTCCAAGTATAGAATACTGCCATGACAGCCATTTTCTCAGCTAAACAGAAGCATTGTTTCAGTTTGGTTTGTTAGTCACCCAAAGTTTTAATCCGATTTGTCAAGTGCGTCGTGATCAAGCTTGCAAACTTTTTTAACTACAAATATTATTTTGAAGTGAAGTGATGGTTACCACAAAGCTAGGCAGATAACAAGGCATACGAATGTATGAGCATAACCGTGTTAGCAACGTTTTTTTTAATTACAAGAAAGCTACCGTAATGGAAGAAGCAAACAGAATAATTCAGACTTTTACCGAAGTGTCTGGGAAGTTACCAACAACAACAAAAAAGTGGATTTAACTAAAAGCGTGTAGGCAGAAAAGACCCATTTAATTAACCGATGAAGGTTAGATTGTGCGCACAAATTAATTCCAATCTGATAATGGTACAGGCAGAAGGAGGGAACTGATTGGCTGTCACCGCGAGGCGCTCCGTTCTGTGGCGGTGAGGGAAAACTGGGACATGAAGGGTTAACACAGGGAAAGAGGAAAATCAAGTTGTTTGGTGGGGCGGTGGTTGGAGAGAGAATGAAATGGAAGACGAAGATCATATACAGTCCCCAGAGACATGAAGAATTTCGAGGATCTAAAATTAGATAGAATAATGCAGGAAAAGTTCATCCAAGGCAGGAGAAAGACAAATGACAAATATAACCTTTAGTTCAGGCTTACAATATTCATCTGAAAGAAAAAGAATTATACGCGGAAGCTGAAAAACAGAGGAAATAAAATTTGAATGATAAAAAGCAGTATTTCACGAGTCAGGTCAGATTGTAATAAGGATGGAAGTACAGCTGAAGGCTCCAGACAAAATAGCAGGGCACACAGCTACTTTCTTCTTTTTCTCCTTCGTTCGAGGTTGTTGGCCACATCAGATCCTGATCCCAGTCGACATGGCAAAGCCGACAGTCCTCTCTAGATCCTGATAGGAGCCCCAAAGCTTTTGTCCCCAAGCTTGTGTCCTCTGGCCATGTCTCTCGCCTCAGGTCCGCATGGTTTGGGCACTCGTGTTCTGGAGTCTGGACTCCACTGCCACACGGACACTCGTCACTGCGAGACATTTTGAGTCGATGCAGGCGGCTAGGTAGTCTTCAATGGCCTGTCTGTAGGCGAAAGAGGATGATTTGCTGATAAGTGCAGTATTAAGTATCAGAGTAAAGGACTGACAACTTTTACTTGTCCTATACATGTGCATACTTTTGTCTGTCCTAAATGGTTGAATGCTTTTGCCTATGTTATATGGCTGAATACTTCTATCTGTCCTGTACTCCTGAATACTTTTGTGTCTCCTGTACGTCGGAATATTTTTGTCTCTTCTACACGTCTGAATATTTTTGCGTATTCCACATGTCTGCCCTAAACATCAGCAATGGTGGAAAGTAAAGGGAACAAGTGGATGCACAACAGAATAGTGGGAACTAATCTAGATATAATTTCTATCTGACATGTGCAGTCATGCAGACAGTTGAAAGCCAGTCTTCTGTCTCTCAGGAACATTCCAGGAAAACGCATGAGAAAGAATCCAACTTTCACAATCTGTGAATATCATCCTGAATTATGCAAATGAGTAACTAATTGTATGTAATTATGCGAGTAAATAAGAGGAAACCATAAATATTTAAAAGTAGTTCCTCCTTTCAAGACTTGTCTAAACTAACCACAGTAATCATTTCCTCTTTGTAGAAACTTAGTATCCTATATTTTACTCAAACTGAGTGTTTTGAAAACATTTCTTCAGAGTCTTTTGTACAATAAATGTATACTCAGAGGTTTAGACAGTCTTTTGCGCAGTAAATGTATGCTCAGAGATTTAGAGAGTCTTTTGCAAAATAAATGTATGCTCAGAGATTTAGAGAGTCTTTTGCAAAATAAATGTATGTTCAGAGATTTAGAGACTCTTTTGCAAAATAAATGTATGCTCAGAGATTTAGAGACTCTTTTGCAAAATAAATGTATGCCAGAGATTTAGAGAGTCTTTCGCTGCAGTGATTGAATTACGGGTTGTAGCCTTGAATTTAGGTCAGTGTTCTGGTCTGCACATGTGAGATTTGTGGAAGTCGGCTGACTGTGATCTGCAGTTCGAAAGAGTTTACCAAAGAAATCTTTGCCTCTGGCATGATTTGTTCATGATGAGAGAACTCAGGCCAGCCAGTCTACTCGAACTGTCAACAAGATTTACAAGTTTGCCCCGAGGGCCCGGGAAGGGGAAAAGGGGCGGGGGGGGGGGGTTGAATATGGTGAAGATGGTATTTAAAATTCTGGAATGTTATCGGACATCAGGACAAGATTCTCATATTTCCCGTCCTATACGGGAAGCCACAGGTGGGGGGGGGGGGGGGGGGGAGAGTCACACGAGGCATCGGTCTGTGTTAGGGATATACTGTTGTGTAATAGTTCAGCTGGCTTTATTTTATTTGTGATCTGTGATGAGGAGTACCTCGGGCCGGCAAAGGGCCCTAACAGTAAATAGGAAACTATTATAGAGATCGAAATAACTACACAACTTTCTAGATCATCAGGCAAAGTCGTTCCCACCCCCCCCCCCCCCCCCATCCCTACCAAAAAAAAAAGGTTTCCTGATATATTAATCCTCTGGGTCATAAATCCCACAGGTCTGTAAGTTGTTGATTATTTTATATCTGTTCCCGGGCCATTTATATCTGTTCCTCTCCCATGTGACATAGTATCTTGAAACCCATCTACGCTGCTGGCGAGATTCTTCAGCTGCCGTGCTTGGAGTGGGGCTTCTCTCGGCCAGTGAAGAAAGGTGCGATTATGGGTTGCCGTGCGGCACTGTGGAAAAGGTGGAAGAAAGGAGTAAGTGAAGTAATCAGTAGTCTCGAGGTCAGGATTGCTCAAATCACGGCACCTCTGCTCTGGAGGTCGGCCACGTCCCATGTACTCTCATACCAGGCGAATTGCCTGAATTGGCTTAACCTAGGGGTTAAAACGCCTTAACCCAGGGGTTAAGTCGCTGCTGGCGAGACTCTTCGGATGCCGCGCGTGGAGTGAAACTCCTCCCAGCCAATGAAGAAAATGAGGAAAAGCAATCAGGGTTGCCATGAGGCGCCGATGTGAAAAGGTGACAGAAAGGATAAAGCTAAGCTTAATCGGTATGTCCAGTAGTCTTGCGGCGAGAGCTACTCACACCACAGCACCTCTGCTCTAGATGCCGGCCACGTTCGATATACACCCATACTGGTGAAATATGCCTAAACCTGCTTAAACCAGGGGTGAAATTTGATGGCTACTCATGTCACGATACCTCCTAGAGGTCGGTCACGTCCTAAATACGCCCATACTGGGATAACATGCCTAAACCGGCTCAACCCAGGGGTGAAACTCACTAGTGGCGAGGATTCGTCTTCCTGGACAAAAGCTCCATCCTGGTCACAACTAGGAAGGGTAGAGGACACGACCACAAAATGCTGAAGTCGGAGACACTGGACTAGTGCAGCTATTTAGGCAACCACCTCTCACCCGACGGGGATGTATGCGTATCCTAATTACGCTGAGGTTTTCCGGTGAGAAAGTCCAACGCTGGACTGGATTGGCAACCATCTCTCACCCGACGGGGATACACGGGTATCCCAAAACACGTCGAGGTTTTCCGGTGAGAAAGCCCAACTCTAGGCTAGATGGGCAACTACCTCTCACCCAAGGGGGATATACTAATATCCAAAGCACGTCGAAGTTTTTCGGTGAGAAAGTCCAACTCTAGATTAAACTGGTCCAACGAAAACCACGGTGTCACGCATTCCCGCTTCTGCGACCCACCGAGAATACAGGCTCTAGCTCTGCGATATTCTGAACCTCTTGTGGTCCTCTCGGGGATCTCATGTGGTCCTTTTGGGGACCACACGGGGGACAGCAGGACCTATCGAGGACCACAGGCGTAAATTCAGTAGATCACGGGGCCGTCATGGTGGTAGAAGCGAACGAAGAAGAACAAGAAGAAACCCATCTTAGCTACTCTGCCACACGGATTGAAACCCATCTTAACTATTCTGCCACACGGATTGAAACCCATCTTAACTATTCTGCCACACGGATTGAAACCCATCTTAGTTACTCTGCCACAGGGATTGAAACCCATCTTAGCTATTCTGCCACACGAAGTCGGTGTTAGAAGTGACAAATGAAGCTCTTTATTTTCATGAGTTATTGCCCATGCTCCACGCCCAGCCTGTTCTTTTTATGTCAGGGTCTTCGATGCTCTTATTCTTGCTCGTCCCTTACATAAGTTGTATCTGAAGCTGCTGCGAACCCTCTGGATTCAGCTTCTACAAATCTGCGGTTTTAAATGACTCTTAATTCGGCGCTTGCAAAACTAGTTCTACAGACAGGAAACAGGGAAACAGCTTGGCTTTCCACGATGAAGCAGTAGCACACAATATTGTATTGTTAGACCTGGACAAAAATCATAAACAAAGCACGTTTAGGCATCTACAGTGCTATGGTTTGTTACTTTACCGTTATGGAACTATATGCAGACTAGCCTGAATAGAAGATATATACGGAAAGGCAAGTTTAAAGCGATAATTTACCAATAAAAATCATGGTAAGCAACTAAATAGATAATTTTAGAACACAAATTTTAGAAGCAAGCGAAGAAACACACGACATTAAAAAAAAAAAAAAGGGTTGCTTACTTTCTAAAGATACAACTGTCGAAGAAGCGGAAGTAGATATACCACACTAAAAAAACTTTGAGAGACAAACAGTCTATTTATGCGAAAGAGAATGTAGAATACACATACTGTACATGACTTGTGAATGAGGGTGTGGAAAAATATGCTGTGTATTTTTTGGAAGGAAGGTATGGGAGGAAAATATACTGTTCATTCATTGTGAAGGAAGATATAAAAAAAAACATGCTGAACTTTTCTGCGAAAGTGAGATTGAAGAACCAATAACAAAAACAGTAAATAGACATAATCTGAAATCACGACGGAAAGTGAAAACAATAAAAAGTCTATCTTACGTGGACGTTCTATAGTCGTAGAGGAAGCATGCGTGTTATTTTTGCGGTGAAGGCACGAAGACAAAGAAACATAGTGATTTCAAGTATAACAATCTCTTGACATCTTCTTTAGTACTTCCATCTAACAACCTTAACATCTTCTTTAGTACTTCCATCATACAACCATGACATCTTCTTTAGTATTTCCATCAGACAACCATGACATCTTCTTTAGTACTTCCATCAGGCAACCATGACATCTTCTTTAGTACGTCCATCAGACAACCATGACATCTTCTTTAATACTTCTATCATACAACCATAACATCTTTAGTATAACATCTTCTTTAGTACTTCCATCAGACAACCATGACATCTTATTTAGTACTTCCGTCTAACAACCTTGACATCTTCCTTAGTACTTCCATCAGACAACCTTAACATCTTCTTTATTAATTCCATCTCATCTAACAACCTTAACATCTTCTTTCGTACTTCCATCTAACAACCTTAACATTTTCTTTAGTACTTCCATCATACAACCATGACATCTTCTTTAGTACTTCTATCATACAACCATGACATCTTCTTTAGTACTTCCATCAGACAACCATGACATCTTCTTTAGTACTTCCATCAGACAACCTTGACATCTTCTTTAGTACGTCCATCAGACAACCATGACATCTTCTTGAGTACTTCAGTCATACAACCATAACATCTTCTTTAGTCCTTCCATCAGACAACCATAACATCTTCTTTAGTACTTCCATCATACAAGCATAACATCTTCTTTAGTACTTCCATCAGACAACCATGACATATTATTTAGTACTTCCGTCTAACAACCTTGACATCTTCTTTAGTACTTCCATCAGACAACCTTAACATCTTCTTTATTAATTCCATCTCATCTAACAACCTTAACATCTTCTTTAGTACTTCCATCTAACAACCTTAGCATCTTCTTTAGTACTTCCATCTAACAACCTTAACATCTTCTTTAGTACTTCCATCATACAACCTTAACATGTTCTTTAGTACTTCCATTTAACAACCTTCACATCTTCTTTAGTACTTTCATCTCATCTAACAACCTTAACATCTTCTTTAGTACTTCCATCAGACAACCGTGACATCTTCTTTACTACTTCCATCAGACAACCTTAACATTTTCTTTAGTACTTCCATCAGACAACCGTGACATCTTCTTTACTACTTCCATCAGACAACCTTGACATCTTCTTTAGTACTTCCATCAGACAACCTTGACATCTTCTTTAGTACTTCCATCAAACAACCATGACATCTTCTTTAGTACTTCCATCAGACAACCATGAAATCTTCTTTAGTACTTCCATCAGACAACCATGACATCTTCTTTAGTACTTCCATCTAACAACCTTAACATCTTCTTTAGTACTTCCATCTAACAACCTTAACATCTTCTTTAGTACTTCCATCAGACAACCGTAACATCTTCTTTAGTACTTCCATCTCATCTAGCAACCTTAACATCTTCTTTAGTACTTCCATCTCATCTAGTAACCTTAACATCTTCTTTAGTACTTCCATCTATGGAGAAGTTTCAAGCATTGCTTTTGTTGTTGTTTTTGTTGTTGTTGTTGTTGTTGTTAAAGCAGCTTTCTTTGTCTACAATAAAAAGATCGACAATTGAAAACCATGCTAAAGATGTCTGCATTCGCAGAATTCCAGCAACACACGTGGCTACATTGAGTAAACAATGCTTTTTCTGGTCTGTTAGAAGCAATGAGTCTACTGGGCACAACCCCCCCCCCCCCCCCAGAAAAACCGTATGCTCGTATTTGAGACTGTTACTGTGTTGTGAATACGTGAACAGAGCTGGATTGTTGTGCCGGATATAAATAACTAGAAGGTGTAAAGACTTCTACTGTTTTCATCCGGTCTATATCCCTTGAAAGAGAACTCGTTAAAATGTACCAGATATAGTTAGTAAGAACTGGAAAGACGAGGACAGAGAGAGAGAGAGAGAGAGAGAGAGAGAGAGAGGCAAAGAGAGCACATGACTGTGAAGGATATCGTACAATGCCTTCACTTGTAGGGGTTACAGTGTTCGCAGAGAAGACGTCTAAACCATCCGCCTCCCACTCCAGAGAGCCCACAAAGATCCCAAAGGTTTCCGTTGTTTGTACAACACAGCAGCCCTCGTTCACGTAGAACATATATACTTTAGTCTTTTGTGATCGCAGGTCTTGATAATTATTATTCTATACAATTTGCTTAAACAGCTGAAATGCCTGCTTTTTTTTTTGCGGGGTCTTATTATGTATGGCTTATCAAACTACATCGCCACAGAATTTATATAGAGAAGATTAGGTCAGCCGTCCCGTACGTCTTTCATTCACAGTTTGGTTCTATCGTGACCTGGTTAAGAAGTTGAGGAAGTGCGAATGAATTTTTTTTTCCTCAGCGGAAATTTTTAGCTATCCCACTCTGATGGGACAAATAGACTAACTTCAAATCTGCGACGTGAAGTGAAACGGTAATCTTCTGCTTATTGACTATAAAAACGTGATTATGTATGAAGGTTTCTGATTGGCTACACTAAAAGCATGGTGGAAGACTCACGGCCGTGTCATTGAAAGCAACTGTTATTTATAGACGATCTCCCTGTTTGAAGATAGATGGCGTCTACCTGTCAGATTAGATATCCATTTCCGCATAGATAACTTCTGCCTTTCAAATTATATATCCACCTACATATAGATAACTTCTACCTGTCAAATTAGATATCCATCTACATCAGTAGTTCTTAATCTGGGTTATAGTGACTCCATGGGGATCCATGGAAGGATTTTTGGGGGTCCACTGACTGGTTTGAATAAAAGAAAATCTTATCATAATCTGGGTTCTACTTATTGCTTTATATTTAATGATGGGATCCACGGCTATTGTCGTGCCGGAAAGGAGGTCCACGGTTAAAAAATACCGTTAAGAATCACTGATCCAGATAAAAACCCGTGTATATAGCCAAGACCCTTTTAACTAAATCGCAACTACAACGGGTGTAGCAAAACAGTTCCCCCTCCCCCTTTTCAATTTTTTTTTCTTTCACAGAGCGATGCAACAAGAGATATGCAAACTGCGGGGACTGGCTTAAATATTGACGATCTGAAAGATTATTGCAGTGTCCAATACAGATGAACATAAGGTCCTGGGTGTGCGAAATCAAACTACACGCACAAACACGCACTTTTGGTTACAGAAGTTTGCCTTCCAGCACGGGCAGTCTATGATACGTATATTATATGATGATAAATAATTGAGGTTTTTTTTCGATCCGCCCGCCACAGCAGAGAGAGAGAGGAAAGTATGCAATAAGAGTTTTTCCTGTATAAGTGCAATCTCCATTAATTTGAAAAACCCAAACGTTAGCCGTGAATATGCCTTTTTTTCTGCACAGACAGTATATAAATGTTTGTTCCTTCAAAAGACTTAATAAAGATAATATATTTGTACATTTAATACACACACAGCTTTTCACATATTTGTCACAGTTACACGTGCATACCCATTTCTATATAGTAATACCAGATAGTTGTTTTTTTTTAGATAAAATCTTCCTTCACACATCGTTAGACCTTTATTTTTACATACCGCGCTAGCTAAAGTCCATAATACGGTTGTGCTTGTATGGGCGTGCTTCCTTCACAGGAAAATATAACATTCTCTGTTTTGTCTGTTTTAGTACACTCAGCACTAAAAAAGAAGCGAAATAAATGCACAGTCAGCCCGCCACGGCATATAACATACGAGTATGTTACTGGTAACATCGCGATCACATATATACCTTCGCCACATCATGAAACATACGAGTATATAATTGGTAGCGGCGTGATAACATATATACATTCGCCACATCATATAACACACTGTTACTGGTAGCAGCGTGATCACCTACATATCCTCGCACATCATACAACATAATGTTACTAGTAGCCGCGTGATCATCTACATACATTCGCCACATCATGCAGCATAATGTTACTGGTAGTAGCATGATCACCTACATACATTCCCCACAATCATGCAACATAATGTTACTGGTAGCAGCGTGATCACCTACATATCTTCGCACATCATACAACATAATGTTACTAGTAGCCGCGTGATCATCTACATACATTCGCCACATCATGCAGCATAATGTTACTGGTAGTAGCATGATCACCTACATACATTCCCCACATCATGCAACATAATGTTACTGGTAGCAGCGTGATCACATAAATATCTTCTCCACATCATGCAACACAATGTTACTGGTAGAAGCATGATGACATGCATAGATTCGCCACATCATATAAACATACTCGTATTTGTTTACAACAGTTTTTTTTCAGCAAAGTATCTGAAGGAAGTAGCAGTAGACCTGTGTATGTAATCTTACTCTCACGTTCTCTCTTTATCTCTCTGTGTCTCTCTGTCTAGCAGATACATTTCTACAATATCTCTCTCTCTCTCTCGTTTTTTTCCTTCTCTAGTAGACTAGTTTCTTTAATCTAGTACAGTAGTTCCTGTAATCCCCCTCTCTCTCTATGTCTGTTCTCTGTCTCTGTGTCTGCTCTCTCTCTCTCTATGTCTGCTCTCTCTCTCTCTCTCTCTATGTCTGCTCTCTCTCTCTCTATGTCTGCTCTCCCTCTCCCTCTTTGTCTGTTCTCTCTCTATGTCTGCGCTCTCTCTCTATATCTGCTCTCTCTCTCTATGTCTGCTCTCTCTCTATGTCTGCTCTCTCTCACTATGTCTGCTCTCTCTCTATGTCTGCTCTCTCTCTATATATATCTACTCTCTCTCTCTCTCTCTCTCTCTGTTCTCAGCACTCCAAACTTTAAAGGCTCATTGCTGTAGACACAGTCTGGCTACATTCAGCTCCTGTCCTAGATTTCTCTCTCCTATTTACTTTAAGTTCTCTTAGTTCCTGTTCCATGTTTCTTATCTTTGCCTTGGTCCGCCACTTGGTCATGCCCTTCCAGCTTCTGTATGTCTAGTAAGTTTGATATTACCACGCCATTCCAGTATTTTCATTTGATCCAACCATCATAACATGTTAGCTTTCATAATGCATGTGATAAGTTCGTTTTTTGTTTTGTCCACACTACACATTTCTCTGTGGATCAGTCAGTTGCATGTTTGCGGAACTTCGCCTCCCTAACAGCTCTCCTGTAGGCCTCTCGGTTGTAAGCAAAAGTTCCTGCTGCTGATGCATCCATTCACAGATCATCACGATGTATTGCAGCCATCTTCCCCTTGGTCTTCTTCTCTTTCTTTGTCCAGTTATGTACCCTTTCAAGACTGTCTTCTCTATGGATCTTAATTCTGTATATCAAGCAATTTACTGAAAGGCTTACATTTTCCGCGCCAATTTTTTTTTCGCCATTTTTTTCCACCCATTCATTGTCTTGTGCTTACGCTCTTTCTAAATTTGCACGAATTTCGTGAATGCAGTCATGGAATCGAACATTCATTCATTCATTCATTCACACACACACACACACGCACTCCACACACACACCTACCTTTCCTTAGACTCTATAGCACCTGTGTTTACAAGAGCAGGCGGACTTGGCGCTTATTCTGATACTCTTTACACAGTTGAAGGACAGTGTTTAGAGAGTGCTTCATGCGCGTGATATGAATAAAGCGGCAGCGTTGTCCTGCTAAGTCGAGTACCATTTGCAGTTCGACAAACACTTGTCTATTAACACTGCCTTCTTCACGTATGTGAAAGAGAAATGTCGTGTGAAAGAGAACTGTTCATGACGGTAAATAATAAGAAGACTTAACTGTGAATACAAGGAAGTGCAGAAAAAGGTCTCATGATAGGAATATAAGGAAGTTCAGGAACGGTCTTATTATAATATTGTTAGGTTGTGTACTATCATGTTATTGATGGCTAACAGCATTAGTGTTCTTTACTTCCATATTACTGAAGAAGATGTTCTTTAATCAACATATCACGCATCGAGGTTTCACAACATTACAACATTCGCAAGACCAGAGCAAGTCTGATGAAATGTTCACTGAATTCATTTATTTTGACAGATATGATAAGATGTGTCGTCGACAACATCACTTGGAATAAGATGTAATATGACATAAAATTCGTTCGTTTCCTCGTTGAAGTACATAATTTTTGTTCACTACTCTAACATATTCTACATGCAGCATTTCAGCAATGTTATCAATTTCACATTATTCTGCATTTGATACGTTAACATTTTTAAACTCTGTACTATAATCAGATCATGCAATACGTGGTCGAGTAATTCCTAGACTAAATCACTGTACTCGAAGTTTCAAGATAAGAAAACTTCAAAATCACTTGATACACATCTTCAGTCTAGCACTACTTCTAGTTCTCTTTCCCGTTCTTCTACTAGATTGCTTGTGTTCTCCTTTCGTGTCCCCTGGTGTTCTACTGTCTTCCTTCTCTTGCTATCATCCACAACTACCTCCCTGACTTATATGTCGTAAGTCATTTGTCCAATAGCTACGCCTCTAAATATTTAATTTGTCAGCGGCCTAGTTGGTCTATTCCTTTGTATCAAAGCCGTGTGCAAATAGTGTCCTAAAATTAACAACCGTGCCCTACATGTTAGTCGCTTCAATTCCGTTTATCTTATTGTTGTTTTTAATTAAGTCCACTATCTTTTCCATGGCGTATGCTCCAGGGATTAGTCCGTTCTCTATTCTGTCGCTAACAATACCCTTGGCCAAAACTACATCCGTCAAGTGTCAATGTCTATTTTTTCCATCTCGGCCAGGTGTTCTGGAGTGTTTGCGAGTCATCACATTGTTAGTACTGGAATAATTTACCTCCGAGCGTCTTTTCTTAGTATTTCTCTTTCGGCGTCAATGTGTCTGTCTTTTGCCTCATCTGTTTACTTTTGCCAGCGATTTGCGTTTCTAAGTATCTACTCTTCTGTTGCTATTTGATGTTACTATTTTGCCTATAATATATTCAAAATTATATTCCTAATCGTAGCATTAATAATAATAATAATAATAATAATATAATCATTACTTATAAAGCTGTGCTAAATTATGATAGGAATATAAGGAAGTTCAGAAAAGGGTCTCGAAAAGAATATAAGGAAATGCAGAAAAGGGTCTGATGAGAGGGAGAAAATTGATGCAAGAGGATCAGGGGAAAGAATCTGAAGGAAAGAAATGGGTGACGCTGGATGAGATGAAAACAGAAATAGTCCTAGAAGAACTGTAGAAACAAAGATATTAATTGTATGTCTGTTTCTCCTTGCTGAAACTTGATTTAGCACTGTCGTCAATGCAAGACTGAATCAGATCTATTCAAAATAGATAGAATTCCACGTTCTTCTACTGACAAGATGTTGTGCCACTGCACTCTGCCTGAGCAGGCTGGAGATGGACGTCCCTGTGGACGGCTGAGAAACGTGTGTCTTCATGAAAGTAATGAGAGTTGAACTTCGACATTATGCATTTATTATCCGAAGCTTCTCATTCCCCCGATAGATTGGCAGCTGCTTCCTTTGATAAGAATACGATGAGTTAGTTATGTGGTAATAAAAAGAACAGGCAAGGAACAGTAAAATGAAAAAAAAAGCAACGTTCGTTAAAAACTTTACAGTAAGGTTCCTGGATCGTTTGAAAGTTTTCATTTCTTATTGTGTACCTTGTAACTTATATCTTGAGTTTCAGCAGCAGTTTCCGCGATACAGATCTTGAAAACAGACACCAAAATGGACAAGGACTACACGCAATAATTAGTCTATAGGTATACAACTATACACAAAGCACTGCAGTAAAGCTGTGATACCAAAATGTATAAAGGAGGGAAAAAGTAGGAACATCTTTATTATTTAAAGATTACAAAGTTGGAATACGCTGTTAGACTCGTATTTGACATGTCTGATGTGGTCAGTATCACGCCTGGCCACCTTAACTTCCCAGATTTCTCTGGTACCCATTTTTAGAGGGTGAGTGAACCATGGGGCATTTAAAACCTGGTGTAAACAAATACTCGTATCTGTGTGTACCAGAAACAAAAATCCCACTGCTGGGACTGAACCCGGCACCACAGGATTTAGCAAACCGAGCGCCTTAACCACTCATCTAACCAGGCCGCGTCCTAAAGCAGACATAAACAGTTAGGTTTTTCAAAAAGTTCTGCTACTTTGGTTACACAGCGATCCTACCCCCTTTGGAGGCGGTAACTTATTTATTGCATGATGGTTTAAAAAAAGGGTCTTGGCCAGCCAACGTTTACTAGGGCTGATGAAAGCCCCAACAGAAAGTTAGGATCATCAAGGATGCCTTGAGTCCTAGTAACACTCCAAAGCTCTTCTACACAAAGAGGAAACAACTTATATGTAACACTGGAACGCTCGTATAAAGAAATTTACTTCTGCGGCACAACACGGGATAAATAGAAAGTATGCCAGGAAGCAGAATGTTATGATGTGAGGACCTGAGTGTAAGAAGATGTACTCACTGTCAGCTCCAGCCTGTTTAGGCAAAGCTAACAAATCTGTTTAAAAACCGGTCTCAGGTCAGTACTGCGCAACTGTCTGCGGCCTACAAGAAGGTGATCTAATGGTATCCCCAGCCTTGTACGTACTTGAAGGAGACTCGATAAGGCTGTTATAATTAGGAAGCCATGGTGGAAGGTTGTGATAAACCTTGACAGTTTAAGCATATGATGAGAGTGGAGATCATTTTAATTGTGGGGAAAGCGTATCATCAGACCCGAAGAGAGCCCTGAATTGTTGAGGAGTGGGGGGGGGGGGGGGGGGGGGTGGCAGTGACCCTCTTTTTTTCCCTCATCTTTTCTTGTCAGAGACAAAATTGGGGAAGGGGGGGGGGAGGCAGCAATAGTAACTGACCCCGGGGCCACCGACTCAGCTGTCCACGGCCCTGCGTGTCATGAAGTATCACTCATTCATCTGCATGTCCCTTGCGGAACTTTGCCTCCCTAACAGCTCTCCTGTAGGCCTCTCGGTTGTAAGCAAGATGCCCTGCTGCTGATGCATCCATTCGCAGATCATCAACGATGTCTTGCAGCCATCTTTACCTTGGTCTTCCTCTCTTTCTTTTTCCCATTATGTACCCTTCCAAGACGGTCTTCTGTATATTTATACATTTATACATTGTTAAAGATTTATACATGAAGTATACAAACTAGAATTCTTCATGCCAAATATAAAATATATACTGATTGAAATGGAACATCTGAGAGAGAGAGAGAGAGAGAGAGAATAAAAATCATTAGCATAAAACTATTTTCAACCAACTGCTGGAAATACGTGAAGTCACGTTTGAGCACTCCGTCTACATAGTTTTAACTTCTCTCAGACTCGTTGAACATCCTGCCCCCTCTCTCTCTCCCTCTCCCTCCCTCTCTCTCTTCCTCTCTATGACAACTTCCGAGTGTTTCTCCACTGTCGTTTTGTCACGTCAGGTGTTTAGCTCCAAATTGTGACACAGATATACCCTTCACAACCATTAAGTTGTTCTAATTCGTTCAGTGACATTATTTGATACTGATAAATGTGACAGGCACCGGGAACTCTACCGCAGCAACCCGCTATTAAAGTTGGTCTGGTATTCCAGCAGGAAGCAGTTTTAAGTGACAGGCGCCAACACTTAACCAGGGTGTGGGAGGGACTGTCAAACATACGTGACTGACCTGTGCCAGAGTCTGGTTTCATGTGACAGGACTTCTGAGTTTATGTGCCCTCGATGTGTGTGACATGGAGAAGATTGCTGCGCATATGCTTCAGCGAGAACTGCAGTCATTTCCTTATAAACTTCTAAACTCCTGTAGGCAACATGAAACGCTCGTGGATTAATCTCTTGGGCTCCATAAACTCAAGATATGTATTTATTCCATAATAAATTAATAAAAAAATAAGAGGTCCAAATGTCGTACACAAAAGTCTCTAGATGATACATAGAGGTCTCTAGGTGGTACACAGTTTCTAGATGGTACACAAAAGTCTCTAGGTGGTACAGAAATCTCTGTGTGGTACATAGAGGTCTATAAGTGGTACACAAGTCTTTAGGTGGTATACAGAAGGCTCTAGGTGGTGCACAAAAGTATCTAGATAGTACATGAAGGTCTCTAGGTGGAACACAGAAGTCTATAGGTGGTACTCAAGTCTCTATATACTACATAGAGGTCTCTAGGTGGTACACAAGTCTCTAGGTGCTACACAAAAGTATCTATATATTAGAGATAGAAGTCTCCAGGTGGTAGGCCTACACAAGTCTTTTATGTGGTACTTAGAAGTCTCTAGATGGTATATAAAAGTCTTTAAGTGGTACACAGAAACTAACTACTCCAGAAGGATGCAAAGCATTCCAGAGAATTTAATTTCTGATGAATCAGTCTTAGGCGAAGTTGACGCTGTTAAATAAACAGCACAATTATTCCGGCCGATGCACAGAAATAAGCAAGACTCTGTCACGTGTCTTCGTCTTGCTTCTGTGTCAAACTGTTACTTTCCTTCAGTCATAACTAGCGAGGCAGGACTCGATATGACCTCCACTGGTTATATCCCTGTCCCGTGGCATTTGCGTGCCGTAGGGATGAGAAGTTTTAGTGCCTTCACATCTCTAGGCTATTACAGCATTTGAGGACTTGATGCCAGCACCTGTCTTTGCTGCCTTTGTTTGTCTAGGGACACCTCAAGTAACCATTTTTTTAAGGATGGGTTAATCCCGTCGCCGGTCGGTCCTAAAATATTTCACCTGAATGGGAAATCCAAACGTGGACCTTCTGATTGGCCGAAGACTGCATTAACCACTGCACCACCGCGACACCCACCGTTTATATACACATTTGTTTACGACTATCTGTGGAGAGGGACAGGCAGACTACAAAAATAAGATTTTTAAGGGCATGCATCTTTCCTATCGCAACATATGCCTGTGAGACCTGGACACTTAACAAAACAGCTGAGAAACACCTTTGAGTGTAAATGCTACAGAAGAGTTCTTCGTATTTATCAATGACACAAAAAAGAACAAATATATCCATACTACAAGAACTTAATATTGAAGAAGGCTGGCTAGTAAAGAAGATTAAAGAGAGAAAACTTAAATATTTTGGACACATTAAACGTCATGATAATCTAGAGATTATGTACCCTTCCAAGGGTACATAATGGGAAAAAGAAAGAGAGGAGGACCAAGGCGAAGATGGCTGCATGACATCGTTGATGATCTGCAAATGGATGCATCAGCAGCAGGCCATCTTGCTCACAACCGAGAGGCCTACAGGAGTGCTGTTAGGGAGGCAGAGTTCCGCAAGGGACATGCAAGTGAATGAAATGAGTTGTTTACGAGTAAATAATGTAAACTCTTTAAAGTAACTAAAACAGTATCTTGGGTATAACAAATGTTTTGCATCTACAGTTAACTCTCGCCGTTGCTCTTTGGTTAATATCAAGGTTGGAAAGAAAGCTTTGAATCACCATTATAAAGAGTTTAATAGATGGAATGTCTGAAAGCGGGAAAGTCGTTTACTTCCTCTGATGACCTGATGTGGGTAGTGTAGCTGTATCTCTCTCCAGGATAAAGGGTGTCTTGTCTAGTGATTAGATACTCCTTCTTCTCACACGAACACACACACGCGCTCAGTCGGAAAAAGTCATGGAAAACCCGATCTTTCGTTTCATTCGGAGCTTCCATGAACCATACGGGTCTTTCTTGTTTGTGTTGGATTTTCAGAATCTTCTCATTCGGCTCTTTCAAGAGTTCATGAAGGTCTTTTGTGTCGGCTTTTCAAAATCTTCTCATTCGGCTCTTTCAAGAGTTCATGAAGGTCTTTTGTGTCGGCTTTTCAAAATCTTCTCATTCGGCTCTTTCAAGAGTTCATGAAGGTCTTTTGTGTCGGCTTTTCAAAATCTTCTCATTCGGTTCTTTGAAGAGTTCATGAAGGTCTTCTTAGTGTTGAACTTCTCAAATCTTCTCATTCCGCACTTCGAAGATTCTATGAAAGCCTTTATAGTTTTTGTTTTTAAAATCTCCTTCTTCACCGCTTTCTGTGAAAAGACTTGTTTACCAGTTTTAAACTTAGCTAGTTCACCACTTGCAGTGCTGGAAGTAAACGATATTACTCAGAGATTCAGATGTGAAAGCAGTTTCCAGATGTGTTGTTCCATAAACATACGACTCCCATGTGGCTGCATTAACAGCAGCCCAGAATGTATTTTTTGTTTCTTATTTCATACCTACTCCATTGTGCACAGCCTGCGTTAAGCAGAAATTGTGTGTGAGCACTCACAGTAACTGATATCACCAGGTTTTTCTTGTCACGGAAGTTACAGTGACAAAGACAAAAAACGGAAATGTCGAAAATGAGGAGACCAGCCCAGAATGTGTCATCCAGATGGTGAATCTGTAAGAGAAATAGAAGAAACATGCAGGACAATGATAACTGCAGTTAAATATGTGACATTACTATTAAAAGCGACTAAAAATAATATTCACCTAACAGTATGGACTAGATGTAAAACTAGGTGTTATTTTGTTAAAAATAATTTCACTTAGTGTCGATTGATTGCCCTGTAAAGGTCTAGTTTCGTTTGTACTCAGGTTTTTAAAAAAAATATTATTTCATTTAGTGTCAAGTGATTGCTTCATATACTTTTAACGTCCTTTGTAATCAGCTTTCAATGTCGATTGATTGATCTGTATACTTTTGCTTCCTGTGTAATCAGCTTTCGGTGTCGAATGATTGGTCTGTATACTTTTAGCTTCCTTTGCAATCAGCTTTCAGTGTCGATTGATTGCTCTATATACATTTAGCTTTCTTTGCAATCAGCTTTCAGTGTCGATTGATTGCTCTATATACATTAACGTCCTTTGCAATCAGCTTTCACTGTCGATTGAATGCTCTGTACACTTTTCACTTTCCTTGTAATCTGCTTTCAGCTTTGATGGGGAAATAAATAAGGGAGATCACACTGTGGTCATCTTAGGAAACCACGCACAGTATGTGCTTTATGTGTGTGGTTCATGTGTGTATGTGTATAGATGGTCCATGTGGGTATATGGATTATGCATATGGTTTATGTATTTTATTTATGTATGTGTGGTTTACAGGTAGTTTATGTGTGTGTATGTGAGAGAGAAAGAGAAGGGAATAAGCTGAGAAACGAGAAAAACCTGATATTTCTTTTTGAAGAGGAAGCGTTTTAAAAAACAGAAACTGAAAAAGAAATAGCGTGGATGACAAGTTCTAACGACTGGAAGAACTAAAGAAACAAGAACCACACATATACACACACAAAGACTATCTTGTTAAAATCACATGATGAAGACGGACTAAATGAAAAGAGAGGCAGAGGAAGATGGAGAGATAAAGTAAGTGACAGTCTTTCGATTCTGTGATATGACGTAATAATTAAAATGTGCTGATGACAAGAATGAAAGACCAAGATCCAGTTACATTGTATATCGGGTTGGCGTGATGATGATGATGATGATGACTGTTATATTTTCTGCTTTATATCATACAGAGGATATATCTATATATATATATATATATATATATATATATATATATATATATAAAAGGAGGACATCTATCGCTCTTCAGAAAGTACAACATCTAAAGAATCTGTGGAGAGGGGCGACAGAACTATAAAAATAAGATTTTTAAGGGCATGCATCTTTCCCATCACAACATATGCCTGTGAGACCTGGACACTTAACAAAACAGCTGAGAAACGCACAAATACCTTTGAATGTAAATGCTACAGAAGAGTTCTTCAAATATCATGGACACAGAAAAGAACAAATATATCCATAATACAAGAACTTAATATTGAAGAAGGCTGGCTAGTAAAGAGGATTAAAGAGAGAAAACTTAAATATTTTGGACACATTAAACGTCATGATAATCTAGAGAAGACCGTCTTGGAATGGTACATAATGGGAAAAAGAAAGAGAGGAAGACCAAGGCGAAGATGGCTGCAAGACATCGTTGATGATCTGCAAATGGATGCATCAGCAGCAGGCCATCTTGCTCACAACCGAAAGGCCTACAGGAGTGCTGCTTGGGAGGCAAAGTTCCGCAAGAGATATGCAAATGAATGAATATCATACAGAAAATTCCCAATGGTAAATGAATGTGCGTAGCTGTCTTTAGCATCAAATAGCATAACGAAGCGCTGATAGAGATTCTGCAATAAGTTACATGTATCTTAAAACCAGTGTCACCTTTCATGTTTCTCACATTTAATAAGTGAGTGTTGTTGTAAAGATCATGTTCCAGGTTCAAGTCTCTGTGGCTTATCACTTACATAAAAGGACGGAACTTATTTCGAGAATTACGATAAAACGATTTCTTTCTGAAAGGTATTTTCTTTTTATGACTGACACCAGATCTTAAGACAACTCTCATGTCACAGACTGTTAGCTTGAGAGCTTCTATGACAGCGTGTAGGCGGTGTCTAGTGGTCGGGCTGAAAACAGATTAAAAACTTAAAGGTGATGAAAAGTGTAACAAGACCTTGGAAGTTAACTTTCTTTTCAAGATTGAATACCGAAGACTCTGTTTACATGCAGCTCTTCATTCTTATTCTGTGTCACTGTAAATAATTTTGAAGGAAAGGACATGAAGTGTCCCGCAGCCGTTACTTAAGTATTTGATTGCTTGATTATCTCCCCGTGACTTGTGAATTTAAATCTCTATATAGCTGAAGCCGTGATGATTTAGTAAAAAATGATCTGTAACGATGGTTCAGCCGAGCTACTGTACGTCAACTTTTAAACATTTTCGTGAGGAATTAAAGAAGCATGACAGCTCTGTCACACAGAAGAACGTGATAGAGCCCTTCCCTGCCTTGTCCGTGCTGCGTAACAGCTATATGTCTGCTAGGAGCATTTGTCCGTGCAGCATCACAGCGAGATGTCGTCTAGGAGCATTTGTCCGTGCAGCGTCATAGCAAAATGTCTGCTAGGAGCACGTGTCCGTGCAGCATCACAACGAGATGTCATCTAGGAGCATTTGTCCTTGCAACATTAGAGCAAGATGTCTGCTAGGAGCATCACTAGGAGACAGACCAACAGAACCTGAACAGCCCTGCTGCTTCCTCAGGTGACAGTCATCTTTCTGCACCTTGTAGAGTTCTCTTCTTTTATTATCACGTTTTCTTCTTTCTTCTAGCTATGTCATATTTCCCACTCTCTCATTTATTTTCTTCCCATCTTGCACCTTTTTCTTTTTTCTTTCTCTCCTCACCTCTCCTTGCTTTTCCCACTCTCGTCTCTCTTTTTTCGCTCCCTCTTCTCATCTCTTTTCTTTCTCTCCCTCTCTTCTTTCTTCACTTGCGTTCTCTTCCTGTAGATTATTTTCCCTGGGCAGCTGTTGTCGCTTCTCTCTTGATAAACGTCTTTCCTTTTCTTTCTATTTTATATCAGCGAGTCCCTGTGTCGTTGTCTGGGAATGCCGTTTCAGTGTCTGGTCGTACTTCCAGGAACACACTGTTTTAAGTTTTCCGTGGTCATCTCCACATTAGCGTCTTTATCTCATATTCTTCCTCTTCTTCTTCGTTCGTCTCAAAAGGGCGTTGGTTGCGTTGTGTGCCAGTTAATGCGGTCTTCAGCCCAACACATCCAACTTCAGCTCGAAGGCAATTTTTTGTAACGGGTTCCTTTTCCCGCTGCGATCTCTTTTCACTTGGAAAGACTGCTGTCTGTTTCCAGAAGCACAACTGGGAGGTAGAGTAGGGTCTTAGCCGGCTATAGTTCGCTAGTCATGACGCAAGGAGTCAGCTGTGGGTCCCTGACCGCTGTCTCATTCAGCTTGGGTTAGTGGGCCTTCGCCACCCACTAATGCAGTACGTGATCTCTTCAAACACATACAAATACTCACACATACACACAGACATCAATGTAACACTTTTGTTAATATATTACAGTCTAATGAACAATGGAACATGTATTCGTGAAAGCGATATCCCAAGATGGGGAATACCTGTTTGTAAAAGCAAGACACACTGGCCTACACTTTACTCGACTGTCAGCGCATGAGAGGAAAATAAAGATATCACGTGACATTCTGTCCCACAGATTGAGGGACGTCACCAGAAACCAGAGCGGGCTAGGGCAAAATAAAGCAACAACAAAAAAAGTTAAATGTAATCTTTTAAACGTTGAGATCCTCTCTCTTCTAGTGTTAATCCTTGTATGACAAGAAAGCCTGGAAGCCTACCCAGCCAGTGGCGTTAGGTGACAGAGAAATGCGATTTAAAAATACAGCACAACACAGCACTGGAAACGTCTAGTTTTAGCATTCCCAATTCTTTTCTTATACATGAAAAATCTTCAGTTTCTTGTACATGAAGGGCTCCTCATTATTATTTTTTTTATATCAATCAAAATCTTCACAGTTTCTTATGCATCAGTATCTCCACAGTTTATATATATATATATATATATATATATATATATGTATGTATGTATGTATGTATGTATGTATGTATGGCGAAGATGGTTGCAAGACTGCAAGACATCGTTGATGATCTGAAAATGGATGCATCAGCAGTAGGGCGTCTTCCTTACAACTGAGAGGCCTACAGGAGAGCTGTTAGGGAGGCAAAGTTCCGCAAGGGACATGCGAATGAATGAATTAATTAATATCAGAATCTTCAGTTTCTTGGGGGTACTTCTCTGATGATCTGAGGAGTTGTGTTGCTGTTTTGCTCTCTACAACGGACAGTTTCCTGCCTACATCAAGACCTCTACTATATCAAGATCACATCAGTTTCTACAATATCAAGAGCTTCTTTTTAAAAATCAAGATCTCTATCGTTTCTCTAAAAAAATCAAGATCTCCAGTTTCTTATACATGAAAATCGTACATTAAAAAACAAAATACATCAAGATCTTCAAGATCACTATAATTTTTTTTGTACATAGTAGGATCATCACAGTTTCTTGTACATCAAAATCTCCACAATTAAACTATTACAGAACATCACTCACATTTGCTGTGTGGCCTTGCTGTGACTTTTAGGTGTAACTCTTTCCATCAGTCGCTTTTCCGTGTATGACGGCAGTACTTCAGTTATGTTCTGTCTTTTAGTATCCACACAGGGTCTTGGCTGTAACTAGTGTCAACACCGGTTGTTGATAACCAGCAGTAAAGTATTTATCTTGTGCAGCAGTCATACTTCACACATGTTCAAAACGAGACAGGTCTTCTCCGAAGAAGTGAAAATGTTATATTATATATATATATATATATGAGAGAGAGAGAGAAAGAGAGAGAGAGAGAGAGAGAAAGAGAAAGAGAGAGAGAGAGAGAAGAGAGAGAGAGAAAGAGGAAAGAGAGAGAGAAGAGAGAAGAGAGAGAGAGAAGAGAAAGAGAGAGAAGAGAGAGAGAGAGAGAGAAGAGAGAAGAGAGAGAGAGAAGAGAGAGAAGAGAGAGAGAGAAGAGAGAGAGAGAAAGAGAGAAAGAGAGAGAGAAAGAGAGAGAGAGAAAGATTGACTGATCTTTATTTCAAAAGGGTTAAGAATTGGGCACGCAGGCCCGTCTGACATTCTGCCCTTTAGCATACATCTTTCACTCTATTCCAGACGTTCTACAAATATGCTGTTCATATAACAAACATAACTAACATTGAAGCTGAGAGACATAAAATAAAATATAACATTTACGTTTCGCTCTTAAACATTCACTCAGTACAGAAGTAACTACATACATTATAAATGACTATCTACTAAACAAAATTTTCGGGACTATTCAGAAAACAATTAATTGTATTCGGTGTCTGTAAGAGCAGCTTAAGATAACTTTTAAGTTTTATAATTCATGGAGGCATGTAGTCGACATCAAATAGATATTGGGAAAGCTTGTAGTTGTAGGAAGGAGTATAATTTATATTTTTTATACAGGATGGGAGGGTATTCCAAAGATGAGCAGCAGAATAACTAAATCTTTTCTTGTAAAGATCAAGTCTAGGTTTTGGAAGACATATGTTGTTCAAGCGTTGGCTGTACTTTGGGCTAACAGGTTCCGTAGATAAGGCGGGGCATGCCATGAAAGAATTTGATGTACTAACTTGGCTTTGTGAAGAGGAACCTGTTCTTAAGAGGTAGTATTTTGATACGTTTGTGATGATTAGTTGTTTGTGCTTGATCTTTGTCACTAATAAGCTTTACTGCTCGCTTTTGGAGAGAGCAAAGCCTCTTTGTATTTGACACTGAGCAACCATCCCAAACTGTTGAGTAGTAGTCTAAATGTGTTTGATATGAGCTATGTAGTATGTCTTCCTAGTGTCTTGATCTATGAAGTGCTTAATTTAGCTAATTGGTACTTTTTGTGCGATGAGTTTTGTTAGACATTGCACATGAGAGTTCCAGGTCAGATGTTGGTCAATAATAAGACCTAGTGTTTTGTGCTCGCTAACGTTTTCTATCTGTGATGTTTCTGTACAGAGCCGAAGTGTTGTTTTTGTTGCGTTTTGTAGCTTCTGTCTTGTTGTTATGAGCATTGATTTTGTTTTATCGGTGTTTATAATCATGCCATTATTTTTGCTCCATCCAATTAAATTGTATAACTCGACCTGAAGAGTTGATTCTAGATTAACACAATCGTTAGAGAGAAAGAGAGAGAAAGAGAGAGAAAGAGAGAGAGAGAGAGAGAGGTGAGGGAAGAGACAGATATATTACTGAATTATCAAGCCAAGTTATTTAACTCTACAATGTAAAATCAGTATTCCTAATGCAAATTACACAGTTTTTAAAGAAGCTACCTAGAATGGCTGAGAGGTTCTCCCCTCCCCCCCTTTTCCCCTTACACACACACACACACACATATTACCGCGGACAAAACGTGACCCCGTGGACCAAGGGGCAACCATATGTGTTCTGCCGGTGTTCTTTTTAGCACATGATCTAAATAGAAACCTGTCTTACGAACATCCCGGCCATGGAGTCCGCTACGTAGCGTTTTTGCCCCGAGTACTTTCACGGTTCGAGACCGCTGGTGAGCGAACTGTGCCACCACAGATAGTTGCTGTCCATTTTTACACACGGTAAAAAATTGGCTAAGTTTTTGGACCTTCTTGGTCCAGCCCGGGTGTCTTCGCTAAGGTCATACAACCCAGCCCGGGTATCTAAGGTCATACAACCCAGCCTGGGTATCTAAGGTCATACAACCCAGCCTGGGTATCTAAGGTCATACAACCCAGCCTGGGTATCTAAGGTCATACAACCCAGCCTGGGTATCTAAGGTCATACAACCCAGCCTGGGTATCTAAGGTCATACAGCCCAGCCCGGGTATCTAAGGTCATACAACCCAGCCCGGGTATCTAAGGTCATACAGCCCAGCCCGGGTATCTAAGGTCATACAACCCAGCCCGGGTATCTAAGGTCATACAACCCAGCCCGGGTATCTAAGGTCATACAACCCAGCCCGGGTATCTAAGGTCATACAACCCAGCCTGGGTGTCTTCGCTAAGGTCATACAACCCAGCCTGGGTGTCTTCGCTAAGGTCATACAACCCAGCCTTCGTGAAAACGCATCCATACCCGTTCGCCGCAGAAACGCATCGGATTCTCCCATGTCGTGGGTCGTTGGAAGTGACCACCTGATACACTTTGAACATTAGATCAACTAGTTGAACTGGTTATCCAACCTCTGAACACATAAAAGCGTTGACAAACATTGAGAAATGAAAACGTGGTTTTCACTTGATCACAGCATAATTTGTTGCACTCTTAAACGTTGGTAAGACTTAAGTTGATAGTAGGACCGGTGTTTAATGCGATGTTTTTATCAGTAACAAGGTCATTCTAAAGTCAGCAAATTCAGATCCTGCCACGAAAATAGAATCTCGTCTCCGCGTACAAGAAACTTATGTTTAAAAAAAAACTGAATGATTGAAGAAAATCTACATCAAAACAAATTCTGATTGTCGAGCATTTTTATGAAAGAAAGAAGAACCATGAACTTTGAAATAACTGTGAAGTCAGAAACAGCGTGATTATGGTTTTCATCGGAGAGTTACAGACAAGAGTCTCGCTAAGCTACAGTCAAGAACACAGTTAGAGACAAGAATCTCGCTGAGCTACAGTCAAGAACACAGTTAGAGACAAGAATCTCGCTGAGCTACAGTCAAGAACACAGTTAGAGACAAGAATCTCGCTGAGCTACAGTCAAGACCAGAGTTAGAGACAAGAATCTCGCTGAGCTACAGTCAAGACCAGAGTTAGAGACAAGAATCTCGCTGAGCTACAGTCAAGAACACAGAGACAAGAATCTCGCTGAGCTACAGTCAAGAACACAGTTAGAGACAAGAATCTCGCTGAGCTACAGTCAAGAGCACAGTTAGAGACAAGAATCTCGCTGAGCTACAGTCAAGACCAGAGTTAGAGACAAGAATCTCGCTGAGCTACAGTCAAGACCAGAATTAGAGACAAGAATCTCGCTGAGCTACAGTCAAGAACAGAGTTAGATACAAGAATCTCGCTGAGCTAGTCAAGACCAGAGTTAGAGACAAGAATCTCGCTGAGCGAGTCAAGACCAGAGTTAGATACAAGAATCTCGCTGAGCTACAGTAAAGAACAGAGTTAGAGACAAGAATCTCGCAGAGCTAGTCAAGACCAAGTGTGCTAGATCTGTCTCTCCCAGCGGTCTCTAGCTGTGTCTGAAAGATACAAACACAATCCGTTTTCACGACGACGGCAAGAGAATTTTGGCTGACTTTAGGGGAAGGAGGACGAGAAAAATTGATTTTTGCCACCCCAGGATTAATCTGATCAAGAACACGCGGACTACTGAGAGGAAGGAGGAGGAGGAGCACAGAACCCTGACCGAGAAGAAAGGGCGCCTCTCTCTTCTGAAAAACGTTAAGTGTTGTGTTGCATGTTATGATATGGTCCCATGGCGTGGCGCTGACAAGGCAATTAACTGCACGTTTGAGGTTGATCGTTCGGTAAATCTGTGGGAAGTTTTCCTTCCCATGTTTGTTTCTTTTTAAGAACATAGACTTGGGGGGGGGGGGGCGGAGAATATGGAAACGTCTAGGTAACATTCAACATAGACAGCGTGTCTATTTAAACAGGATCTTGTCGTCTTTAAAGAAAGAAAGAAAGTAAATGCGTTCATGGCGTCTTCTGCGCTATGTCCCAGAAAGCAAAGACAAGCATGTGAAGGCCACCGTCCCGGAATGTATAGGTCAAAGGCGTTTATTGTCTCTATAAGAGGACACTGTTATGCTGTGTCTCGAGGTCTTTGTAAATCTCTTGCATACTCCAGTGCATTTTGTTTGGTCTGTAATCTTATTCTTCCTTTACACTCCCCCCCCCCCCAAAAAAAACACAACAACCCCACTCAGTTTAAGTTTTCTTTTCTTTAAGACTTCTTGTTCTATCCTTAGTCAATCTTTAGTCCATCTTTTCCCAGTATATGTCAGAGCTCCAGTTTTATTTATCAATTAATGCTTTTCAAAGGTCGCAAGGTCTTTCATGCTGGAAATAGAGTTTATAATAACGTTCATTTACACTACAAATGTGTAAACCTCGGCCTACATGCTATACCTGGCCCGCGGCAACATTTGTGGTGGACCGCAGCCAATCTACATAGTTTCTTTAAAACTGTATAATTTTGCTTGTAACGTTAACAACATTGTTTTTACATTATAGAGTTAGAAAAGTCTGGCTTGATAATTTAAAATATATCCCACCCCATTAACTATGTGCGTTTTGCCACTGTGGCACTACGAAGTTTGTCCATTTGACATTTTTAAGGTGTGTGAACCGCGTGGAGATTGAAAAAAGTTTTCTTTTGGGTCGCCAAACAGAAAAGGTTGCCAATGCCTGCTTTACACTATATTTGGTGGACTCTTCCCACCCCAACATCCACCCTAGATCCTGCCTTTAGTGCTAAAATGGGAAAGTACAACAGAATATACGTTGTTATAAGATTGTAAGAAGTAAAACTTCACTATGAACATCTGAATTCCCCTAACAGGTTATAGCATCGTGAGTGGTAAAATATGAGTTACTTCCCTTCGTAAATATTCTTCCATCCTCTTTACTCCCCCCCCCTCCTTTTGCTATTGCCATATTAATGGCTTCTCTTGCATTTTAGTGATCCTCTCTTCATGACAAATTGTAATGTAAACACTCTCTCAATTCACATGAAATAGACTTTCTGGTTCGTATCAGACACTCCGCATAAACGAAATATTTGGACGTCTTTATGCCTTCCTTGATAGTTATGTTTTGAAGGGAAGTAACTCTACCTTATTCAGGCTGCAGTCGTTTGGTAGATGCAAGCTTTGAGGCGGAAATATTGATTGGTTATTCGTGGTTTTTTTTTTAATTTTGAGTGACATACGTGTGTTAGTTTTTTTTTCTTTAAAAAGGTTAGGTTAAATAAACGTAGAACTCACACTAAATATGGATTCTTCCAGTCCGGAGTTTATTACTCTTACTATTTTGATTCTTTTCTTCATGACTGTATTATATTATTATAACGACTAAGATATGTATGATTACTCGAAATCTGGATGAACTGGCCATCTTGTTTCAACGTTGGTCTATACAGGAATGCTGTGTACGTTTCATTATAATGTTCTTACTTCTTTATTATGTATGTCAGGGCAAAAGTGATAGCTGTAGACGTGGGAGCGAGATGATTCGTAGCAACATCAGCATACGACCTATGTAAGCAACTGGGCATAAAGGGACAAGCAAGAGCAAGGGCATTGAAAAGCCTTTCAGAAACAGCATAAAAGGCATCATGCTGGCTGTGGAGTATGCGAAACAAGCATTGAGAACATAAATAATTTCGTTTGTCACAACCAATACCATTCCTCCGTGGCTGGATCGCTAAAGATGCACTTCAAAGTGCAGTGCCAACTGGAAGATCATGAGTTCAATTCCTGAACCAAAAAAGGCAACAACTCATCAGACCTCTGGGAGTCATAACCCAGAGGGACCCGCCCGCCTTAAAGTTGTTCCGCTCTCTACAGTAGACAGTTTCCTGCGTATGTGTATGAAGAGAAAAAAAAGTCGCTAAGGGATTTCTCTTGTGGTAGGGCTGGCAACATGTGTTGAAATTCGCTAGATATACAATGTTCGACAATTAAATAATGAGACTAACTCCATAACAAATAAAATAAATGACAGTTGAAGATATAACCTGTATTTTATTCAAAGTAAATCTATTGTGCATTGATACATCGAGAGGCACGATCTGACAAACACTGAGACGACCTGCAGTTCTTCTGTTTGCATGGCCCTTAAACTCGATGTTACGGCCTTTTGGATGCTATCGTCAAAGAAGCGTCCTTTCAATGGTAACTTTAATTTTGGGAATAGAAAATAATCGCAAGGAGACAAATCTGGGGAACAGGGTGGATAGTTGAGAACAAACACTTGTTTCTGGTCCAAAAATTCCTGTATAACTACCGCCCGGTGATCCGGTGCATTACCATGAAGAAGGAAAAAAATTACCAGGTGTTGAATACTTGGGTCTGACTCGGAGAATCCTTTTCAATAGACGTTTCAAAATACTTAAATAAACTTTGGCAGTGACAGTCTGTCCCTCTGGAATAAATTCTTTCTGAATAGCACCTTTGCTGTCATAGAAGCACACCAATATTGTCTTCACTTTCGACTTCTGAAGACGAAATTTGTTGCCTTTTGATGATGATGATGACTTCCACTGAGCACTATGGGGTGTAGTTGTGGGATCATAGCGGAAAATCCATGTTTCATCCTCTGCAACAATCAAATTTAAGAAATGTTTATTTCTGCGACAATTTTTAATGATGTCTTTTGCGTATTCAACACTCTGATGTTTTTGGTCATCAGACAACGCATATGGGACCGGGAAGCAACTTTTTTCTTGCCCAAATCTTCCACTAAAATTTTACGAATGGTTTCTCGGTTAACATCAAATTCATCTGCGTCATCATCACAGTACCTTCTTGTATCTGTTTTCTGACTTTTGCAACGAGTTCCTCATTACGAACAGAAATTGGGCGTCCATGCCTAATTGCACTTGTAATCGTTTCCACAACACATTTGAATCGTGAATACCACCTGAATATCTGTACGAGATAAACAATTTATCCCCAAAACTTGTCGCATCACTTAAACTGCTTCAATTTCACTTTTTCCGAGTTTTAAACAAAATTAATGTTAGCTTTTTTGCTCCATGCTGATTACGTGACAATACACCTCTAACTAGGCCAATAAAATGGCGGCTTGTTTGTCGTCTACTTGTCGGGTGGCGATGAAAAGTTGCCAGATCATAGATGAGGATTGCCTCTTTGGATTCCATGCTTTGCTTCATAGATGAAATTTTTGTCTTGGCAATAATAAATCAGTCTAATTCGGTCAGTGAAGTCAAAACATGAAGTTTTCTCTAAAAATAGGGAGGATTATATCTGCTTCAGGGAACGTTTTATCTATGTTTAGTTTTACCTGAACAACACTTCAGATAATGACACCCGCATGTTTCGGATGGTACTGCTCACAGATCACACACCGTGCCCTATTCCAGCAAAAATAAAACTTTCTGTTGTAGGGACTGATTGCGATGGTTGTCCCCAGACATAGTGGAGCCTGCTAAGAAGTGGTGAGCACCTCCTACTGTTTAGCTCCATATGGGGACTAAGAAAATATAGCTGTTGTAACCCACTCCCAATCCGCCACCATGATGCTGTGCTTCAACATCTTCATTGCATCTGCTGCAAAGAATATCACGCTCGCAGTTCCGGGAAGAAGAAGAAGAAGAAGTATTATGATGGTGGTTGTTAACGTTTGGAGCTTGCTGGGCTTCAAGAATCAGGACCGAATGCATCTACTCTTACATTAGACATTTTATCTTCTCCTTTCATCCTCGTTTCTCCGTCTTTGCACATAAAACCCATGCACATACATAACTGTTACAAACTACATCACTCTTTGTTGAACATTTTATAATACCATCCATTTTCTCCACATGAACGTCCAGATAAACACTGGCAAAAACTGTCTGTGGAATTACACTGAGTTTATGCTTGTACAGCCGTCTTGACGTAGGGATTACACTTGGTTTATGCTTGTACAGCCGTCTTGACGTAGGGATTACACTTAGTTTATGCTTGTACAGCCGTCTTCACATAGGGATTACACTTAGTTTATGATTGTACAGCCGTCTTGACGTAGGGATTACACTTAGTTTATGCTTCTACAGCCGTCTTGACGTAGGGATTACACTTAGTTTATGCTTGTTCAGCCACCTTGACGTAGGGATTACACTGAGCTTGTACAAACGCCCTAACGTAGGAAAATCGTGGAAGATTATTAAAAATATCTCCATGTAGTTTTGTGTTATAACCACATGGCGTCCTGCATCCTCTAACCGTGTCTCCGGTCTACTTTTTTTCTCTCTCAACATACTACCAGCCCCTGGCTCTCGCTAATGGCCGGGCATTTAGCTAGGTTCAGAATGAAATTTGTGACAGTAAAAAAAAAAACTTGTGCTGTAGGGGTTCTGTCCCTGGAAGTTACATTTCATGTATCCGTGATGTTTAATGTATACATATAAAAGGCGTGTTCAGAGTGTCAGTGCAAAAATGTCTGTACATAGCTCACAACACTGAGACGATATTACTTCTGTGCTGTCCTGAACTGTGCTTTGTTGCCTTTAGACTTCAGTTTTCTGATGCTCTCTGGGTGAATGCTCCCGTGATGTCTGCTTGAACGTGGAGTTGGGTTTTTTTTCATAGCATAATTTAAAATGTTAGTGAAGATCGCAGATTTAAATTTCATACGCTATGTTTTTCAAACTCTTTTTATATGGTATAATATGATCTTAAACTTATTTTCATACAGTATAATATGATTTTGAAATTATGTACATAGAGTATATTATCGTTTTGAAATTATTTACATACGATATAATATGATTTCCAAACTGTAAAGTGATAAAGCAGAGCGTAATCTTGTCTTGTTTCGTCTTGTACTGTTTTGTCTTGTGCTGTCTCCCTGTAACTGCGAGCTGGTGTTCTTTGCAGCCGATGCTGTGGAAGTGTTGGGCTACAGCATCGTATCGGCGTGAGAGCGGGTTATGGCAGCTATTTTTTTTTTCAGTCCCGGAGTACAGCTAAAAAAATACTGCTTATATGTGGCACATAATGATGATAGTTTTACAGAACCACACAACTCTATCGCTGCGTCTTATCATTAACGCTTTCAGCTTTGAGAAATTCTTGCTTCCCTAATCTAAGCAATAACAATACTGGGTCCGAAGCTAGAATCGTAAAACAAGCAGGTGGCAGCGTGCACGTGTTTTATAGAACTGGGCGCAGAGAATGTTCTTGGCTTATGCAGCCGTGAAGTTTTACTGTTCAAAGACTGCGTCTGGTATGATTAAGACCCCCCCCCCCCAAAAAAAAAAGTCGCAAAAGGGAGCTTGAAACATAACTGTTATTGTTCTTTTACTGCTGAATAGGAACGACAGAGGAAGATCTCTCCGATTGGCTGAAATAAACTACTGCAGCATATCTTATATCTTTCCTGTGCCGTTAAACGTCACAATAGGGCTCCCAAGGTAGCTGGCCAATGTGTCCTGTTTTCGGTGAGCTTTTCAACCTCATCAAGGGATTTTATGCCTATTAATTTGACATCTCTTAACAATGTCCTCTTTAGAGTTTCTCGTGGTCGGCCGCTTTTTAACTACTGCATGAAATAAGTTATTTCTCAAACATATTATACCTGGACTTAAGTAAAGTAACTTGCGCGTAATGATCTTTGTACCTGAAGTTTGTCAAAGTCTTTGACGGAGGAAAATGAGACAAGGTTTGATAAAGAAAAAGATATAATCTGTACATTTCCTGAAGCAGTAATTTCTGGATTGATTCATCCCTCTCTTCACGCCATCTTTTTATTTAGCTTCTGTAACCGAATGATGAAGTTCAGAATGTTGAAGTTATCGTTGTTGTTGTTGTTGTGCTGCTGTTGTTGTAGAAGCATTGTTGTTACTAGCTGAATATTCTTGTGAGAAGAGCCCCATGGTGAAGAAGCTGTAAGAAAAGACATCAGTAAAGAATTTATAACGAAAGATAACAGCGAAGAGTTTGTGCTTAAAAAAGGTTGCCACGAAAGAATTTGTAATCAAAATCACCGGTAAGAATTTGTAACAAATTACACAATGAAAAGTCTGCAAATAAAAGAGCTGGGGTTCTGGTAGGAAGGCTGCTGTGGCTTTCCTTACTTTCATAGAGCGGGTTAAAGAGGCAGACTTCTCAGCACGCTCCACTACTGTATCATTATTTCGGCGATCAGGCGGCATTAAAATAACATGAGATAGGACAGGGTCTTGATCAGATCTGCTTCATTATCACGGGTAGACAGCATTGTTTCTAGCCCAATCCACTCCCACATTGAATGTATATCAATAAATATCGCGATTCCCCTGTCGTCTTGTGATATGTTTTTCCAGCGGCGAGACTTCTAATTACGGCTTTTGTCACCATTCCCCTCCCCCCTCCCGATCGTTTGAAATAAACGAGTACCACAGCTGAAACAAATTAAGTTGTTTTCTATTAAAACAGCCGTGGATGGCAAGAGCCTTGATCGAGACAGAAAGATAATAACAGATCCCGGATATACAAAACAAAACTCGTATATACAAACAGCAGACTGGCTGATACACTTTTAAAGTAAAAGAACACAATTTTGCAGGGCACGCACAATAATTAGTGTATAAGTATACAACCTACACACGAAGCACTGCTTTGTGTTCGTTAAGTAATAAAGCCGTTCCTACTTTTTTTTTCGTAGTTTATACATTACAGTTTTGTAGGGTAGTTCGTTAGTACGCTGTTCTCTCTTGGCTAGACGGCTGCTCGTCCTACCGGAGTCCGTGGTTCGAATCCCAGGTAATTCTCTTGAGATTTTTCTTTCTCTCACGTCTAAAGTGCTTTTTCTACAGGGTTTTTTTTTCGAGGTCAAATCCTAGAAAACCGTGTTCTGTTACTTTCCTGTAACAAAGCCTCGTTGCTTCCTGTTTATAGAAAATGTGTTCCTGATACAATTTTAGTTCTACCTGTCCATAAGACGGGGAGATAAACGGTAATTTTCAGCGAATCAGAATGGGGGGGGGGGGGAGAACAAAACTTTGGAAGCAAATTTGCCCCTGCAGAAAGACATAAACGTGTGGTCATGCTTCAGCTTGTTCCATCAACGGGCAAGAACGAACGAACATACTTTATTTTCACAATGTTAAGAATTGGGTACGCAGGCCCGTCTAACATTCTGCCCCTCATCGTACAGCTTTCACTCAGCCACAGTCATTCAGCATTTGTTAATGAGCATAATAATCATGAAGACACAATTAAATGATTACATAAATAAATAATAAACTTATCTCATGTCCGTACACTCTACACTCTGATTTATGCAACAGCATGAAATAAACGTGCATTCTTACATTCACTCAAAACTAACAAATTTACAGAAAAGCAGTATTAAAAATATTACAACAATCAAGCCATATTTTAAACTACTTTAGACTATGCTTAGGGATGCATGTAGTCCATATCAAACAGATAATGGCAAAGTTGAAAAATATTAGAACGAATATTACTTATAAATTTTACATGAATTGGTAGGGCATTCCAAAGGTGGGCAGCTGAGTAAGAGAAGCTTTTATTAAGCATGTGAAGCTTTGGTTTTGGGAGAATACCCCAACAGGAAACAAGCTAACTGTGAACTGACATAGTGATCAAAGAAAGCTGATTTAGTCATGGAAGAAAATTATATATAATGACTTATGTATCTGGAGACCAACACAATCATGGCTCCAATATTCCCTGGTAACACCAGGTCAAAGAGGACTCGGGGTTTGTCGATGACAGCCACACCCCTCTGGGGACGGCACCAAATTTTCTTGGGACCACAAATAAAAGTCGTAAATAACTTTTTCTTAGATTAATTTGACAGAAATAGGGCATAAAGAAAATGCTAATGTAAAATAGGGATGAGGAGCCCTCAGTTAGAATAGAAGGAGAAACCCTGAACGGAATCGCAGGATAATGGAATTAAGCAGAGGAGATAATCGACTAAAGTATAGTAAAGCGACGGAGAAGTGAAGATGGATTGTTTTGGATCCTCGAAGAGCGAACGTGACTACGTTAAGTCAGCGTAAACTGCTGATGACATGTCCATTCCGACGAGGGTTAAGTGAGGACACTCTCCACTCTCAGAGACCAGGTGATCATTCAACACGTCGACAGCTCTCTGAACCTGACACGCAAATTAGTGCCAGATGTTGCAGTTGAGCAAATTATCTCCCCCCTGCTGTGAGAGAAACCATCTTCTGGCCCTAGCACTCGCTGCATACTGCGTTACTCAACAGAGATAAGAGTGGCCAGCAGATAGACCTCTCCCCTCTCAGTGATTCCCCAGATAGATTGAGACCCCGTTACTGCACAGTAACTGTCATTCTGTTGATGGTCCTAGGGGCAGATAATCGGCGAATAAAAGCTCTGGGTGGAGAGGAATGGAGGTAAAAAGTAGTTATATCACGCAGGTGCTAATCAAAGGTGAGAGTCAGAGGTACTAACAAAGGTAGAATTTGTCAAGTTTTTTTAGAGTCACATGTACTAACTGAGGTAGAAATTGTAAAGTTTTTTAGACAAGCGCTGGAGAGTAAAATAGTCAAACAAACTTTGGCAAGAACGAAAGACAAATATTCTGCAAATATTCTGGCCAAACTAATAGGTATGTATTGAATTTCTAAATGGAACTTGTTCATAAGTTTGCTTTGAGTTCACTTCCTTTCCAACTTCATGATTGTCTTCAAATTCTTCTCCTCTACGTCAGATGTAAGTAGTTAATGTATTTATTTCGGGGATATTCTACAATTGCATTATGGTGGATGGTGAAACAAATTTATGAATATAATTAATTTCATCTTCGTTTTCTACTTTTACGAAGAAAAACCCTAAAATTCTGGTTTCCAGAACATTAATGATCAAAGTATAGTAAGATCAGTCAGTCATTTGCATATCCCTTGCATAACTTTGCCTCCTTAACAGCTCTACTGTATGCCTCTCGGTTGTAAGCAAGATGCCCTGCTGCTGATGCATTCATTTGCATCAACGATGTCTTGCAGCCATCTTCGCCTTGGTCTTCTTCTCTTTCTTTTCCTTATGATGTACCCTTCCAAGACGGTCTTCTCTAAATTCTCATGACGTTTAATGTGTCCAAAATATTTGAGTTTTCTCCGTTTAATCCTCTTTACTAGCCAGCCTTCAGATAAGATACTTAAGTAAGATACTTTCAGGATTTCTCACTTAAAACAAAAATCTTTCAATATCCGTATGATAACATACATCTTGCTCTCTTATTTATGTTTTACTGTAATCAGGAGAAAGTTTTCTTCCAAACAGAACTATAGTGAAGAGAAAACTTCAGCAATCCTGAAGATTACAAACAATTAGAAACTTTTTAACAGGTATATGTAAATAAATATGAACGTAAAGCAGTGGGATCGTGAATACCTGGAGTTGAAGTGAACTACTTTACCCCTGTCTGAGGCGTAGCCATCAGCAAGGGCTCTCCGTTTATTTCTGTTTATTTCTCCAGGTGTGGTCCATCTTTTTAATCTCTGCTTCAGGACTCCTTCGCCGGGTGTTTCTATGTCTTCCTTGTTTCCTCTTACCCTGGGGATTCCAGGTGAGAGCTTGTCTGGCTATGTTAGTTAGTTTCGAAGCGCATGTCTTATCCATCTCCAGCGTCTTTTCACTATCATTTCTTTCACTGTGGGTTGGTTCGTTTTCTGCCATAGCTGTTCATTGCTGGTGTTATCTGGCCATCAAATCTGAAGGATCTTCCTTAGGCAGGTGTTAACAAAGGTCTGCTGTCTCTTGGTACTTTTGGCGCATGTTTGACATTAATAATAATGTTAATATATGCTTATTTAAAATGTCTTTTAATCACTTGATCTCTGTCCATTTTGCTTTTTAAAGTTTCTTTATGGAAATATCTCTGCTGAGTGTGAGATCAAAACACGAGCATGCTCAGGTGAAGGCACACATCAGGGTTGCTGACAAGAAGTTACCATCCTCTCCATGAGGAGCTGGGGTTGATAAAAAGGCAGGCACATCAAACGAGGCAGATCCTGGATGGCTAAGGCTGAGGATAAGGATGCAATAATGTCAGTGTGCGATCTAAATGAGGTCCCTAAAGGTGATGATTGGTTATGGGTACAGGACCGACCTCATCTAACAAAGGTTATTATACAGAAGGGTCACGAATGTAGAGACTAGGCACAGGGGGCAGTTGAACTGGGTTCAAGATCTTATCCAGCATCACTGTGGGTCTTCCGACATGGTAATATATACAGATGGCTCAGTGTCTCGTAACAGCAGAAGTGGTTGGGTTTTTTTTTGCGAATGGAAATTTGAGGTTGTGTCGGTGGCAATGGAATGGCTAGTTGCCCATGATGTAGTTCATGGTGTCATTGTGACGGATTCACAAAGTATGCTTCGTAAGATTGACAAAAAAAAATTGCTTCGAAAAGAATGGGTTCATATGTAAAGGCAGTCAACTGTGAGGAGCCTAATGGGGCTTTATTGTTCAAGGCATGCGACAGCACATAGCGATGAAGTGGCATATAGGCTTGCTGGACAGGCTAAAATAAATAGCAGGCTGAGAACGGACAAAGGTGACGTTGCTAAAGCCGTATTGGAAAGACTGCAGGAAAATGAAGAGCTGGAATGAAAGAACAGTGTAACTGTGAAGCGATTACTGGAGCTAGGACAAATTAAGGGTACTGGTAGGAAATCTGAACTGTGTGGCAGAAAACGCATCGTAAAGAACACTTGGCGAGAACTATTAGCAAACATAATCTTCGACTGATGCTGCGGAATGCAGCGGAGCATATATGGAGCTGTCCTGAATGCAAAGAAACCGGAGTCTGATTTTGGACTTTTAACCTTCGAAATTTGAAATAATCTCGACTAGATTAAAAGCTAAATTAACAACTCACTACCAAAAATACCACTAAGATATACCACAGGGGAACAGAAGTAATGGTAGACCAAAGAGACATGGAGAAAAACAACAGTATAAAGGATGTTGAGCAATAGAGGGCTCACCTGGGCAAGAGCGGAAAAAAGGCAAAGGACAGGCATTTGTGGAAAATCCTTGCGGAAGCCCCATATGCCCTGGGCACTTAAGGTTCAGAGAGAGAGATTAAAAAATAATCTGTTATTTCAGAATAGCTTAATACCAGAAGAGCCCTCTATGTAGTGAAACTATCCGTAGTTTCAAACTATCATTTGCAGGTAGATGAAACAACACTACTGCTCTTAGTGTTTAATACAAAAGAGTTTCTATTGAAGATCATAGCAAATACCTAGAGCTGAAAAACAATGAAAAACGAACATGATACCTGTGAAAGAATGCACGGAAATTACTTTCTCCTCCGGTATGCTATTCTTGTGAGACATGGGCCATAATTTTCCTGCCCAGCCTACGAAAGCTTCTGAGCTCTTGTCAAATTAAGCACTTCCCAGGGGACCTTTCCTTTCCGATTGCGCTCATTAGCCTTGTTATTTCACATTAGAGAAGGCCAATTAAAGGATAAAAATGGAATGAGGGGGAAGATAAGAACAATAAAAGATAAGAAGAGGGGCAGTTTGGAAGGGAGGCATTTGGTTGGCATAATGTAAAAAAAAATTTTCAAAATATAACTGTGCTAATCGCATTTCATTATCTGCATCATCATCATCATTATTATTAACAACTGCAGCAACAGCAGCAGAATCGTCGGCTTTTTTTTCCCTAATCCTCGTTCATTTATAAACTTCCAGCCACGCCCTTAATTAGAACAAGTAGTTCATCTTACTGTTTCTTCTTTATTATCCTCATTCTTATTTGTGTAATGATCGCTTCCAAATTTAGAAACAAAAACCTGCCAGATTGTCTTGCAGCCTTGTGTGAAGTTTTACACGCGCCACGCTTGGAAGGGTTGCTAACTTGAAAGGAACTGACAGAAACTCTGGGGTTGTTTGTTTGTTTGTTTTCTTTTATTTCTAGGTGAACTTTGTAATGGTTGACCTCAGTTGATAAAATGCTGTTTGTAGTACCACGAGTAATTGGCCTACAACTTTATTTTATTAGAATTCTGTTCATCAACGTAGGATTCTGTCCGTTTTTTCTATTCATTTTTTTATGCTTGTCCGTGCAATGTTTATGTCTTCATGCGTGGACGAGAGAGAGAGAGAGAGAGAGAGAGAGAGAGAGAGAGAGAGAGTATAGATGATATAACAGAAGGAACATCTAGTGACAACAGGAAAACTAGAGGGGAAAAGGGACAGAGGAAGACAAAGAATCAAGATACTTGGCGAACTAAAAGAGTGGCACGGAGCACGGTCCAAAACACAGCTTATAGGAAGAGCAAGGACAGGTGGTTGTGGAAATCAGAAACGACCAATGTCTGACTGGCGTGGAGTAGAGAGAGAGAGAGAGGAAAGAGAAGGGGCAGGGGTATGAGAGAACTGAGCTGGGGAAACAGGCTTTGAACCCTAACACTCGAATCAGAGTGTGAATGTTGTAACTATACCGTAATCCTGGACCCGTATACTGCTGCGCATGTGAAAATTTACGAGCATGAAAGACCTGGGCTTCAAACGTCTAGCAAACCAATCCTCGCTTTCAGTTCCATTCAATAGAAAAACATGTTCACAAAACATAACAACTTTTGTTACTTGTACCGATTTTTTTTCTTATCCAGAAGGACATGTGCAAACTGCAAATGGCATCAAGCGCTGTCGTGAACAAATACAGACTAACTAAAATAGATAGCAAACCGATTCTTTTAATACATATCAGAGGAATACAGAAATCACATTACAGAATACTGAATATTAATAAACTGACGCGGCTTTCTGTCGTCGCTATAGGAGGTGAGCGAGCTACAGGCTTGTCCTATATATTTTTTTTTGTATGTGTTTGACTTATTTAAGGATCTCTCTCTCTCTCTCTCTCTCTCTCTCCCCCCACCCCCCAAACCACGTTTCCGTGATTTCAGGCAAGAGTCTGTTGTCATTATTCAATGTAAATATCATTTGACATTTCTTATTTGTGCGTACTCCTAGTGTTATTTTATAAGTTAACTTGCCGTGTTTTTCCGCGCTCAAAAAACTGCTCCTGAAGTTATTTAGATGCGTTATTTACCAAATTACTACGTATTTAACCCTGGGTGTTTTTGTGGCCCCTGCTACAGGCCGCGAGCTAGCCTATTGGGCTATTTACGTGAGTCAGTTGGTTGTCTTATGTCATTCCCACTGGCTGACTGTCTAACAAGAGCTGCTAGTTCATTATACTGATTCCTATACCGGCTTTCCTGCATGGCGAGTTGCAATGTTCACTGTCTTACCTAAGTCTTAATGCCGGGTGTCTTGGGAGATCTAGAAAGGCGACTTTTTTTTTTTACAAAAAGTGTCGAAACTAAAAAATTCACTTACAGATCAGTGGCCTCTCTTACATGGTGACCTTGTGTTTCTAAAATTGGAGGATGTCTACCTGCACGGCGAGAAAAACTGACTTATATTGCGCTTTTTTTTTCTCAAATAGGAAACGATTTGTTTCGCACCTTAAAGTGATAGAGCTCAGTGTTGCATGGTCAGCCTTGGAAAACCCAAGACACAGCACTTTAGGCGTGAGAGACAGACGGTTCCTCGTACTACTGGAGTCCGAGCTTCGATTCCCAGGTTATTTTTGTTATTTTCCACTCTTGTTATTTTTCTCTTCCACTTCTAAAGTGCTTTGTACACGATTTTGTTCGAAGGCTTAACACACAACACTATTCTCTCGCACTGCACTCAGTTGTCGCGAGACTGAATTAAAACAGAATATAATGGCCGATTCAGCTCCACGAATGTTAAGACTATTAGTGTGCACAAGTCTCATTCGGCGAGGTCAGTAGTTCAGCTTCGGTCCAAGGGCACCAATTATGCTGGGTATAATGGTGCTTCTGGAGTTAAGGAAGCAAGACTGTCAAGAGTCATCTCTCTCTAGTGTGTCGACTAGTCGAGAGAAATACAGGCATTGACATCGTATCCACTAGATTCCACTGTAGCTTTGTTATGCTCTGACATCATCTGTTGGATTCCACTGTAGCTTTGTTATGCTCTGACATCTTATCCCCTAGATAGATTCCACTGTAGCTTAGTTATGCTCTGACATCGTATCCCCTAGATTCCAATATAGCTTTGTTATGATCTGACATCATATCCCCTAGATTCCACTGTTAGCTTTATTATGCTCTGACATCATATCCCCTAGATTCCACCGTGGCTTTGTTATACTATCTTTACCTATCTCTTACCGAGTCACAGCTGGTGAACAAAATGTAGTGTGAGATACTTGGTTCACTCGTTAGAAAAATCATGTTACCTCAAGTTGTTAAAATACAGTTTCTGCTATTTCTAAGTTAGGTTATAACTAGAAAAACGCTCAGATTAGAGCGTAAAGTATCATCCACTACGGCAACTGGTTTTGGTATAGAAACGGTACCATTTGTGCCTTTATTATTCTCGCCTCCATAATGTACAGGTGAACAGTTTTAACTACCACTTCTGACTGATTTATGTAAAATATTTTCCACATTATCACCAGATTTTCAAGATGAACGACGATTTCATGGAATCTATGCTTCCCTGCTCTGTAAATACGAGTACCATTGCTTTCATATCTGAAACTTGACGCCACATCCTGCACATATTCTTTGGTGTTTTTTTTACACCAAGTTTTTTAATTTCTGTACCCACGTGGGACCACAGAAGTTGAACTTAGATGCACTTTAATGTTTCTTCTGTAACACAAGTGATCTCCGCTTCAGTGATATCAGGGTTGCTAATTCTGAGAGAGATTAAAAATTACAGAAACAGACTTAGAAGTGTGGTTTTTTTTTAATCCAAGAAGGAAAAAGGAAAAAAAAATAACTGAGTTGATTATCCAAGATCCGTTACTTTTTTTGGTTTTGTTTTTAATTTTGAAACATTTTCTCTTTTATAAGCAGTCTCATAATGGTAGCTGTACGCCCCTACAAGGGCACCGTGCCTAGTTTCTGGGGCCCACAGCTAAAACACGTAAATAACGCTTTTCAGTGGTAACCGGTTGAGAGTCCCACAAAGAAAATGAAAAAAGGTCACAAGTATAGAAATGGCCGAGAAAGCAATAATCTGAAATAGTGGCCGACATTCTGATGCTTTTAAACCCCGCAATTTAATCCATTTCATGCGAATACTAGGTCACTGCGCACAGCCAGGACCTCTGGCACGATTCTGCTTAGGCGATGCTAAACTATTTTGAGCCCCCCCCCCCCTCTCCCTAGGTCATATTGATTCGCCATTCTGATTTTGTCCACTACAAGGGACGTCTTCCGAGCCCCCTCCCCCACCCACACCCCCCGTAGTGACGCCCTCGCTGCACCGCCTCCCCCTCCTTTCTTTCTCTCTCTCTTTCTCTCTCTCTTTCTCTCTCTTTCTCTCTCTCTGTTTCTCTCTCTCTCTCTCTCTCTCACACACAGTACCAGAACACAGCCGTATCGCGCCAGATGTTTAAATCTGTGAGAGAGAATACGTTGAAATGTTGATTGAAAGTTTTGTTTTAAAAAAAAAAGTGTGTGAAATAGACTTCCTCATCAGTTTCTGGCATATTTTCTTATAGTATATCACTGGCTGTGTTTTCGTGATTCCTGTGAGATATTAAGACAGGCTGGGTCTCTACATTTTATAGCATCACTGGAAGGAATTGCTGGGTTGGTTTCCATTTTTAACTTTAAGATATTAACGAAAGTCAGACCTGTTGCATGGCCGTCGAGGTGGGTGTTGTATGGTGTTAGTGTCATTTTACTGTTAAACACACGAAGATGATGTAGTCACGACTGACTGGATCTCAAATTCAGAAAAGGTCAGGTGTTCATTTTTACACCTGAGATGATTGGCACTATAACAAAACAGCGTGCCGACATACAAAACAAGACACTGAGAAACAAACCAACTTACGACAGAACAGGTACAACATAACAGGCAGGACAAACAAAACAGCGCACGACAAACAGCCTACCAACAAACACAATAGATCACAACAAAACAAGGACAAACAAGACAGCACACGACAAAATATTGAAACCAACATACAAGGTCCAAAAATTAAGTAATGAGACTAATTCCATTAAAAATAAAATAAACAAAAGTTGAAGATATAACCTGTATTTTATTCAAAGTAAGCCCCTTGTGCATTGATACAGCGAGTGGCACGATCTAACAAACTCTGGAACGACCTCTGCAGTTCTTCTATTGTACGATCAACAGCATCATAAAATGACTCTGAAAATGCAATTTTATTTTCTTGGAGATAGCCTGAATTAAACAGACTTCTTCTTCAGCTTTCCGAGTCATTAAGGCTCATTGTTGCATATAAAGTTCGCCTTCATTCCTCTCTATTCCTAATCACCCTTCAGTTGGTGACACCAATTTCTTTTATATCTTCTTCTGTGTTATCTTTCAGTCTCTGCCTTTGTCACCCCGTGGTCTTATTTCCCTCATGTTTGTGCGTACATAATTTTCTTTTATCTATTCTCTTCCATTCTTTCTACATGGCCTAACCAGAATAATCTGTTCTAAGACATTTATAATTGCTTGGGATTTAAATACCCTGTTCCTCTCGTGTTCTTACTAGCTTTCCATTCTCCACTGTTGGTATCATTTATGGGCCCAAAGACTCTTCTTAGGAACTTGATCTCAAAGATCTGCAATTGTTGTTCATTTTGTTGTTGTTGTTGTTGTACTCCATGTTTCTGATCCATACACGATGTCTGGTCTTATTATAGTTTTGTAGATTGTTACTTTTGTGTTTTGGGACAGGACTGTGGATTTTAACAGATGTTGCAAGGCAAAGTATATTTTATTCCCTATCTGTACTCTGATTTTAATTTCCTCGCTTACTATGTTGCTTCTGTTGAAGGTTGTGCCTAGATATTTGTATGTTTATGCTTTCTTAATGATCATATCTCCAACATTTATATAATATGGATTATTCTGCCTCTGGTCTCTTGATATCTTCATATACTCTGTCTTATCTTTTAGTGCTACATCTTTCAGGTGTGTGCAGGTATTGATAACTTCTTGCACAGTTTCCCCCACTAGGTCAATGTCATCAGCATATCCTAGTATTTTTAGCTTGTTCTTCTGTACTGCTTTCTTCTTTCGCTTTTCTAAGTACCTTTTCTAGCACTAGGTTGAATAGTAATGGGGATAATGTATCACTTTGTTTTAAACCAGTTCTTATAGAGAAGGGTTCTGACTTTCTTCCTTAATATATTACTATATTTTGTGCTTCCTTCATGCATATTTTGGTCACATTCTTTATGGATATTCTCTCAAATTCTGTCATAATTTTCCATAAGCTGCTCCTATCTATGCTGTCATAAGCTTTCTTGAGGTCAGTGAAGATATTATGTACTTCTTTTCCATATTCCCAGTACTTTTCTGCTTCTTTGAAGTAGATAAAATATTTGGTTTACAGCTGATCTATTCTTCCTAAAACATGCTTTGTAGTCTCCCAGTATGTTCACGATGTATGATTTTAATATATTTAAAGGTATAATAGTATTTTGTAGCTTGTTTGTAGTAAGGATATTCCTCTGTTGTTTTCACACTTGCTCTTATCGCCTTCTTTTTTTTTTTGAAAACTGGGTTCAGTAATGATTCTTTCCATTCGCTACAGAGTTTTTCTTCTCTCCATATTTGTTGTGTTAGTGCACGTTTCCGTTCATGTAGATTTAGACCTACATGACGCACTTTGTCGGCGCTGTTTTGTCGTGCGCACTTTGTCGGCGCTATTTTGTCGTGCGCACTTTGTCGGCGCTGTTTCGTCGACGCTGTTTTATACGGCCACCAGGTTGATCAGGCATCTCGTGCTGGGATCGATCACCGACCTTGTTTAAGAGAATCACTAAGCACTTAGCTACTCAGGCGACCCAAGTAATGTTAGCTCTTAAACCTATACAACCCACCTTCTGTTTTATTGTTTGCTCGCCCCACTGCAGCTTTTGCCACCTGTCATCAGCGTGTGTAAAACTGTCAGCATTTAATGTTACTTTCTCTCACGTTTAGATTATTAAGTTGACTCTGCCTGCATTTTATGATAAAGTCTGTTTTACTCTTGTTGACCTCTTTAGCTTTGCTAGCCTTCTTTGCTTATACTGTAGCCAAGAGGGAGTTATATAGTTTCCGAAAATATCGCAAATATAAAATGTTTCGTTCTATCCCTTTTCAATAATGAGTTGTCTAGAGAGTGATTTTTTGTGTGTTTGCTTATTTATTGTTTTCATTTTTATCTTGTTCCTCAACATGGCTTGATTTTATCCGTAAAACTAGCTGCTGTGTTGCCTTTTCCGCTTTCTTTTTTTTTTTTCATTTTCTTTTTTTTAAAAATTGTATTGTTATTCTTTGTTATCATAACCTTTTGTAAAGCTGGCCCGCACTCGCTCATTAAACGCTAGTGATACTGCTACGAGACCATAGAACCTGCAACTGTTTCGTACTTAGACCTTTCGGCTGCCTGTCTCAGAGAGATATGTCTGAGGACTGTTTTTTTAATGAGACCTAGCGGAAAGAATTAAGTTAGGTCAGTTAATGGGCCTATATTGCTACAAGAATTAGATAGTGTTTAGGTTAGTTGATGGCCCTACATTGCTACAAGAACTAGACAGTGATTAGGTCAGTTAGCCCTATATTGCTACAAGAACTAGACAGTGATTAGGTCAGTTGATTGCCCTATATTGCTACAAGAATTAGACAGTGATTAGGTCAGTTGATGGCCCTACATTGCTACAAGAACTAGACAGTGATTAAGTTAGTTGATGGCCCTATATTGCTACAAGAATTAGACAGTGATTAGGTCAGTTGATGGGCCTATATTGCTACAAGAACTAGACAGTGATTAGGTCAGTTGATGGCCCTACATTGCTACAAGAACTAGACAGTGATTAGGTCAGTTGATGAATCTACATTGCTACAAGAATTAGACAGTGATTAGGTTAGTTGATGGGCCTATATTGCTACAAGAACTAGACAGTGATTAGGTCAGTTGATGAATCTACATTGCTACAAGAACTAGACAGTGATTAGGTTAGTTGATGGGCCTATATTGCTACAAGAACTAGACAGTGATTAGGTCAGTTGATGGCCCTACATTGCTACAAGAACTAGACAGTGATTAGGTCAGTTGATGAATCTACATTGCTACAAGAATTAGACAGTGATTAGATCAGTTGATGGCCCTACATTGCTACAAGAACTAGACAGTGATTAGGTCAGTTGATGAATCTACATTGCTACAAGAATTAGACAGTGATTAGGTCAGTTGATGGCCCTACATTGCTACAAGAATTAGACAGTGATTAGATCAGTTGATGGCCCTACATTGCTACAAGAATTAGACAGTGATTAGGTCAGTTGATGGCCCTACATTGCTACAAGAATTAGACAGTGATTAGATCAGTTGATGGCCCTACATTGCTACAAGAACTAGACAGTGATTAGGTCAGTTGATGAATCTACATTGCTACAAGAACTAGACAGTGATTAGGTCAGTTGATGGCCCTACATTGCTACAAGAACTAGACAGTGATTAGGTCAGTTGATGAATCTACATTGCTACAAGAATTAGACAGTGATTAGATCAGTTGATGGCCTTACATTGCTACAAGAACTAGACAGTGATTAGGTCAGTTGATGAATCTACATTGCTACAAGAATTAGACAGTGATTAGGTCAGTTGATGGCCCTACATTGCTACAAGAATTAGACAGTGATTAGATCAGTTGATGGCCCTACATTGCTACAAGAATTAGACAGTGATTAGGTCAGTTGATGGCCCTACATTGCTACAAGAATTAGACAGTGATTAGATCAGTTGATGGCCCTACATTGCTACAAGAACTAGACAGTGATTAGGTCAGTTGATGAATCTACATTGCTACAAGAACTAGACAGTGATTAGGTCAGTTGATGGCCCTACATTGCTACAAGAACTAGACAGTGATTAGGTCAGTTGATGAATCTACATTGCTACAAGAATTAGACAGTGATTAGATCAGTTGATGGCCTTACATTGCTACTATACTGTTAAAAAAAGAAACGCAACAAATACTATGTTGCGATTTAAATCGAAGTTTGCTGATCAGACAAGGGCAAATTGCCTGAAACGTTCATTTGGACATCAACTTCATGTGCTGATCTAAATTGTACTCAGCAGATGATTCATGAGCACAGAAAATTGACACTGGTCAAAACAACATTTTTGACAATAATTCATGACAGTTTCACGAGAATCCCGTGAAATTTACTGAACTACAAAACTCACTGACCATGTTATTGATTGCCTATAAAGGATCGACGCTCCTCGAATCAGTTCATTTGAAAATTCAATGCGCAAGTAAGGCTCATCTCACTACAGAACAACGACTCATCATCATCACTGGACGTTTACAGACTGGACGGTCACAAAGTGTAGTGGCCAGACAATTTAATTTGGTTAGAAGCACCAGTAGTCGCCTTTGGAGACAATTTCAAGAAACTGGCTCAGTTGCAGACCGGCCGCACAGTGGGAGACCCATGCCACAACTCCTGTCGAAGACCATTTCATACGGTTGCGTCAGCTCAGGAATCGATTTGCATCTGCGTCCTCAGCAGTCCAGTCAATGATAGCAGCTCGTCGAATATCAGATGAAACGGTCAGGAACTGGCTGCACGACGTTGGTCTTTGGGCTAGAATACCCTACAGATGTCCTGTTCTTACGGACCAGCATCGCCAGAATCGACTGCAGTGGGCGAACCAGCATCGTCAATGGACCGATGCGAATGATTGGAGATGGGTTTGGTTTAGTGATGAATCATTCTTTCTGCTCCGGCCATGAGGGCTACGCCCAGAACTGCGGGAATGAGGCTCCTCCACATGGTGGTGGAGGTATACTGGTGTGGGGGGACGATCAGCTTCATGGGAAGAAGTGACCTGGTGCAAATTGAAGGATGTCTGAACGCCCAACGATAGGTCGCTGAAATTATTCGTCCTCACGTCCTTCCACTTCTGGCTGCACTATGGTCGATTTTTCAGCAGGATAACGCTCGACTTCACCACCCAGTCCCTTGCTGATAACAACGTCCATACAATACCGTGGCCATCCATGTCAAGGAGATGTTGTTCTCTGATACAGGCCAGAGGAGGCCATATACCTTACTGAAACGGAGGCCTCAATCGCAAAAAATAAAAGTCCAAATCAAATTTAATGAACATCATTTCATTGTTAAAGTCTTAAAGTTTCTTCGTGCCAAGATTGAAACATTAATTCCGTAAAATAAAATTTTGATACGGGTTTGAAATGTGGTTTTCATTACGACTACAGTATTGTTGCGTTTTGTTTTTTTTGAACAGTATAGAATTAGACAATAATTAGGTCAGGTGATGGCCTTATATTGCTACTAGAATTAGACAATAATTAGGTCAGTTGATGGCCTTACATTGCTACAAGAATTAGACAACAATTAGGTCAGTTGATGGCCATACATTGCTACAAGAACTAGACAATAAATAGGTCAGTTGATGGCCTTACATGGCTACTAGAATTAGACAATAATTAGGTCAATTAATGGCCTTACATTGCTACTAGAATTAGACAATAATTAGGTCAGTTGATGGCCATACATTGCTACAAGAACTAGACAATAAATAGGTCAGTTGATGGCCTTACATGGCTACTAGAATTAGACAGTGTGTCCACAAACAACAGTGAGCATATCTTTTCTTAACTAAGAATGGTGCTCGAAAATAAGATTTAACTCCTCTATTCACACAAAGGTACAGGAGAGATCATCTGTCTGTCTGTACATGCGTCCGTCACATTTAATATACAGTATATGCATATCAATTAATATCTGTATCCTCTCCGTGTCAGTCCCTCCGCCTGTCCATCAATTTCTCCTTTCTTTCTACCTGTATTGCCTCTCTGTGTCCAATGTATAAACTTAAAGCGCTAATCCTCGCCGTGAAGTGAAGTAGATATTTCAAGATTTGGCTTGAGGTCCACCTAACGTTATGCTGACCGAGAGATAAACAGAAGCCTTCATCGCTAGCCTACTGGCTCTCTCATCATGCGGCCAGGTAACAACCGCTGGCTATCTCGTTTATCAACGTTCCCGTTTTGGCCCCGGGCATAACTTTCCTGTTTCTTGCCCTTATAAACACTGGAAACGTGTTTCTCTTAGTGTTTAAACTCGTCATCGTAAATACGCTAGATGACGAGTTCAGCGATAAGTGACGAGTTGAAACAGTAGCCAGCCTGGACTGTTTTGTTGTGTGAATACATCGGAAGGGGACGTGGGTGAGGTATGTACGAACTGAAGTTTCTTTCAATATTAGAATTACTGAAATGAATTAGGGGATTATAAGGTGAAAACTCGTAAGTGTAAGATTGTTCGGTCTGTCAGTCATTTGCATGTCCCTTGCTGAATAATAAAAGTTCTCCTGTAAGGCATCTCGGTTGTAAGCAAGATGCCCTGCTGCTGATGCATCCATTTGCAGATTATCAACGATGTCTTGCAGCCATCTTCGCCTTGGTCTTCCTCTCTTTCTTTTTCCCATTATGTACCCTTCCAAGACGGCCTTCTCCAGATTATCATGACGTTCAATATGTCCAAAATCTTTCAGTTTTCACTGTTTAATCCTTTTTAATAGTCATCCTTCTTCAATATTAAGTTCTTGTAGTATGGATTTATTTGTTCTTTTTATGTCCATGATATTTGAAGAACTCTTCTGTACCATTTACATTCAAAGCCATTTATGTGTTTGTCAGCTGTTTTGTTAACTCTTTCGATACCACTTAAAAAAAACACGGACGTTACATTTGTATCGATGCAGATGTTACATGGCCGAGCGGGTGTTTTCATATAAGGGGGTCCCTTTATAAAATTCATTGTAACAAACAAACTCCTTCATCAACACGTGTGTATCTCATATTAAAATAAGTGGAAATGAAAGAAGATTCCATAAATGAGTTATTTATCATTAAAAAAAAAAGAATAGGAAAAAAAAACAACTGTTCTGAAAAGATCGAACGATTTTTTGGCGCTAAAAATATTTTTTAGGGCTGAGCACTAAAATCAAAGTTTTACGTACCTGAAATGTGCCAGAATCCAATGCAGAATACTTATATCGGTATAGAAATATCGATAATTGCGGATGCTTTTGATATCCAATAAATCTAACAGGTCTACAGATGTGAAAAACACATTTAGTAAGCTAGGTCTAGTCGGTCAGTATGACCATTCTACCAACCAACCTCGAAAAAACTTGAAAAGTTTACACTCAAATCGATCCACTTCTTGATTTCCTTTCAACTCCGGCCTGACCGGATGCTAAACTAGCTTAACTTTGGAGTAGAAGAGTTCTGGTTGGCTAAATGAAAAGTTGCATCGAGTTTTCAACGAAACAAATCAGAAGCCTTATAGGGTGATAGGGTGGCCTGGGTTCCAATGTGAAAACAGCAACTGCCCTAAAGGGTAGCCTGGTATCGGAAGTGTTCAGGTCTCGCAGGCATATGTTGCGATGGGAAAGATGCATGCCCTTAAAAATCTTGTTTTGTAGTTCTTCTGTCTTTCCTCTCCACAGCTTCTTTAGTTGTAAGACACAGATAGATACACAACAGATTGTTAGATACATTCATGAACTATAACGTTATTTCAAACAAATGTTACTTAATTGCTTCTATACTGTTCATAGTTCGCTGTTTGTACACACGCGCGCATGCACACACGAGTGTGATCACAACGTAGCCTGAATTTTCTCACTTGAGTGAAATGTGCGAACGCGATTGAAAAGTCCTAATCGCTGTTCACCTTGACCCCAGCCATGTTCAGTGCAGGCCTGCCACCACTTCAGTTATGCCTGTAGTCCTCGAGAAAAATACCAGAGGTGATTGATAAGTTCGCGTCCTAATGTACAACGGTTTATTAGTGGAATACTTTTTTTTGGTTTTTTTTTTTGGCTTTTTCTCAACATAGTCCCCTTGCAAGTTTATTAACTTAGTCCAGTGATCCTGGAGCATACTGATCCCTTCTATGTAAAGGTCAACATCTTGTGCCAGTAGAAAGTGGTCTACAGCATGAATGATGTCATCACTTGAAGCAAATTTGTGACCACTGAGCTCCTTTTTGAGTTTCGTAAACAGGTAATAGTCCGAAGGGGGCAAATTTGGAGAACAAGGAAGATGTTCAAGAAGCTGGAAGCCGCATTCATGAATGGCAGCCATTTCCACCGCCGACTTGTGAACTGGAGCATTGTCTTACTGAAAGATGACTCCTCTCGTCAATTTCCCTCAACGCCTTTCCTTTAATTTGACCTGCAATTGCTTCATAAGATTAGCATAATAGGCCCCACTGACCGTTCTGCCCTTTTGAAGATAATCTACCAATAACACACCTTCTGAATCCCAAAAGATGGAAGCCATCACTTTGCCTACAGACCGAACCACCTTTGCTTTCTTTGGAGGTGGGGATCCATGATGTTCCCACTGCTTTGACTGTTCTTTGGTGTCTGGTTGAAAATAATTACCCCAAGTCTCATCCATAGTCACAAATTGCTGAAGAAACTTTTCAGGATCTACAGAAAAATGGCCAAGATTGTCTCTTGACATGTTGAGACGCTGTCGTTTGTGATCAGCTCATGGAGCAGAAACACTTGTCATTTGAAGATCAATGTGATTAATGGCATGAACACGTTGCTGGGAGATGCCCAACTCAGTAGAAATATACCGCTCAGTTAGTCGCCGATCTTCCATTATCATGTCATGGATTCTGCCAGTGGTTTCATTGTTAATTACCGTTCTTGGTCTTCCTGGACGGGGATGATCTTCCAGACTCTCCCTTCCATGTTTGAATTGAGCTGCCCATTTCTTCACTGTGCTGTAAGAAGGAGCACTCTCCCCTAGAGTCTCTGCCATATCCTCATGGATCTCCTTCGATTGTAAGCCCTTCATGCAGAGGTAGTGAATGATTGCTCGACGAGAAAATGTATGCGTTATCTCAATTTCTGCCACCCCTTACCACTTCAGTAGCCTGTTTAAAAAAAATTGGTTGCCGTTAATTTCTTGAAACTTTGTATTTAATCTTACATTAACCTGATCTACAAATGCACCTAATATCAACTGTGTGTTTCAAGTATTTGTACCTTAGGCCGCGAATTTATCAATCACCCCTCGTAAGTCCTCTGACTGACCCTGTAGCCAATTGTGAATGGGCTCTTTCATATTTTCGTATGTTCCGAACTTCTCACCTAGCGCCTCTTTGAGGGGTCCAGCACACATGATAATCATATGGTACGAGGTTGGCTCAATACGTTAGATGTGGAAGAGGCTTGAAAAGGGCATACTGGTGTTATAACGCGCCAGCACCGAGCAAACTGCGACGTTTTATACTGATTGCTAGTTTCAAATGATTCTCAAGCAGATCACAATATACTTCGCTGTTGATAGTGGTTCTTATAAGCATAATGTTCCAGGGCAGGCTCTTTACAGTCCCAGAAATCTGTGGGCATTAATTGTCCGGCAGATGGAACAGTGCAGAACTTCTTTGGTTTTAACGAGGAAGATATGTCGCCGCTCTTTGCTGCCTCGTTTTGTCTCTGGCTGGAAGTACCCAGCATTCGTTTCCAGTGATTACACGTTGTATGAAGCCATCCTCTTCAGCTTTTAAACGTTGCAAAAGAGTTTCACAAACATTCTCACGATGTTCTTTAAGATCGTGGATGAATTGTTTTGGTACCCACCTGGTGGAGACTTTTCCATGCTGCATCACTCTATAAGTTTAAAATGTGGATTGGGTTAGAAATGAGGTAATTTTCATTTTATTTGCACTTTTTCCCAAATCTCACTCTGAGCACTGAATCGCATTTGCCTGCGAGATCTGCCAGCACTGCTGTTGATGTGTTGTGGTGAAAGAGTTAACCGGTAACACTGAAGCCGGTGAATGTCATTTTATTCGTTAAAAGCTGCTAGTACTGACTTCGATGAGCAACTTCACTGAGCCACCTCGCTGAACAGCCTCACTAGGCAACCTCGCTGAGCAGCCTCACTAGGCAACCTCGCCGAACCACCTCACTGAGCCACCTCGCTGAGCAGCCTCACTGAGCAACCTCACTGAGCCACCTCGCTGAGCAGCCTCACTTGATATCCTCGCTGAGCAACCTCACTGAGCAGCCTCACCGAGCAACTAACTTTACTCTGATTTGATCAACAATTCATACTGTCGGTCACGGTAACAACAAATTCTGATTGTTTTTGCAAGGTTCAGCCTCAGCTCTTCAACTTCCATTTGGACTCCTATAGCGCCATGGAATAACACAGTCTCCGATCCTTTGCATATAGGGACTCTCATCCGTGAGGCTTTTATTCCCAGTCCAACCCTTTTGTATTCTTTCCTATATCTCTGGTCCCTGTTCCGCGGTGTCTTTCTCTCATGAAGTTCGCTAAATATAATTTGCTCGTGGGTACAACCGTAAACCGCACCTACACCATGCCCCGTCTTATCTGTGTCGTTTGTTGCTGAGTGTTGTTATAAGGAATGGAAATTTAACACGTTTCAAACAACTGTTATCTGCTTATTAATTGTAATAGAAAGTTATTGGCATAGAGAACGATACGAAGAAAGCCAATAGATGAACAGGAACTGAGGAGAAATATAATTTTACAGCTTGTATTGACAGCGTGAGGCCGGAAATGAAGTATGGCGTTTTTAAGTTTGTCTGTGACTCAAAAAACTCCATTCAGAATCAGCACTGCATACACACTACAGTTCAAAATCTGAGCTGAAGTGCACAGTTCCGCCTTAGTGGTATGTGATTGTTCTTTGAGCTTAGAATATATGAATATGTAAATCTGACGAGTAAACGTGGTTTCGTATGGCAGATTTCTCTGCGCCGAGATGACATCAAACAGTGTGACACAAGAGACAAGATCAGACTCCACTGACGTGAGAGTGGATTTACACTGGGTTTATTTGATATTTGTTTAAAGCCTGCAAGGGCTGGCTGTGGACGCAGACTTGGAAGATTATGGGATTAGACACTGGGATTTGAAGTTTCTCTGCTCTCGCTGAGGACTTGCAGAGTTGATGATAAAGTGTCTTTATGATCGACAGGTTTTCTTTCTTTTTAGAAACTGAAAATACAAAACAGAATAAGCTTTACTTTGTTTTGTGTGTGTGTGTGTGTGTTTTTTTTTTTTTTGCTTTTTTTTTCAATTCAGGTCGTTGGCCCTGTATTCTGTTTCTTTCAGATCTGTTTTCATTTCCTTCGGGTGGGGGGAGGCGGGTGCGATTAGGCATTCAGCGACCCATAGCTGATATGCTAACGTCAGGGTTAGCAAACCATAGCTGACTAAGACCCTGTCCCACTTTTCCATTGGCACCCATAGTAACAGGCCTAGCTTTGCTAACAGTGCAGGGATCGTCATAATCCATGTGGTGGTGGAGTTTGCTAAAGAAGCATTGCACACCCCCGGTTTTTAGCTGTATTCCGGTACTGAAAAAAGTAGCTGCCATAACCCTCTCCAACGCTGATACGATGATGTAGCCCGGCACCTCCACAGCTTCGGCTGCAAAGAACACCAGCTCGCAGTTACAGGGAGATAGCACAAGACAAGACAAGATCTTCTTCTTCAGACATTTTCAGACGCCGACTTGTATACTTTTGAAGGCGTTGGTGGTCATCTGGAGCACGTGGACAACCCTGTACGGTTTGTCCTGGACTGGTGTAACAGTTGGCCATGTTTGCCTTCTCTGTTGTTCATGTATTGGGCACTCCTGCAATATTTAGTTTGCTGTCATCTTATTCACATTTGTCAGTTGATCCTATTTTACATTTATTATTCAGATGGTATTTTAGCCTGTTGTGCCTTGTACTCAGTCTTAGGATGATGACGTGTTCTTCTTTGTTCAGCTGGTAGTAGATATAATTTTTTTAGTGGTCTGGGTGCTCTTTTTTCCATGTGTTCTTGTAGCTGAGATTTATCAGCGTTTTGGCCTCCTCAAATGATATGCTGGTGTCTTTTTTGTGGTAGGTTACATCCTTCTTTCGCCCGTGTCCCTGTTGTTTCGTTTCCGTGTATATCTCAAAGGGGTGCGACCCACTGCATTACTACTCTTTTAAACTGTGTGTGTGCAGCTGGTGCATTTCTTATCGTAGCTCATTGGCTTCTTTGTTTTTGTGGCTCTTTGGCGCTGTTATTTCTGACCTTTCGTGGGTGAGAAACACTATGTTTTCTTTGACATTTTGTTCTCTCATGACAGCTTCTGCTGCAGCTTTGAGGGCATCTGCCTCTGCTGGAGAATGTCCCTGTTGGTAGTGATATTTCTCTGTGATTTCCATTAGTTAGTTCAATGAGGAGCCCCTCCACCTCACCGCCATTTTCTGTTGCCTCTGTTTTTCTAAATTAGAGCTACCTTTCTTAAGTCTTCGCCAGGCTTGTGTAGGAGCCCCATAGCCTTTCTTCCACAGGCCGGATCTGTGCTCGGAAGTTTGAGTAGATTTTTGTAATAATGATTAGTTGTGCCATTTATCACGTGATCACCCCAGTTCCACGAGAGAATCTAAATCAGCAACATTCCCAGCAGATATCAAATTTTTAGGGGGCCATGCTTTCTTCTTCTTCGTTCACTTCTACCACCAAGACGCCCCGTGATCCTTCTGAATTTACTCCTGTGGTCCTCGATAGGTCCCGTGGTCCCCCTATGGTCCCCGATAGGACCACACGAGATCCACGAGAGGACCACAAGAAGTTCAGAGTATCGCAGGGCTTGAGCCTATATTCTTAGTGGGTCTCAGAAGCGAGAGTGCGTGACACCGTGGATTTCGTTGCACCAGTTTAATCTAGAGTTGGACTTTCTCACCGAAAAACCTCGACGTGTTTTGGATATCAGTATATCCCCGCTGGGTGAGAGGTGGTAGCCCACCCAGGCCAGAGTTGGACTTATCACCGGAAAACCCCGACGTGTTTTGGGATGCCCATGCATCCTCGCCGAGTGAGAGGTGGTTGCCCATCCAGTCCAGAGTTGGACTTTCTCACCGGAAAACCTCAGCGTGATTAGGATACACATACATCCCCGCCGAGTGAGAAGTGGTTGCCTATCTAGACTGCACTGGTCCAGTGTCTCCGACTTCAGCATTTTGTGGTTGTGGCCGATCCCCTTCCTAGTTGTGAGCAGGACGGAGCTTTTGTCCAGCAGGACGAATCCTCGCCACTAGTAAGTTTCACCCCTGGGTTGAGCCAGTTTAGGCATATTATCCCAATATGGGCGTGTTTAGGACGTGACCGACCTCTAGAGCGGAAGTACCATGACATGAGTAGCCATCAAGTTTTACCCCTGGTTTAAGCCAGTTTAGGCATATTTCACCAGTAGTGATATATATCTTACGTGGCCGGCCTCTAGAGCAGAGGTGCCGTGATATAAGTAGCTCTCGCCGCGAGACCACTAGACATACCGACTAAGCTTCACTTTATCCTTTCCATCACCTTTTCACATCGGCGCCGCACAGCAACCCTAATTTCTTTTTCGCATTTTCTTCATTGGCCGAGAGGAGTTTCACTCCACGCGTGGCATCCGAAGAATCTCGCCAGCAGTGTCTTAACTTCTGGGTTATGCCGTTTCAGGCATTTTGCCCGATATGAGTGCTCATAGAATGTGGCCGACCTCCAGACCAGAGGCCGTGATTTGAGCAGTCTTGACCTCTTTCTTTCACCTTTTCCAAAGTGGCGCCAAGCGGCAACCCCATTTGCATCTTTCTTCACTGGCCGAGAGGAGCCCCACTCCCCGCACGGCAGCTGAAGAATCTCGCCAGCAGCGGTAGATGAGTTACCAAATATGACTCTCATCTACCCGAAGCGTCTGGTTTTCAGGCACCAGATATTCGCCTTTGCCCCTTCTCCTGTCAGTTTAAACAGTTCTACCACGAGAAGGCCAGCAGAGGCTATTTGAATTGCACGCCTTGGAAACATTTCATTGGAGTGGAGAGCGTATTCTCCACACCACCTCCGGCTATAAAAGTCCTTAGAACCAGAGGTAATGCCAAAATTGATGTCAACATTTCAGAAACGTCATATTTATTTAAATGTCTGTTTCTCAATAATATTTCAGATAATAATAATAATAATACTAATAATAATAATAATAATTCATAAACAATAAAATAAAAATCAAAGAAACGATTTTCCTCTCCTGGCATTATCAGCGTATATCACATGCATCATTTTTGTGCTAAAGGACTTTTCAACACAAAGAAGAGAATCGCCGGAGCACGTTACTGATGTCCTCAGAAAAGCCAAGACTAGCCATAGCGATAGCAAAACAACATGTAGGGCTCATTAAATCAGATCAGATAGTGCCGTGTCTATAGGCGTAGACGGTCATCCCCCTCCATCTCGCTCGCTCTTCGGTGTCTGGAATCAAGTCGATTGCTGTTTTTTGTCTGCCAAACCACGCGATCAGGTCGTCCAGGTGTTCTCTGCCCTCTCCGAGTTTTGTCATGACCAGTTTTTCAAGATCTTCACGTGGTCTGCAGCGCACAAGAAACTTTCATTGTCTTTTCCTTATGTACGGCACTAGTTTGTTTTATTCTTTTGCCTGCTGTAATATTTCTTATTTTGCCAATTGGTTCTCCATGTTGTGCGAAGCATACTTCTTCAGAACCACGTTTCAACAGCCTTTGTTCTTCGTTCTGCTTGTTTGTTCATAGTCCATGTTCCACGAAGAAAAAAAGGTCGACCACTTGAAACTCTAAAGAGGGCATTGTTAGGAGAGGCCATTTTAGTTGAAAAGCTCGCCGAAAACAGGAAAACTTGGCAATCTGTCATGCGAGCCCTATGTGACGTTTAACGGCACGGGAAGGATGTAAAATGTTGTACTTGCGTAAAAATGAGTAAGTTGTATATAGCATCCTATCCTCGACGTGGATCTACTACCCAGGTCATGCCAGAGTCAAAGGCAGTGAGAAAGCGGATAAGCTGGTAGGTATCAACTCAGGGCACCCTAAAAATTGACAAGGAGGAGATTTCAAGAGCCACCTTAAATAGGCTACGTACGGAGGACGATAACGGGTTGAATGACAACAATCACATCACGAGGGTGATCGAAACTGGGGGAGGACGTTTTTTCCGAAAGAAGTGGTTTAGCCCGTGCTACCCACAACCAGCGTGTGACTGGCTCCACCAACAGGCCCACGCTTCAGTGGATGTTGGAACGGTGGACGGAGCACATGTGGAAATGCCCGGAGTAAGGGGAAGCCACTCTCTGATTTCAAACCTTAGAACTCTCTTTCTTTTTCTCAATGGAAGTTTTTGATTTGTTTATGTTTCCAAAAGCTGTCTTTGAAATTACTGTCCTGGTTCATGTTTCCACAGTGCTTCTGCTTTTGGTTGTTATGACTGTACATAAGTATTTATATCTGTTGATCTGCCTTAATATCTTCCCGTGTGCTATACTTCGGCATTCTGGTATTTTCTTTTTCTTAGATATCACCATTGCTTCTGTTTTAGTGGTGGTTAACCCTCTTTTGTGCTTTCTTCTGTGGTTTTCCTACTCTATCAGTAGAGTGCCTTAGGAAAACTAAAAAGTAGTCTGAGAACAAAATACATTCAGGTTTATAAGCCGTATTTGTTCATTTAATGGTCAAAACAAACGTCTAGATACTGTGTGTTGCTGTGGAGACAGATTCACCGAAGCAGAATATATTCTGCAATGGAAACGACGGTTATTGAAAGAGACTGATAACATATAGATATAAGCTGTCTTTTAGTTATAGAACTCTGAAAATTTTCATGTTATTAACATGTATTAGAGCGTCAGGAGTTTAATAGTGCCGAAACAATTGTCTGAAGAGGGGGGGGGGGGGTTACTTCCTCTGATGATCTGAAGGAGTTGTGTCGTTGTTCTGCTCCCTACAGTAGAGAGTTTCCTGCATATTCTTTTTTTTTTGTAGCTTTAACGTAAGAAGAAAAACACTTTTAGGAACTCTTACATGTCCAGTCTCATACAGAAGAGCCAGAAATACTGGAGACATCTAATATTTTAGTAATGGCCTTTTTTCTATCTCTTGAGCTGGAACAACCAACAGTTTAACATATTTTCTTCTTTTTTCTTAACTTTTCACTACCATCCCTCTTTTTGTGTGTGTGTGTGCATTCATCATAATTATACGCAATCTCATAACTTTTAAAATTTCTTGCAGCTTCAAGATAAGTCCTATACTTTTTTTTCTTCCACTTATGGTCTTAATGAAAATTAAGAACACATTTCTCGTAGTTTCATGCACTCGTTTATACCTCGTTGTGGTGGCGGTTTCTGAAAGTCTAGTCACCAGAAAGCTTAAGAACCTCAGGTCTTGATTATATAGTGTATTCTAATTGAACAACGATATACTGTAAGTCGACACTGAACAGGTCTTGTTCTAAGTCGACATTGGACAATGCCCTGTTCTAAGTCGACACTGAGCAGCGCCCTGTTTTATGCCGACATTGAACAATGCCTTGTTCTAAGTCGACATTGGGCAGTACCCTGTCCTAAGTCGACATTGGACAATGCCCTGTTCTAAGTCGACATTGGACGATGCCCTGTTCTAAGTCGACACTGAGCAGCGCCCTGTTTTATGCCGACATTGAACAATGCCTTGTTCTAAGTCGACATTGGGCAGTACCCTGTTCTAAGTCGACATTGGGCAGTACCCTATTCTAAGTCGACATTGAACAGTTCCCTGTTCTAAGTCGACATTGGGCAATACCCTGTTCTAAGTCGACATTGAACAATGCCCTGTTCTAAGCTAACATAATGCAGCGTCTGTTCTTAGTTTTTAAAAAAATGCCAGTTGTTCTTTTGTAGAAAAATAGTTTACTATTTTCTGTTCTGAAAGTGTAGTTGCTTAAAGTGTCTTTGCAGTTGTTCAGTGTCTCTTGACACTTTCCTAACACCCCTGTAGGATGGGTTTTGTCATCGTCAGCAGTTTATTTCCCGGAATTCACACCGCTGAGGAAGTTACTGGAAGAGATGAGGTATACAAGATTATTGAATGTTTACTGTCCATTATCCGTGGCAGAAATACAGATGAAGCCACTGACAGCAATTGTTGAGGAAAGACGCTGGCGGTGGTTGGGACATGTGCTCCGGATGACTGACGACTCACTACCAAAAATATCACTAAGATGGACACCACAGGGGAACAGAAATAAGGGTAGACCAAAGGAGACATGGAGAAGAACAACAGAGAAGATGTTGAGCAATAGAGGGCTCACCTGGGCAAGAGTTGAAAAAAAAAAGACAAAAGACAGGCGTTTGTGGAAAACCCTTTAGGAAGGACCATGTGCCTTGGACACTTAAGGTTCAGAGAGAGAGAGAGAGAGAGAGGGGGGGGGAGAGAGAGATTGTCCATTTGTGTTGTGTGTATGCACTCAAAAGAAGTGGAATAGCAAGGACGTCAACACTGGGATGCTTATCCTTAAAACACATATAAGTTTATCTCTAGTGAAAGTTCTTTGTTCTAGTTATGAAAGGAGACCCAAAGCTACTGGGATTGTAGAAAACGAGCCGGAGACTGCTATAGTTTGAGGGATGGGAATATTTTATAAGGGCATTTATTCTCGACTTAGCTAAGCTTTTTTTAAAACTAATGAGGAAACATCTCTAATGTCTGAGACCGAATATCAGAGCTTTGCATTAACGTCATAATTTTTCCCCTCTAGCTGAACTACGTACGAATGTGAAGCACAGACTAGTTCCTCTGGTAGTTCAAGTAACAGCTAACTTCTCACAGAAGTGTACTCGTAATTCTGCAGCCCCAGATACAAAGCTTTTGTGTGTTCTTATCAACATCTGTACTCGGCAGACAGGAACGAAATAAATAAGCGTTGAATAACTGAAGCGACATGGTGGACATTTTTTTTCTGTAGTTTTTAATCTTGGAGTGGCGGACCTTGGTCAGTCTAGGAGAACTTTGTTATGGATTTCGACTACTATTACGCGGAGACAGGAAACACGAAAACAACAACAACAACAACAGCAACAGCAACAACAACAAACAGTTGCAGCATTATCCAGCATGTATCTGGTGTCATCTCATCTCAGACCGTGTTGTCGCTATAAATTAGTTTCGGTGACAGCCAAGGTTCCTGTGCTATTGTTTAGCCCTGCCTGCTTGTAGCAAACCCTCAGATAAACCACCTGGATACAAGCCAAGGGCAGATTACTACTCCACAGAATATCTCTAACCAGAAATAAATCGAGAAAATTAAAGACACAACTGGAGGTGCATTAGTCTAGGACCTGGAATATGCCAAATGCCACGTGATTCGCGGAAACTGAAAACTGTTATTAATTAGAAAAAAGTAGAAGCTTCTAGGCTTCTGCAGGTTAATAGACTGAAGGAACTGAAAAAAAAAACCTGGAAGTTTTTGAGAAACTACTTAGACCTGTCCCACCTCTCTGTGGTACCCCCCCCCCCCAGTAACAGCCCTATCCTGGCACACGGGGCAGGAATCGCCATGGTCCCCATGGTGGTGGAGTCTGCTAAAGAAGCACTGCACACCCCCTGCTTTTTTACCTGTACTCCGGAACTGAAAAGTAGCTGCCATAACCCGCTCCCACCCGATACGATGCTGTGCCTCAACACCTCTACAGCATCGGCTGCAAAGAACAACAGCTTGCAGTTACAGGGAGTTCCTACAAGTATAACAAATGATGAGAATAACAAAGTACATTGTCGTGGCGGCATGAAAAAAGCATGAAGAAAATACGATTTGTAGCGAATATTAAAGTGATGGAAACAAATTCTCAAGAGAATGAAAGATAAATAATCTCATATACTAGTACATCAAAAGCGTTTCTACACGTCTATGCGCTTTCTGCTAGACTACTTCTTTTCCCGTCTAACTTTAATCATTTGATTACTTTGTCTGTACATAAAAAGAGGAGAAATAATCAGTAAAATGACTGTTCAGAAAACACTATTGCAGCAGTTTCCATTTTTTAATTCAAGTGATTCTTCTTTTTGAAATTCCTTTTTGGAATTTATTGTCATTCTAAATTCTGGAGATTTCTTGTGCATACTTATTTAGTAAAAGAAGACATGGGACTCAGAATCTACAGATAGAATATAAAAAGGGGCCATGTTTGTGTTTTATATAAATTATTGTAAAAAAAATCTTCACATGACCGAAGATCGGATAGGAAGTTGAGTGCGTAATAGATGTTCATATTCTTCAAAGGATGTTAATAAAGGACCTGTGACCATCTCACAGGACTGGAGTAAACTAGGTCTTCTATATCATCAGTTGTTCGCTCTTGTTTCCTTCATCATGACACGGTTGATCAACCATTTGACACCTCGCGTCCAACTTCACTCAGCCACGAGCAGTGTTTTTTTGGTCGTGAAATTAAAACAAAGACTCATTATTTATTTTAATTTCTTTTCTAGATGCAGCTCATCAAAACCACGACTTTATTGATGCTAAACATCTTCGGGAAGTTACAGTATATTTCCCTATTTAGTTTTCACAACTTTCAAACTGCACAACCCCTCTTCAAGACTAGTATGTTGTTGAGAACGGTAGCAAAACGTGTATCACCGGGTATGTTGAAACTGATACTGATAAGATTTTGAGAGCGGATATAAAATGTTTCTTTGCAAAGCCAGAAACTATGAAGAAATGTTTTAACTGGACTTTGTTGCTGGGTTGCCTAACTAGTTTTATTCATCGAAAATCAGGTTAATGTCATTATTTATTTTCTTCTTATTGGTAAGTGATCGTTTATTTTTGCCATCACTCCTTATCAGTAATGACATGGTTTATTTTGCCATCACTTATCAGTACTGCTGTCGTTTCTTTTATCATCACTCACCAGTAATTTCATTATTTATTTTATTTTGTCACCATAGTTAATTTATTATCACCTACCAGTAATGTCATTGTTTATTTTCTGTTCACTCACCAGTAATGTCACTGTTTATTTTCTGTTCACTCACCAATAATGTCACTGTTTATTTTCTGTTCACTCACCAGTAATGTCACTGTTTATTTTGTCATAATCTTCCAGTAATGTCATTGTTTATTTTGTTCTCGCCTGCCAGTAATATCATTGTTTATTTTGTTCTCGCCTGCCAGTAATGTCATTGTTTATTTTGTTCTCGCCTGCCAGTAATGTCATTGTTTATTTTGTTCTCGCCTGCCAGTAATGTCATTGTTTATTTTGTTCTCACAATAGTGTCATACGGGGAAGTTGCCCCTTCAACCCGGCGTGGGGAAAGTGATGGCGGACCAGTAGATAACACACTATCAGGAAATTACGGGGTGTTTGTTTGTTCCCACAGACACACAGATAACTCCCATGCTTCCTTTAGTTCAGCAATTTCTATATACTAGTTTCTATTCCAGAGTTCCTAGTTTCTGGTCCAGAGTTTCTAGTTTCTATTCCATAGTTTCTGCTTTGTGTTCCAGAGTTTCTAGTTTCTGTTCCAGAGTTTCTAGTTTCTGTTCCAGAGTTTCCAGTCCTATAAAGACTCGTGTCCTGTCTAGTTTCTTGTCTTTACGTGATCTTGTGTTGATCCTGAGTTCAACTGTGCGTGTAGTTTTGTTGATCATACGAATATCTGGATTTGCCGCGTATTTTTATTACTCGTATATCTGGGGTGCTTGAAGGCTACCAGGCGGTTAGTGTAGCCATGACTTCTGTTAATCACACCTACCTGCGCTTTAAAAAATATAGCGGGTACTTGTGAGAATCTCAAATAATAAGATTATTTAAAAAAAAACAATGTTTATAATATAATATAATAATATAATATAATAATATAATATAATATAATATAATATAGTATTGCTTAGGAAGATCGCTTCAAAGGCCTCTAAGAAGAGGCTGCAGATAACGACGGGTTCTAATCACAACGCTCAGGACAAGTCCGTAAGTACCCCAGATCTCCTCCTTGGAACGGAATTCTCAGCATAGATGCATGCACTCCGTGGTCCCAGTGAGAACTTTGATAAATGGAAGCGGCGGTGTTCGGAGCCAGAAATCTCTTCTTTCAATAGAGGGAGCCCTGTGAATAACAATTCAGCTGTTACCTGCTGATTTGACTGAAGATAAAGATACATGAGAAAGAAAACAGTGGATTTAAACAGAAATGTCGTGATGATAATCTTGTTTCTAATCAGACACTTCTGTCACACGTTGGATCGTCACATGATGGATGAGCATGAAAGATTTATGCACTCATTTAATAACTTTATTATTTAGTAATTTAGTAACTTCCCATTTAGTAACTGAAAAAAAACGTAAAATGTTTCTTTCTTTTTCACTGTTAATATCTTTTTCTTTTTTTTTTTGACAGTGCAGGTACATTTTTTTCAGGGCACTTATTGCTGTATTTGCAAAACTCCCCTGGGATTTGATGCAGTGCAAGTCTAGGTCACCAAGACCACAAAGAGAACTCGCTCACTCTGGACTTGTTTAATTTTCTAATCTCTCATTTGTGTAATCAAAAGTGCCAGAAACATGGCACAGAAAGCGAGTGTTCTGGGTCTATTTCTCGCAATCTGAATTACGAGGGCGAAGCGAGTCGGAAAATGTTTAGCTTTCCAATTGACAGAATTTTCAGGCAGTTTATTCTAAACTCTGTATTTTCCTTTAAAGCTTCAGTATATCAGGCATAAATATAGAAGCATACATACAAACACTGACACATAATACTTAACAAACGTCGCATACAGTCAGAGACGTCTGTATTTAGAAATAGCAGTCTGCCGCCGAAAGTTATGAAACATATTGATTTCTAAATACAGCCTCCAAAATGTATGTCAAGAAGTGGCTCAAGAGCAGCTGGCGCATGGAGTGCTAGGAAACCTGCATGACACTTAATAGCAGATGATCACGTGGTGCTCTTTTCCCCGTTCACCTGCTGGCAGTTCTGACCTACTCCCAGGGGTCTAGGACTGAAATTAAAGCGGAGGTTTGTATGTAACCTTCTTGCACTGACAGCCGTGTATGTAGCATAGTTTGGCGCGCCTTTCCTTGCAGGCAGACATTCGCCGTTTTCAAAATAAAATCAGTGTTCCTAAAGCCGAGTCAACTTCAGAGTAATGGCAGCGGGAATCGAACCTACTGCCTGAGGTTTGAAAACGTGCCTCACTATCGATTCCGCCACAGCATCACTCGTGTGTCACATCCTAGACTTGTCCTTATATTGGTAGATGTTTTAGGACTTCTTTTTTATGGTTGACAATTTGGGTTGTTGTGTAGTCGAAGCCGAGTAGATAATTTGTCAGGAGCACACTTTTTTTTTCTTTCGGTAAATTCCAGAGCGACGCAAGAGTAAGCTTCTCCTTAGACTCCACCCCATGGAGACAGCGCTGAGAAGTTAACCAGGATAGCAACAGTTTCTGCGAGCAGAACAGGATGCATACTTGTGATTCACTTGCTCCGAACATCGACCAGTCTCTTTCTCATTACAAGATGTCATTTATATTTTTTAGGATACCCAGAGTAGATATGATAAAGTTAGAAATACCAAGAATAGATAGGCTAAAGTTAGAAATACCACGAATAGATAGAATAAAGTTATAAATACCAAGAATAGATAGGCTAAAGTTAGAAATACTTAGAATAGATAGGCTAAAGTTAGAAATACCCATAATAGATCTGCTAAAGTTAAAAATACCCAGAATAGATCGATTAAAGTTAGAAATGCCCAGAATACACCGGCTAAAGTTAGAAATACCCAGCTGGAATAGACTGGATAAAGTTAGAAATACCCAGAATAGACTGGATAAAGCAAGGAATAACCAGAATAGACCGACTACACAAAGAAATATCCGTAACAGCGCGGATGAAGCAAGATATTCGGCACACATTTGTATATTCTTCATACAACAACAACAAATAAATTTACGAATACTTTGTTTACCATTTTGTCGACAGACGAACTGTGCGAAGTTTATTTTACGTCTAAATTGTGAACAGTGACATCTGACGTCAGTTTCTCTCAATACAGTGACGTAGAGCAATGGCTGAACATGTTCAGTCCCTGTAGAAACTATTCGGAAAAATGGCGGCCACGGAATTTTTTTTTCTAGGAAGGTGATAGTTAGTTTGTGTAATTTTTTTTTTCAGACTTGCAGTTACGAGCAAGAGGTAACTATTTTCTTTCAGTACGAGTAACCGGAAAGAAGGGAAAAAATTCTAGTCTTTTCCAACGTCTCTCTGCTACGGCGCCTTTTCGTCAAGTCACTTTAGTTTTCGTCGAATTTACCGCTGATGTTGCAATTTACTGTTATTGAAATGAATGAATTATGGGTCTTTTTTATGAGATAGTCACAGGGTTAACTTATCAGTCGTTTTAGTAGGCAAATTTCAGAGGAATGCAGTATATATATATATATATATAGGTGTCTGAGTGGCGAAGTGGTTAGTGCACTGGTCTCTCATGGCGAAGGCCGGGGGTTCGAATCCGGCCGGCGGCACCCCAGTCACCCAGCTGTAGAAATGGGTACCCGACTTCCTCTGGAGTTGGGGAAGGAAAAGGCATCCAGGCGTGATACTGACCATATCACCCTCTAGTGTGCTGACAGGTCAAGGAAAATATGGGCACTAACACCATATCCCTATGTGCCTCTAAGGCATGACAGGGTTACCCTATATAATATAATTACAGTATTGCTGTCCACAACACAAAAAGGAATGGAAAAACTAATTATGTCAGTCCGCAAGAACAGCGAAGAGCAGAACCTCTATCTTAATGCAAAGAAAACTAAATTGATGACAACTGACAAAACAAACAAGGCAACTGAAAATGTATCAATGAGGAAAAACTGGAAGAAGTGGAGAGTTTTGAATATCTTGGATCGCTACTAACTAATAATGGAGAATACAATGAGGGAAATTAAAAGGAGGACATCTATCGCTCTTCAGAAAGTAAAACAAATAAAGAATCTGTGGAGAGGAGCAGACAGAACCACAAAAATAAGATTTTTAAGGGCATGCATCTTTCCCATAGCAACATATGCCTGTGAGACCTGGACACTTAACAAAACAGCTGAGAAACACATAAATGCCTTTGAATGTAAATGCTACAGAAGAGTTCTCCAAATATCGTGGACACAAAAAAGAACAAATATATCTATACTACAAGAGCTTAATATTGAAGAAGGCTGGCTAGTGAAGAGGATTAAAGAGAGAAAACTGAAATATTTTGGACACATTAAACGTCATGATAATTTAGAGAAGACCGTATTGGAAGGATACATAATGGGAAACAGAAAAAGAGGAAGATCAAGACGAAGATGGCTGCAAGACATCGTTGACGATCTGGAAATGGATGCAACAGCAGCAGGCCATCTTGCTCACAACCGAGAGGCCTACAGGAGTGCTATTTGGGAGGCAAAGTTCCGCAAGGGACATGCAAATGAATGAATATATATAAAGGATACCAACAGTGGAGAATGGAAAGCTAGAGAGAACAGCTTATTTAAATCCCATTGAAACTGAACAGACTACGCTGGCTGTACCATGTAGAAAGAATGGAAGAGAACAGACAAGCGAAAATGATGTTTGTACAAGAGATGAAGGAAGCAAGACCAAGGGGTAGACCAAGACAGAGATGGAAAGACAACATGGAAGAGGATATAAAGGAAATTGGTGTCACCAACTGGAGAGAGAAGATTAGGAATGGAGGTGAACTTTCCCTGCAGCAATGAGCCTTAATGGCTCGGAAAGCTGAATAAGAAGAATACATATTAGCTAATCTTGTAATTAGCCTTGTTAAGTCACACACTAGAGATGCTCTTGTATTTGAAAACGTGGTTTAACGTCGTGTAGATGTTGAAGTACAGGCTCCGAGTCGGATTGCTTTTCTTTACCTGCTAGAGTTGGCCTAAAGAAACGGTTTTATAGGCAGACTTCATAACCACGAGGCCCACAGAAAAAGCCGCTTTTAACTAAGCAGTTTTAAACCAGTGAGAAGCAGGTAGAAGCTTACCTGTTCTCGAAGCTGTGGTATCAAAAGTGAGTACTTAGAACACCCTTTGGAGATAGAATGATCTCTTCACAAACTGCAGCTCGTTTACATATGTGACTCTGCCCTCTCTGGAACATGACTTTGCCCTCTCTCGAATATGACCTTGCCCTCTCTGGAATATGAACTTTCCCTTTCTCGAATGTGACTTTGCCCTCTCTCGAATATGACCTTGTCCTCTATCGATTGTGGCCTTGCCCTCTCTCAAATATGATCTTGCCCTCGCTAAAACGTTCCCTTCTTTCTATGTTTTTTTTAAAATGCTCCGAATGCTCTAGAACCAAGTACCTTGCTCTGCTGAACAGTGGTGATAATTGTCGGGGTTTTTTGCGTGTGAAAGATGATAATTATTTATGATTATCAGGATATTGATAAAAAACGATAATGACTGATGATAGTCAGGTTTTGGGGGCGAAAGTTAATAATGACTTGTGGCTGTTGAGAAAAAATTACTAAGGGCTCATGACTGTCGGGTTATTGGTGCAAGATGATGATAATGATAAAGTCCTCGTGTCCCCGCCTCCCCTAATTTCCCAGGGCTATAGAAGAAGACCATCTTGCAGGCCATCTTGCTCAGAACCGAGAGGCCTACAGGAGAGCTGTTTGGGAGGCAAAGTTCTGCAAGGGCAGAAGAATGAATGAATGAATGATAGAAGAAGATGGAAAGATGCCCATGTGGCCGAGCTTCACTACCAGGCTTCTCAGCAAACTCCAGCACGGCGATAAATGTGTCTCTCTCAACTTCGTTCTGCACCCAGTTATGATACAGCCTGTTCGGATACATCATGTATCCACGTAGCTCTTCACGAAAACGAGATAAGATTTTGGCCGACCAGAAATTCTGTCGTTTTTCGTTTCTTTTCAAATACGTTAAAACCGTTGTTTCTTCCTCGGACTGTTAATGTTCAGTCTCACCTGGAGAATATTTAGGAATATAAAGGCAGTAATGTTCTTAGAGGGAATCTCCCTATCATTAGAAACAGAATCGAGAATTCGTGTTTAGGCTGAAGCTTTTCCACACGGGTGTAACTTTATATCTCATGTAAACTATGAGAAGCGTGTAAACTATATGAGAAGCGTGTAAACTATATGAGAAGCGTGTAAACTATGAGAAGCGTGTAAACTATATGAGAAGACTGTAAACTATGAGAAGCGTGTAAACTATGAGAAGCGTGTAAACTATATGAGAAGCGTGTAAACTATATGAGAAGATTGTAAACTATGAGAAGCGTGTAAACTATATGAGAAGACTGTAAACTATGAGAAGCGTGTAAACTATATGAGAAGCGTGTAAACTATATGAGAAGCGTGTAAACTATGAGAAGCGTGTAAACTATATGAGAAGACTGTAAACTGTGAGAAGCGTGTAAACTATATGAGAAGACTGTAAACTATGAGAAGCGTGTAAACTATGAGAAGCGTGTAAACTATATGAGAAGCGTGTAAACTATATGAGAAGCGTGTAAACTATGAGAAGCGTGTAAACTATATGAGAAGACTGTAAACTATGAGAAGCGTGTAAACTATATGAGAAGTGTGTAAACTATATGAGAAGCGTGTAAACTATGAGAAGCGTGTAAGACACAACAGATTGAAAGCTACCGGAAAACAAGCAAGAACAACAACAACATTAAAACAACGACTTGTGATAAGAGCTCATTGATCGATCCTTATTTTTATAAGATAAGTCGCTAACTGTCGAAGACCGTTCTTGCCGTGGATCACTCTCTGTAGGAAGTAGACAAGAAAGATATATGGCCTTGAATTAGCAAGTCACAGACACAGATTTATAAATACAACCCTAATCCATAGACAAACAGAACTGAGAAAGAAAAAGATCTCCGGGCATTTATATATCGAATCTGTGAGTGGTTTTCAGGGACCGATAACCTTTAACTTCTAAACCAGAAACATTATTCTGGCGCTCCTCCAGTTAACGTTCTTAACATGCCTGTTTCTGTAGAGGGCGCTGCCTGGGGTTTGTAGTGCCTTGTCCAGGCGATTGACGGTAAAAGAGCACTTGGTTGTGGAAGCTCGGAGAGGTGCCAGAGATTTATCATGGGTGTTGTTTTAACCTTATATGAACCTGTTGGAGATTTTTAATACAAAAAAATATGAGCAGCGCATTCCAAAGGACATAATAAGAAATATATAGCGGTAGCTGAGAGACAGAGACAGAGACTGTTATACCCCTCATACTGGAAGTCTTGCATTGTCTGTACACTGATTACAGGATTGTCAGCTTACAGCAGGAAGTCTCTAGACCTTGCGGAGCCTTTCTGCTTTTTCTTTTGTAAGTAATCGGCAAGGGGGAAAACCCAGTGCAATTTTTTTTTAGAAGCTACAATCTCAGATTTCCAGTGTTTTTAAAGAAGTACTATTAACACATCTAATAAGTCTCTGCAGAATTTACCATATTCTGCAATGGATTTGCAAACCCCCCTTTTTAAAATCATGGTTTAAACTAACAATCTGCATCAGCTATAGAAACATACGAACCACTCAGTTCAGGTGCTTTTGGCATTATTTTTTTTTTTTTGCAGGTGACAATGGATAATGTAGTGCTCTTGTTCATCTTGTGCGTTGTAACACCAACTATTCTACCTTCACAAATCGCCTGGGACAATACGCAGGGGGTAAGTTCTGTCTGTGATATTTCATCAATGAATGTATTAAAACCTTTTTGTGGCAGACGTGTGATTGTTTCTTCCTGCCAGCATTAAAGAAGAATTGACTGGGATGCCTACTTGTTTTTTTTTACCAATTAGGATATATTAAATGGATTTATAAACTTACATCACACAATTCCATTTCATATCGCGACACGTGTTCTTTGATGTCCAAAGATGCCAAGCTGCATGTGCTTAGAGTTTTAACTAGGGTCACTTGACTGCTCCCAGGGAAAATAGAAAAGCGCCTCGTGATAAAAATATGACATACTTAAACCTCCACTATTCATACAAAACCAGCTTTATCCATTTCAACCATGAAAAGGGCAGTTATAAAATTCTAACCCCCCAGGGCATATATCCTAAACGGACTTAATTATTCGCCTGCATATACTCGAGCCCTATGTGACGTTTAACGGCACGGGAAGCATATAAGATATAAGATATACACTACTAAAATTAATAATTCCCCTGCATATACTCGAGCCCTATGTGACGTTTAACGGCACGGGAAGATATAAGATATACACTACTAAAATTAATAATTCCCCTGCATATACTCGAGCCCTATGTGACGTTTAACGGCACGGGAAGATATAAGATATAAGATATACACTACTAAAATTAATAATTCCCCTACATATACTCGAGCCCTATGTGACGTTTAACGGCACGGGAAGATATAAGATATAAGATATACACTACTAAAATTAATAATTCCCCTGCATATACTCGAGCCCTATGTGACGTTTAACGGCACGGGAAGATATAAGATATAAGATATACACTACTAAAATTAATAATTCCCCTGCATATACTTTTCTTCTTCTTCTTCTTCCGCTTTCCGAGCCATTAAGGCTCATTGCTGCAGATAAAGTTCGCCTCCTTTCCTCTCTATTCCTAATCTTCTTTCTCCAGTTGGTGGCACCAATTTCTTTTATATCGTCTTCTCATCTTTGTCTTGATCTACCCTTTGGTCTTGTTTCCCTCATCTCTTGTGCATATATCATTTTCGCCTCTCTCCCATTCTTTCTACATGCCCCAGCCAGCGTAGTCTGTTCAGTTTCAAGACATTTATAATTCGTTGAGATTTAAATAAGCTGTTCAGTTCAGTGTTCTTTCTAGCTCTCCATTCTCCACTGTCGGTATTCTTTATGGGACCATAGATTCTTCTTAGTATCTTGTTCTCAAAGATCTGCAATTGTTTTTCATCTTTCTATGTTGTACTCCATGTTTGTGATCCAGACACGACGGCTGGTCTTATTATAGTTTTGTAGATTGTTATTTTGGTGTTTTGGGACAAGATTTTGGATTTTAACAGTTGTTGCAAAGCAAAGTATATTTTATTCCCTATCTGTACTCTGCTTACTGTGATGCTTCTGTTGAAGGTTGTGCCTAGATATTTGTAAGTTTCTGCTTTCCTAATAATCATCTGTCCAACATTTATATAATCTGGGTCATTCTGCCTCTGGTCTCTTGATATCTTCATATACTCTGTCTTATCTTGGTTAATGGTCAAGCCCACTTTTAGTGCCACATCTCTCATGTGCATGCAGGTACTGATGACTTCTTGCAGTTTCCCACACCATGACGATGTCATCAGCGTACCCTAGTATTTTAGCTTGTTCTTCTTTCGCCTTTCCGATTACATTTTCTAATACTAGGTTGAATAGTAATGGAGATAATGTATCACCTTGTTCTAAACCAGTCTTTATAGAGAAGGTTTCTAACTTTCTTCCTTTATATATTACTATATTTTGTGCATCCTCCATACATGTTCTGGTCAGATTGATTAATTTATTAGGTATCTCAAATTCTTTCATAATTTTCCATAAGCTCCTCCTATCTATGCTGTCATAGGTTTTCTTGAAGTCAATGAAGATATTATATACACTACTAAAATTAATTATTCCCCTGCATATACAGTACACTGCTAAAAAGAAAAATAAAAGAACTTCCTCGCTCTCAGAATCTTTTCCCATTGTGTGACACCGTCCGGTTGGTTTTACTGTTGGTAAAAATCTTTCTTCCTAACCGTGACGCTGATTTATGTTTGTGTTTGTTTTCTTCGGCCACTTTTCCTGACAGATTTTCCTGCCTGTTTCCAAGCCTGTTTTTTTTTTTTTTTGTATGTGTGTATCTTGACACTGACCTGTTTTTAGTTTTACCTCTAAATCTCTTTATTTATGTCTCCTGTCTCTGTAAAGCGTGTTTGGCCTTCATCTTAGGGCCAGTCTTCCTTTCACTGAAAGTAGAGTCTTTATCTGATCGCTGTACTTAATCTTCGTTCAACCAACACTAGCTTCAGTGCTGCACGACAAATAGAAATGCCTGACAAATAAATTTCCTGATGAGGAAACATATCTACCGACATTTACGCTTCTCTGAATACAACAAACACAGACATGAATCCCCGACGACATTCTAATTAGTAAAGCCAGGTACCTCATGGACATGCAGCACTTCGTAAAGCTCTGATAGGCTGCATTTGTTTTCACAAGTCGCGGCTGCATTTGTTTTCACAAGTCGCGCAGGTTACAAATTCATCTGTGTCTGTCGCTTTAGTTTATGAAGAAGAAACGTTTCCAAATTTAACGAGTTTCTGTAACAACAACAACAGGGACGAGATGGTTTACACATAATAAATGGGAGAAGTCCCCACGAAACTGAAACTTTGTAACTGATGCATCTAAATCTTTCCTCCTTACCAAAATGGCTGAGAAACACATACGAGTAAATGCCTTTGAATGTAAATACTCCAGAAGAGTTATTCAGATCTTTACTACAAGAACTTAATATTGAAGAAGGTTGGCTAGTAAGGAAGATTAAACAGAGAAAACTTAAATATTTTGGATATATTAAACGTCATGATAATTTAGAGAAGACAGTCTTGGAAGGGTACGTAATGGGAAAAAGAAAGATAGGAAGACCAAGGCGAAGATGGCTGCAAGACATCGTTGATGATCTGCGAATGGACGCATCAGCAGCAGAGAATCTTACTTACAACTGAGATACCTACAGGAGAGCTATTATGGAGGCAATGTTCCACAAGGGACATGCAAATTAATGACCGAATGACTGACTGAGTTCATCAGTAATACTTCAGTCTGAGAAGAGTAAGAAAACAATACAAGTAAAAGGGCCTTTACTATTGTAAAGTATAGTATACCGTACTCTCTTCAGGCTTACATCAGTGACTGTATATTTCTGTTCGCACTTTTGGACAGTATGCACGAATATACAAGATTTTAAAAAAATAAACATTTGCCGGAATCAAAGCGTTTGTACCTTTTTTTTTTAAACTGAGCCTCAAATATAGTAGATCTTTCAACATTTGTGTCTGATTAGTCTTAATCCTCACATTTCATTGTAGCTTATCTGTATCCAGAGATTTATCTAAGAATAATTTAGATCTTGATAAAAAATGTAGTTTTTTTTAGCATGACTATTGTGGCTTTTGCTTGTCTGCTTCGGGGACTGTAAATCAAGTGCACTTAAAGGGCCTTCGGTGGTCTTCCTGTGTATGTCAGGGTAAAACTAGTTTACGTGCTGACGTTTATGTTCCCCATTCGGGTCAGCTGTCGCGTTTTGTATAGAGTAGAGTCCTGTACATGCAAGAGGTTGTAGTTCTCAAGTTTGATCAGTTTTTAATAATTCATTTACACCCCCCCCCCTCTTCTCTCTCTCTCTCCGTTTCTCTCTCACCTCTTATTCCCCCCCCCCCCCCCCCCCCCCGAGTATCAACAACTGAATTGTAAAAAACAAAACCATATATATCACACAGCCACCTGTGGACATAACAGATTTCTGTAATGTTGTATAATGTTGTGTATTGTATAGTGTTGTACAAAGATTAATAAAGAGATTACCAATAACCAGGCCCTCCCAGAGAAATTTCATAAGCCGGTACAAAACTTCATTCAACCCACAGCTTATGTTTCAACTACTTTGGTACCCCCTTCCTGCATCTGGTCCACCTTTAAAACAAGAGAACCTTCCGGGCCCTACAACAAAATACCAGCAGGACCCCTTCTCGGTGGCCCCGACAACAACTTCATAAATGTAATTCCTCTCAGAACTGATGCAAATAACTAAAATATTTCAGTAAAATTGTCTTCACAGGTGGCAAAGAAAGTTCAAGAGAGAAAAATAGAAAATAGGAAGCATCTACTTTGAACGCGACCTGAGCACACTTGAAAATGTTCCAGGATGGTTTTCAGAGTATTTATGGCAGCGTAGTCATGGGGTGCCTGTTAGAGAGGCAACGCTTCGCAAGGGGCATGCAAATGACTGATTGAGTCATGGGATGTTTTCTTATCCACTTTTTTGAGTAGGGTCATGCACGCTGCCAGCTTTCATCTTCTTGCATCTTACATCCTTCCCGTGCCGTTAGACGTCACACAGGGCTCGCATGGTGATTCGCCAAGTTTGCCTGTTTTCAGCGAGCTTTTCTACCAAGGGATTTAATACTTACTAAATTGGCCTCTCTTAACAATGTCCTCTTTAGAGTTTCATGTTGTCGACCAGCTTTCATAGTCTCTTATTTTTTTTTAATTGTCTGATATGTGGTTCTAAGGACTGTAAATGCGTCTCAAACAGCCTCTGGCAGTCAAGTCCAGCTCCTGGCCTTCCCGTGGCAGAACTGTTTAAATTGACAGGAGAAGGGGCGAGGGCGAATATCTGGCGCCTGAATACCAGATACTTAGGGTAGATGAGTGGCACGTTTGGTAGCTCATCTACCGCTGCTGGCGAGATTTTTCAGTTGCCGTGCGTGGAGCGGTGCTCCTCCCGGCCAATGAAGAAAGGTGCAAATGAGGTTGCCGCGCAGCATCACTGCGGAAAAGGTGGTAGAAAGGATAAAGCGAAGCAAACAATCAAATCACGGCACCTCTGGTCTGGAGGTCGGCCACGACCTGAGTGCAGTCATATCAGGTGAAATGCATGAACCGGCTTGTCCCAGAGGTTAAGACACTGCTGGCGAGACTCTTCGAATGCCGCGCGTGGAGTGAAGCTCCTCCCGGTCAAGGAAGAAATGCGGAAAAGAAATAAAGGTTGCTGTGCGGTGCCGATGGGAAAGGTGGTGGAAAGGATAAAGTGAAGCTTAATCGGTATGTCCAGTAGTATCGCTACGAGAGCTATACATACCACGGCACCTCTGCTCTAGAGGCCGGCCACGTCGGAAATACACCTACACTGGTGAAATATGCCTAAACCGGCACACACCAGGGGTGGAACTTGATGGCTAGACATGTCATGCCACCTCCGCTCTAGAGGTCGGTCACGCCTGTTATACACCCATACTGGTGAATTTTGCCTAAACCGGCTCACACCAGGGGCGAATCTTGAAGGCTATGCATGTCACAGTACCTCTGCTCTAGAGGTCGGTCTCGTCCCACACACGCCCATACTGGGATAATATGCCTAAACCGGCTCAACCCAGGGGTGGAAGTCACTAGTGGCGAGGATTCGTCCTCCTGGACAAAAGCTCCATCCTGGTCACAACTAGGAAGGGTAGCGGCCACGACCGCAAAATGCTGAAGTCGGAGACACTGGACCAAGGCAGTCTAGATAGGCAACCACCTCTCACCCGGCGGGGATGTTTGCGTATCCTAATGACGCTGAGGTTTTCCGGTGAGAAAGTCCAACTCTGGACTGGATGGGCAACCACCTCTCACCCGGTGGTGATACACGGGTATCTCAAAACACGTCGAGGTTTTCCGGTGAGAAGGTCCAACTCTGGCCTGGGTGGACTACCGCCTCTCACCCAGCGGGGATGCACTGATATCCTAAACACGTCGAGGTCTTCCGGTGAGAAAGTCCAACCCTAGACTAAACTGATGCAATGAAAACCACGGTGTCACGCAATCCTGCTTCTGAGACCCACCAAGAATACAGGCTAAAGCCCTGTGATACTCTGAACCCCTTGTGGTCCTCTCGTGGATCTCGTGTGGTCCTTTCGGGGACCACACAGGAGACCACGGTACCTAACGAGGACCACAGGCGTAAATTCAGTAGGATCACAATGTGGTTTTGGTGGTAGAAGCGAACGAAGAAGAAGAAGAAGTCTGATATGTCTTGGCCGGTACTGACAGTTCATTTTGATCTAGTGCTTTGTTTATGTGTAGTTTCAGCAAGCAGGACTGTTTCCTTTTTTTCAATCCGGCTAAACATATATTTCAGTGCCTGTAGTTTTGATCTGGAGTCATGAAGACTGCGGTTTCAGACGCCCGGCAGTACTTCCTTGTTTACACTGGCTGTCTATTTGCATAGTTTAGTTTTCACTGTTGCTTTCTTTGCTTGGCACTTAGTTATAAAATCTGCCCGAAGGTTTTTCTCATGTGTCTTCAAGTACTGTACATAGACGGCTTCATCTGAGCACGGCCTTCAAGGCAGATTTGCCTATACAAACATGCTTTTCGTGGCAAAGGTAGACGTGCATAGTTCATAGGTCACAGGCTTTAGAACTGTTTAGAGATGTCTTGTTGGTAGGTCTTCCTTCGTTTTCATCGTTGTTATTTCATCGTCTTCATAAAGAACTGATTTTCTTGGATGATAAATTAATTTTTTGTTCAATTCCTCTCATTTATGTGAAATGTGATTTGTTTTGCTTCGTCCCTCTAATGTTCAGCGATTTTGCTTCGTTTTTCCCAGTCTTGTAATAACGGTATTTGTACTTGTACTATCTCCCCGTAACTGCGAGCTGGTGTTCTTTGCAGCCGATGCTTTGGAGGTGTTGGGCTACATAATCGTATCAGCGTGGGAGCGGGTTATGGCAGCTACTTTTGTCAGTCCCGGAGTACAGCTAAAAAGCAGGGGGTGTGCAATGCTTCTTTAGCAGACTCCACCACCATGGGGACTATGGCGACCCCTGCCCCATTAGCCAGACTAGGCCTATTACTGGAGGTACCAACTGAGAGGTGGGACAGGGTCTTGGTCAGCTATGGTTCGCTAACCCTGACACTGGCATATCAGCTATGGGTCGTTGGTTGCTTCATCGGTAATATAAAATTAGTAATAAAAAATAGCAGTCTTCTTAATTTGTTTCTCAGAACGCTTCCACTGCGCCACAGGATGATAGTGTGGGTGAAATTAGCGTGTATTTTATTACATTTCATGGCACTTCTTCTTCTTCTTGTGTCTCGCAGGAACTGCGAGCTTTGATGTTCTTTACAGCCCACGCGGTGAAGGTGTTGAAGCACAGCACCGTGTCGGATTGGGTGCGGGTTATGATGGCCGTTTTTCAGTCCCTGTGTGAACCTAAAAGGCGGGGGGGGGGGGAGGGGAAGGGATACAGTATTTTTTAGCAATTTCCACAGCATCGGGGAGGGGGGAAGGGGGCAGGGTCTATAGCGATCCCAGCCCTGTTAGCCAAGCTAGGCCCTGCTGATGGGGTACGCTGACGGAGAATTTGGACAGGGTCTTGTTCGCCAGTCTTGACCCTAGTATGTCAGCCAAGGAATATCAAATCGGACAGGGTCTTAGCCTCCCCCAGACTTAAGATTACGAAAGAGTGTTTGTTGTTGTAAGCAGAGGTCAAGAACGCATCACGGGTATCAGTGTGTGTGTTCGTGGGGGGGGGGGGGGAAGTTGTGTTGTTTTCGATGCGTTTTTTAGGGTGGGGGAAAGAAGGGAGGAAGAGTATATTTTTAATAGAAAATTGCAAGATTGTTGGTGGTATTTTTGGGAATAGTAAAATTTACTCAGGAAAAGCAATTAGTTCAAGTAAAATGAATGTTTTTTTCCTTCTCTCGTCGTTATTGATAGGTTATAGCTTTGTACTTTTAACTTAGTACCTGATACAATATCCTAGTTAATGTTGTTATTGCTACTTTTTTGCTTTTTGTAAATTTATTTTATCTGCTTTAGCTATGGAAGCTGGTTGTCTTGTCGTTTAGACCAAGTCTTCATTGTTTTACCATCTCCAGTGATACTTCTGACTCGTTATCAGTGTCTTCTGTACATAACTCTTCTTTCAAGTACATCAGCTTGTGATACTTGTTAAAGTCTGTGGTGTTGACCTTTGTGTTAAAATTCACACCCTATCATAATTTTATATGAAATTCTTCCAGTTCAGATCTTGTTATTTTTGGAATGAAGCTTCCATGAGACAAAAAACAAAACAAAAAAGATTCATTCCATCATTTGGAAAATGATGACGATAAAGGTAGCTCAGTTATGTCATGGAGGCACCTAGAGAATGTGGTGTTGGTGTCCTTAATTTCATAGACCTGGCTCCAGAAGAACCAGGTACCCGTTATTGCAGCTCTGTGACTTTGGCGTCTCCAACCGCCTTCGAACCGCCGGCCTTCGCCATGAGAAACCAGTGCACAGTTCAGTTCGCCATTCAGGTGCCCGATGATGATGATGATGATATTTCGTGTGCTAGCAGGCAGTTAAGCCGATCCTGAAATTGTATAATCACCTAATTAACATTTTCGCTTGGCCGTGGTTGTGTTTCAGGGAGACAGGAGAGTGTCATGTGACTGGGGGCCCTGGACAGGATGGTCGGTCTGCTCTGAAACTTGTGGCTACGGGACGGCTTACAGGATACGGCAGTGCCACGCCCACCACTACAGGTTTGATCATGAACCTTCTTGTCATATATAAAAGTACTCTTACATATGTGGAAGGTTTAGTAACTGTTTATATGAGTGTATGTGGACATGTTGTTGTTGTTGAAGATCTATCTCCCTGGATCTACGAGCACCATGTTCTCTGCTGCCGGTGTGGTGAAGACGTTGAGGTACAGCATCGTATCGAATTGAGGGTGGGTGTACAATAGCAATTTCTTTGTTGTTTCTGTCAGCCCCTTAGTGGGGCTTTAGAAGCAGGGAGTGTGCAAGGCGTCTTTTAGCAGACCGCGCCGCCATGGGGACTATAATGATCCCTGCCCCGTAGGTCTGTTACTGGGGGGTGCGAGCGGAGAGGTGGGGGCAAGGTCTTGTTCGGCTATGGTTTGCCAACCCTGACACAAGCCAGATCGAACAGCCCCTTAACCTTCTATATATAGGTATAGTAGGATTTATATTTGTCCTTGTTTTGTATATGTATTCTCACAGCACACATACTTTCTGCTTGCGAAATCTAGTAAGATTTGTGACTTAATATAGAGCAGCACCCTTATATATTTCTCTCATTTACAGATATTTGCTTATTTATCTGATATGATTGCATTATTATATGATTTCTACATAAATGCTTTTTCTCATTCATTCATTTATTTAGTGTCATGCAGGTAAGCGTTGATGGTCGTGATTCTCCATTTTTATTTCTGATCAGATAATGTTACCTCTCGTCTCTTCCCCTCCTCCCCACTCGGCGAGTCCATTCTGGCAGATTTCTGTTAGTCACAATCATTTTATTTTCCCTTTCTCCAATTGATTCTCAAACATTTTTCTATAATGGTCAGCTAGATCTAGGGGGAAGACCTCTACCCATGCGACTAATTGCGTGATATTCAATTTTCCATACATTTACTAACGTCTCTGGTGCAGTGCAGTCCAAGTATGTTTCGACATACATGTATACATTTACATATTCTCCTTTTTCGGCTGCATCAGGTTTTCTAACATAAAGAATTTTTAAATGTCAGATTTTCTAATTTAAGGAACCCAAGGAGTCAGGTTTTCTAACTTAAGAAACTCTAACATGTCATGTTTTCTAACTTAATAAACTCTAATATGTCAGGTTTTCTAACTTAAGAAACTCTAACATGTCAGATTTTCTAACTTAACCTCTGATATCTCCAAAACTTTTGAACACCAAAAATCCTTATGATTTGAATTATTCAATGCACATTTTGAAATGCACTTTAAAAAAAATAAATAAACAGATATAAGCACTATAAGTAACTGCAGCAGAAACATGATGTGTTCTGCTGACCAAATATTTGAACAATCAGCACAAAAGAAATTGCTGAGTAGGATATTTTCTATTGTCCTATATTCCTTGTTGACATTTGATATATATCTGATTCAGTGCTATGTGCAAAACTGTAAAAGATCATTCAGGATACGATTTAAGAAGATAGATGGGTGTATGGTTCGGTTTTACAAAAGGATAGAAAGAGTGAGTAAACTGGGTAGAAATAAGAATGACAGAAAGCAAGATAAGTACATACAAATGGACATACAACAATCCAATATTTCGGCAAAAGCCTTTTTCAAGGTTCACATTAAAAAAAACACACACAACAGATAAAAATATGGAAAATGGATGAAAAATATATAGACTTGGTCTTTTGGCCTCCTCCTTGTAAGCAAGTCCAGCACAAAATGATATTTCGTTTATATGTACTCATCTTGCTTTCTGGCATTCTTATTTCTACCTATTTTCCTTACTCTTTCTATCCTTTTGTAAAACTGAACCGTACACTCATCTATTACCATTTGCTGGAACCAGTTTTACCGCAGTTGTCCTTTCCTATATGATACTATTTATGCAACCATTTCAGTCAAAAGTTTTAACTTTTTGAGTTACACATTATAGTTCGTAATAAAACGTCACACGAGAACAAACATTTACAGTTTTTCTTTTCTTCTCTCCCCTTGTTTATGTCCGCACCATTTCCCGGACATCCGTTTCCATGTTTTCTACATATGACTCTTTCCTACTGTAGCAGTTTCGGTTATTTCCTCCTGCGCTTGGCGTAGTGATACGATGGAAGTGCTTTGCCCCTGGTGCACTGACATTCTTCTCTGCTCTTTTGATTAGCTCACGTAGGAAGAACAAGTTTCTAAAGAACAAACAGAGCAGACAAGAAGAATAAAAAAAAAGGGAGTAGATTTATCTCTTTAGCGTCCCATGCCCCTCTTTATTTCCTCCATATTTATTTCCTAATTAACCTATCCATTATCTTATTGGACGGACTTGAACTGCCGCGCCTTGATTCCGCTGTGGAGATTTGTCGAGGTTTTTTTTTTTTTCCCTACATATTTTACAAGTGCACGTAGCGACATTACAAAAATATGACCTTTTGTCTCTAGGCACGTATGAAGTGCACTAAATCTGGTTAGTAGCATTGTTAGGCATGTAATGAGGGCACGGTGTTCTAAACTTGGTTAGTAGCATTGTTAGGCATGTAATGAGTGCACGGTGTGCTAAACTTGGTTAGTAGCGTATTTTGGCAAGTACTGAGTGCACGGTGTACTAAACTTGGTTGGTGGCGTATTTAGCTAGTATTAAGTGCAGAGTGTACTGATCTTAGTTAGTAGCGTCGTTGGGCGAGTACTTAGTGCACGGTGCACTAAACTTGGTTAACAGGGTCCGAACTTGCAAGAGAAATTTTATAAGCCGGTGCAAAAGTATTCTCTCCTTTCTACCCCCCCCCCCACCCAGCTTATCTGTTTTATCCACAACACCCCGTACCTCCCTTCAAGACCTCCAGGCTCACCCACTGAAACAGGGTCACGAAGCGATGCAGGTACTGAACTCTCTTTTCATGGTGTCTGAGCGGGGCCTTGGAGACGAAAGTAGTGGTAAACTATTTCTCCCACCATCCTTTCACCGTCCTTTTGATTAGCCATTCTGTTTTCATCCACAGTTTAAAACCCCCGATCCCCAGAGTAATATACTGGCTGCCACACCCCTTCTCCTTTTTTTTTTTTACTGGGCCCCTTGATGCACGTTTTTTTTATATGAGAAGTACAAAGGAAACTACGTTTGAGAAGGTTTCATTTTCCATATTCTTTTATTATCAATAAATAAATTACTGATTTATTTTCATGAAATTCGATAGCAGAAAGTCGAAAATACCAATTTATCTGTGTATGACACACATATCAAGAATATCATATTTGGAATAATTCTATACATGTACCTTCCTCGTAACTTGGACAATTCTTCGACCTTCACCCAGGCCTCGAGAACAGAGGGAAAGAAAAGATCGACAACTGTTCTTTCTCGCTGTGATAAACATATCTACTTTTTCTTTTCTTTTTTTCGACTCATCCGAAGAGTGGTAGTAATTATCTTTTACCTTTTGTGCGCGGGCTTTTCTGCTAACCTTCGTGTAAACAGTCTAGCCAAAAAAAAAAAAGTTAAGAGAAGCAGTCACTTGAAAGAAACAAGGTGAAAGTATCTGAGGAGTCTAATCAAGTAGCAGTGACTAATAAAAGGGTCAAGGGATTGATTCTACTAGGCACTCTAGAAACTTGAGAAGCATGACAGCCAGCGACGTCATCATGTGCAGGTCGAGGTGGGTGCACATGCTCCTCCACATATCTCGATCCTTGACATTTCTGAGTAGCTCTGCTGCGATGTCTCTCCATGCCGCAATGTCAGGCCTTCTAACATCTGCTCTCTCTCTTTCTCTCGGTCGTCCTCTGTCTCTCCTGCCTTCAGTTTTGCCCATTTTTTATGATTGTTCTCCGGTTTCTCTCTTCTCACCGCATGCCCCAGGAAAGATGATTGCATTTTCCTTATCTTTGTCATTATATTAAATTTTTCGTTAGCTTCTCTCTCTCTCTCTCTCTCTCTCTCTCTGAATCTTAAGTGCCCAGGGCACATGGGGCTTCCGCAAGGGTTTTCCACAAATGCCTGTCCTTTGCCTTTTTTTCTGCTCTTGCCCTGGTGAGCCCTCTATTGCTCCACATCCTTTCTGTTGTTCTTCTCCATGTCTCTTTTGGTCTACCCTTACTCCTGTTCCCCTGTGGTGTCCATCTTAGTGCTATTTTTGGCAGTGAGTTGTCAGTCATTCGGAGTACATATCCCAACCATCGCCAGTGTCTTTCCTCAATAATTGCTATCAGTGGCTTCATCTGCGTTTCTGCCAACAAGATGTTATTTCTTATAGTATTTGGCCAAAATATTAGCGTGTCTCAGACACTGCTTATTAGTTATCTTGGCTGTCCATGGGATCCTCATCATTCTTCCCAGGAACCACATCTCTGCTGCCTCCAATGACTTACTCATTAGCCTGCCAATAGTTCATGATTCTCATCCCCCAAAGACACTGCATATAGCTCTTTCATATCTTGACAGATAATTACACATAATTCTCATAGACATACAAGAAGAAAGCAACGATAGTTATTGTATCTGAAACGTAAAAGACCCTCATATAGTCCATACCTAATTGTTTACTGTGTGTATCTCTTGACAGACAGACAAGCAGTTCCGCCTGCCGGGGACCGCCCAGGCAGTATAAACTATGCATACTGAAGGTAAGCCACTTATTTGTTGTGCCGTCTTATGTAGTATTTGTTTTATGCTTATTTGCTTGGACTGGTTATGTGGGTGTTTGTTTCTGCGAACTGACTGTTCCAGAGAGAGTAAATCGTAAGTGAGCAATAAATGTTATCTGAACACCAGATCATCAGTCATGTATGCTAAAAGCATTATAACATAAATCAGTGGTTTCTAAACAATGGTCAAAGGACCATAAGCGGTCCTCGGAGCATTATCAGGTGGTCGGCGGCTGCCTTATCGATTCGCTATTAACTGTCACCTATTATATAAAAAAATTACGGGTTTATGGCATTTAAAGTAGTACATATAAGATGGTGGTTCACGGCTAATATTGCAGTATTACAAATAAGATGGTGGTCCACAACGTATACTACAATTGTACATATTAGATGGTGGTCCACAACTTATATTACAATATTACAAATAAGATGGTGCCCCACAACTTATATTACAATATTACACATAAGTTGGTGGTTCACAACTTATATTACTATATTACACATAAATTGGTGGTCCACATCTTATAATATTACACATAAGTTGGTGGTCCACAACTTATACAGTGCGTTCGGAGTATAACTGTGCACTAACCCAGTATCGATTCCGGTATCGTAGTGATATCTTAATGACTGCGGTATCTAGCCACTTGCGTACCGTTAGTATGTTGAAGCAACAGGGCATTAGTAAGCTTGGGCCACTTTTTTAGGATGAGTCTTGATAAGCCAGTGGTTCATACATGATAAATCATGGCTATGGCACTGAGATAAAGAGGACATTCCAGAAGAATACGGGTCCATGAATGTATGGAAACATTACACAAATACAACTTATGAACTTGTAGACGCCAGAATACGCTTGGAATTTTGTCACTTCTTTGTGTCTTTTTAAGTCCAAGAATCATTCTGATGTTAGTTTTATACAGTAGAAAAAGTACAAATTTTATCATATAAAACCTTGGCAGTCATTGTTAAGAGAGGTCAAATTAATAGGCATAAAGTCCCTCTAAGAGTTTGAAAAGCTCGCCGAAAACAGGAAAAATTGGCAAACTACCTTGCGAGCCCTATGTGACGTTTAACGGCATGGGAAGATATAAGATATAAGAAGTCTTATGCAGTAGATAAAAGTACAAATTTTATCATATAAAACCTTGGCAGTCTTATACAGTAGAAAAAAGTACAAATTTTATCATAAAAAAAGGTTGGCAAGGAAATCCTAAAACAGGCAGCCAGTCCGGACAACCTTCGGTGCAAAAAATAAAGACAGAATAAGCTCTGAGGTCGCTTCTAACTTTGTTATCAAAACAGAAGATTAACAAAAGCGTTAACGGCTAACGTATGACTTCTTTGCTGACTTTTCAAAATGAGATTAACAGGTAATATTAATTGACATAATGAAGAAAAAGCTTCCGAGAAAATAGCTTCGCTGACAAGATATTCTGTCGACTACTTAAACCTACCTACGCAGGAATCGATTCACGCGGGCACAGTGACTGAGTATAAAGTATCTGTATACTGTATTTAGTTGTTTACTGAAAGGTAGCAGGGATCGTTGACTGATATCTGAAGCAGTAGAATATATCTGTCTGTTTCAATAGCCACTGTCAGTTGAAGTTGGAAAATTTTACTTTCACAAAATTATTATTGAGTTTCTGGCATTTAACGCTATTTCCTTCTCAGCAATGCCATGGTTTCTTGTACTGCTGCTGTTACTACTACTGCGATTACTACTGTTCTATCAGCTGCTGCTGCTGCTGCTACTAGTACTACTACTACTACCACTACAGCTGCTACTGCTATTACAACTACTGCAACTACTGCAACTGCTGCTGCTGCTGCTACTACTGCTACTACTGCTACAACTGCTTCTACTACTACAACTGCTTCTACTACTACAACTGCTACTACTACTACAACCACTACTACTGCTTCTACTACTACAACTGCTTCTACTACTACAACTGCTACTACTACTACTACAACCACTACTACTACAACTGCTGATACTACTACTACTATTGCTACTACAGCTACTACTACGACTATTACTACTATTACTGCTACTACTACTACTACTACTACTGCCACAATTACTACTACCACCACCATTACTGCTACAATTACTACTACTGACACCACTACATACGTTTTATTACTATAACTTTTACAATTACTATCATTTATACGAGTGCTATTATCTGCCTGGATAAACGTTTCTTCTGTTACTAGCTGCTATAGACAACGCCTTCCAGATTAATGCTTCAACATTAGTATTTAAATGTATTTGAGTTTTGTCATTTGATATTATCCCAATGTTTCCAACTTTAGAACTGCACAGATGACCAGTCTGATTACAGGACGAGAGAATGTGCCAAGCACAACAATATCTATTACGGTCACCACAGATACTCATGGATACCTTATATCAACAGTAAGTTCTGATCCCATAGTTCTTTTCCTCTTAAAGTGGATTTTGATAGTGATGGAGTTAATGGCAGCTACAGAGTAATAAGACGGCCTGGTTGGCCGAGTGGTTAGCGCTCGGTTTACTAATCCGGTGGTACCGGGTTCAGTCCCAGAAGTGGGATTTTTTTCTGGTGTCCACCCAGCCTCTAAAAATGGGTACCAGAGAAATCTGGGAAGGTAAAGCGGTCAGGCGTGATACTGACCACATCAGACTTTTCATGTGCCGAAGGTCACGGAAAATACGGGCCTAACATCGTATTCCCCAGTATGCCTTAATGGCATGGGAACAGGGAATCTTACCTTTTTACTGAACACTAAACAACTTCTGTCATGGCTGATTCTATCACTATTTGCTCGGCCATAATGGACCATAGCAACAGTAAGCTGTGCTTTTTGTTGTTAATGTCAGTCCATGACCTAGTCCATCTCCAATGGCGCCGAGCTTTGTCAATGAACGTTGTAGGCTGTTTTTTTTTAAAATTAATCATCCATTTTCTTTAATGCATGCTGTATCTGAGCTCTGATGAAGATTTCTCCGTGGAAATGTAAGTCAGTCTTGGAACTGCTGTATAATACTTTTATAAGCTGAGCGCTGATGAAAAAATAACAGAACATTTAACATTTTTATTGTTGTTGTTGTATAAATTGTTACAAGACATTTCATGCTCTTGCAAGAAATTTTATTACATTCTGTTATCGCTGCTGTTGTCCTAAGACATTCAAGTTTGCATTGGACGCTGTAACGATCTTAAAATACAAGTGTCAAGTAGGATAGGGAGTGGGTTCTAGTAGCCTTCTTAAATTGTCTGAGTGGACCCAATAAGGTTTCTCTGTAGGCTCCATCACTATGGGGAACACATTTGAGCCGTAATTTTTTTAAAACGGCCTGAAGATGACCAACAGCCTGTGTTTGGAGTGTGGCGTTTTGAGATGGCATGTCGGTTTGACCAGTGCTTTCTCCCTGGTCCAGATGAATGCGTGACTTTTCTGTTGTGGTCATCTTGTACTATGAAGTTTTTGTCTGGTACACTTGTGATTGTTTATGTTGCTACCTGTAGTGTTTCTTCCTTTGCTCTCCTTCCAAGGCCAAGCACCGTGCGAACTGTCGTGCAAGTCTCTCGGTTTTGGATATTACGCTCGCTTTCACAAGACAGTGGCTGACTTCGTCGTCTGTAACGACGAGAACACCGCAGTTTGTATACAAGGACAATGTGTGGTGAGTAAGGCCTAGCTTCCTTTTAAGCACTGAACTGTGTAACTGACTCTGACAGTTGAGCGGGCAGTGAGGCGTGCCGTTTTAAGGCTTACATAAGGTGAAAGCCTTCATTTTTTTCTAAAACCTGGCGTGCAGTGGGACACAGGATCCGAGGCGACAACGGTTACAAGGATAAAGTAGCCGTTATTTCAGCGCACCACGTGTTAAGTCCGCTGCCCTACCTGCAAGTGATGTACAGGTAACAGATCTGGCCAGTGAACTGTTCTGCCTGGTGGTTGAGTCTGTTGCCAGGTCAGTTTTTAATCTGCTCCCAAAAATACGACAAAATAACTTCTCTTTCTCTCTTCCCCCCCCCCCTAGTGTCGGGATCTGTTCCCAAAAGGTCGCAGCTAGAGGGAGACATAAATACAGCAATACCACGTCATATGTACACAGCAACACCCCGTTATATGGAGGCAGCAACACCCCATTATATATACACAGCAACACCACGTTATATGTACACAACAACGCCACGTTATATGTACACAGCAACACCCCGTTATATGTACACAGCAACACCCCGTTATATGGAGGCAGCAACACCCCATTATATATACACAGCAACACCCCATTATATATACACAGCAACACCCCATTATATATACACAGCAACACCACGTTATATGTACACAGCAACACCCCGTTATATGGAGGCAGCAACACCCCATTATATATACACAGCAACACCACGTTATATATACACAGCAACACCCCGTTATATGTACACAGCAACACCCCGTTATATGTACACAGCAACACCCCGTTATATGTACACTGCAACACCCCGTTATATGTACACTGCAACACCACGTTATATGTACACAACAACGCCACGTTATATGTACACAGCAACACCCCGTTATATGTACACAGCAACACCCCGTTATATGTACACAACAACGCCACGTTATATGTACACAGCAACACCACGTTATATGGAGGCAGCAACACCCCATTATATATACACAGCAACACCACGTTATATGTACACAACAACGCCACGTTATATGTACACAGCAACACCACGTCATATGTACACAGCAACACCCCGTCATATGTACACAGCAACACCACAGCGCTTTGCACTGAAAATCAAGTGCGCCCCGAGGTTTCTCTAGGAAAGTAAAGACAGGGAAGACAGGTTCCAGTCTCGTCACCTCACACTGCTGTACATTAGAAATATGAAGACAGTAAAACTTCACACCCCAGCTTCATATAAACACCTTAGGATATTTTTATTTACAAATATAGAGAGCATATATTTAATTATTATTTCAAATAAAAGGAAAATGTTTTTTAAATGTATTTCTTGTAACGAACAGTAAGTAATATGTAAGTGACGAAATGAAAAGAACGGGGATACACATTTTGGGAATCTGCGAACATCGATGGAAAGGATCAGGACACTTCAAGAGCGAGAATGATAATATCTTTATATACTCTGGTGGAGAATTAGAAGAAAAGAGTAGAGTGGCTTTTTACTTGGACAAATCAACATCAAAAGCATTACTAGGTTACAATCCAGTAAGTGATAGAATTCTCAATATCAGACTTAAGGGCACTCCTAGAAATGTAACAATCACCCAGATATAAGCACCTAAATCAGCAGCAGAAGAAGAGGAAGTAGAAGACTTTTAGAACACACTGCAAACGACGATAGACCAGGTACAGAAAAATTATATTGTATTAATAATGGGAGATTTTAATGCAAAGATTGGTACAGAAAGAGCAGAAGACGAAGGATATGTTGTGGGGAAATTTAGCATAGGACATAGAAGTGGGGAAGGTGACAATCTAGTGGCATTTTGCATGGAAAATTAGCTAATGATCTCTAACACACTTTTTAAACAACATACAAGAAGACTTTACACATGGGTATCACCTGATGGGAAAACCAAGAATCAAATAGATTACATTTTAGTGCAAAGAAGATGGGGATCAAGTATAATATCGGCAAAAACTTTACCAGGTGCTGATCGTGACACGGACCATGAGTTATTAATAGCAGACATGAAGATAAAGATAAAAAAAGGCAGTTATGGATCAAGACCACTCCACTTTGATCTTACAAAAACACCAGAACAGTACGGTATCGACATGAAGAACCGTTTCGAAATCCTGATGGCTGTACAGGAGGAGATGACACTAGATGATTTGGCTACGCAAGCCAGAGATATCTTAATAACAACAGCTAAAGATGTGGTTCCAGTAAAGAAAACACAACAAAGTGGATGGATTACAGCAGGCACACTAGAACTGATAAAACAACGTAGAGAAATGAAGACGCAATGGAAAGTAACAAACAACAAAGAGGAATATAAATCTTTAACAAAAGAAGTACGAAGAAACATAAGGAAAGACACACACACACAAAAACAATGCAAACAAGATTATTGTGAAAGAATAGAAGGACATCAGAAGTGTGGAAGAGATGGTGAAATGTAAAAAAAAATGAAGACATTGACGAGAAATGTCACACCTAAGCTAAATGTAATTTGTGACAAGATGGTGAATGCCTTGACAGAGACAGAGGAAATTCTAGAAAGATGGAAGGAATATTGCAGAGGAATGTATGAAACAACTGGCTGTGAAAGTAAAAATCAGCAGTATTACTGGAGGAGAAAGAACCAGAGCCAACAACTGAAGTATTATAGGCAATAAAGAATCTAAAAAATGCTAAATCACCAGGATGTGATGAGATAACAGCTGAACTTATTAAAAGAGGAAAGGAATGTGCAACAATCTATCATGCACTATGTAAAAAGATATGGCATTCAGGTATTTGGCCAAAAGAATGGAAAAGAACTATATTCATACCACTGCCAGAAAAGGGCAACTTGAAATTTTGCACAAACTACATAAATGTTGTCCTGATTAGTCATGCCAATATAAATTCTGTTAAAAATCATAATGGGTAGACTTCGTAAGAAAATAGAAGAAGCTAATATGGTCCAAACTGGTTTCAGGCAAGGAAGTGGATCAAGAGATCATATATTCAATATAAGATTAATAATAGAGAAATGCAGAGAGTTTAATGTGAATCTATATTTATCATTTATAGACTACTCAAAGGCATTTGATTGTGTACAACACTAGAAACTTTCGGAAATAATGGGAAAAATGGAATTTCCAACACATTTGATACAATTAACATCACTGTTGTATTTACACCAACAGGCAGCAGTAAGAATAAGTGGTGTAACAACAACTTGGTTTGACATAAAACAAGGGGTCTGTCAGGGGTGCATGCTGTCGCCTTACTTATTTAACTTGTATACTGAAAATATAATGAGGAATGTTAGAGAAGATGTAGACAATGAATATTACGTTGCCATAACATTTGGAGGTTATGAAATACTAGAGATTAGATATGCTGATGACGCAGTATTACTGTCCACAACACAAAAAGGAATGGAAAAAACTAATTATGTCAGTCCGTAATAACAGCGAAGAGCAAAACCTCTGTCCTAATGTGAAGAAAACTAAATTGATGACAAATTACAAAACAAACAAGGCAGCTGAAATATGTATCAATGAGGAAAAATTGGAAGAAGTGGAGATTTTTTAATATCTTGGATCACTATTAACTAATAATGGAGATACACTGAGGGAAAGTAAAAGTAGGACATCTATCGCTCTTCAGAAAGTAAAACAACTAAAGAATCTGTGGATAGGAACATACAGAACTACAAAAATAAGATTTTTAAGGGCATGCATCTTTCCTATCGCAACATATCCCTGTGAGACCTGGAAACTTAACAAAACAGCTGAGAAATGCATAAATGCCTTTGAATGTAAATGCTATAGAAGAGTTCTTCAAATAACATGGACACAAAAAAGAACAAATATATCCATACTATAAGAACTTAATAGTGAAAAAGGCAGGCTAGTAAAGAGGATTAAAGAGAGAAAACTGAAATATTTCGGACACATTAAAAGTCATGGTAATCTAGAGAAGACCGTCTTGGAAGGGTACATAATGGGAAAATGAAAGAGAGGAAGACCAAGGCGAAGATGGCTGCAAGACCTAGTTGATGATCTGCAAATGGCAGGCCATCTTGCTCACAACCGAGAGGCCTACAGGAGTGCTGTTAGGGAGGCAAAATTCCACAAGGGACATGCAAATGAATGAATGAAGTAATATATGTATATACATATATATATATATATATATATATATATATATATATACATCAAAAGTAAATTATATATTTATATATACAATTTACTTGTGATTTTCAAAATTTTTCAGATTTCGGAAATAAGTACTGTATATTTCGGACATTTTCAACCTTTGACGAGGCTGAAAAGCTCGCCGAAAACAGGAAAACTTTGTGAACTAATATGCGAGCCTTATGTGACGTTTAAACGGCACGGGAAGGCCGTAAGATGTAAGATTCAAACTCAAACTTTACAGAAATGGCATCTCCGTAAAGGATATAAAACAAGATGTAAATAAACCTTCAGATATTCACCAATTCCAGCAATTCTTTTTACAGTGTTTACCCAAAGGCAAAACTACTACTACTACTACTACTACTACTACTACTAAGAGAGTACTAACTACTGACTCTTTGTGTTCCATGACTACAGTTCATGTTATCAAAGCAGCTTTTTCATCTTGACTTCCTTGTGTTGTCGAGTACTCTCTTCGGGAAATCCAGTGCATCGATCAGCTACAAACACTTAACCCTGCCCGTACTGACGCAAATACATTTCCTCTCCTTCATTCTAACAAATTACGTATTAAAAGCTGCTTTTAATCTGGTACCTTTCGTCCTCAAGATGGTGGGTTTATGAGGCACGATCTGATTTATCACAGGTCCTTTTTTTTTTACAAGGAATACGGTGTTAAGTAGTGTTATTTGGCGACACATCAAGAGCAATGTCAGAGAAACTGGGTATTTTATGCGAAGTTGCCGTGTACAGAGTAGGAGAGGGATAGTGGGAAACAGCACAGTTTTCTTTTACTTCAATTTCTGTGTTAAATAGTTCTTCTTCTTCTTCTTCTTCCCTCCTTCATTTCTGTTCCCCTCTCTCACTGTTTTCGTCTCTATTCCCCACTCTCATTGTTTTCATTTCTGTCGTTGTTTTTACTTCTTTTACCCTCTCTCATTGTTTTAATTTCTGTTCCCCTCTCTCATTGTTTTAATTTCTGTTCCCTTCTCTCATTGTTTTAATTTCTGTTCCCCTCTCTCATTGTTTTCACTTCTGTTCCCCTCTCTCATTGTTTTCACTTCTGTTCTCCTCTCTCGTTGTTTTCACTTCTGTTCTCCTCTCTCGTTGTTTTCACTTCTGTTCTCCTCTCTCATTGTTTTCATTTCTGTTCCCCTCTCTTATTGTTTTCATTTCTGTTCCCCTCTCTTGTTGTTTTCATTTCTGTTCCCCTCTCTTGTTGTTTTCATTTCTGTTCCCCTCTCTTATTGTTTTCATTTCTGTTCCCCTCTCTTGTTGTTTTCACTTCTGTTCCCCTTTCTCATTGTTTTCACTTCTGTTCCCCTTTCTCATTGTTTTCACTTCTGTTCCCCTTTCTCATTGTTTTCACTTCAGTTCCCCTCTCTCATTGTTTTCCTTAAGCCGCTAACCCTAGGTCGCGACCCAAATTAGAATCGTTTAGGTCTGCTGTAGGGTCACAAGAAAATATGTTGAAAATGAAAAAAATAATAATAATAGTAAATTATAGTAATAAATTGAATTTTTGTTTAAATCACAAGATTCTGGAGGAAATTCTGCTACTTTATGTTTTTTAAGCTAAAAATGAAATAGCCACCACGGACGCTACTTTCCATTGAAATACTTTCAGTCGATTTTCAATATTTGAAACAAAAAGGTCTATGTCAGGGTTACCAGTCAGGTAACACTGTTGTTATAGGCTTCCTCTCACAGTGCCATAGAACCCGGCAACCCCCTCCCCCACAGGGTCAGTTACTCTCTGACCCCTGGTAGTGTTCACCTGAATTTTGTCTCTAATAAAAAAGAAGAAGAAGGTAAAACACTGCTCCCACAACGGTCGGAGCCGCAGATGTAGAACCCACCTCTTGCCCGACCTGCGCGCTCACCAAAGATTATGAACCGCTGCCCTTATGTCTCTTCCACTTCTTATTTTTCTTATTTTCTTTTTCTTTTTCAACACATGTTGTTCTGTTGCATCATTTGTCCCATTGTAAACCTGCCATCTTTGAAAGAGAAGATGAAAAAATTGCCGCAACCATCGTAAACACGAGCCAAACCTGACCAAGATTCCTGGGTGCCTCAGAAAACAGCTTCTTCTGTTACCTGAGACTAGATAATGAGACAGAAACCGACGAAGTTTTTAGGTGGCGGAGCTACCCAAGAAGAGTGCTTCCTATTGTCTCGCTGCGAGAATTAAAGAAACCTGTTGTAACCTGGACGTGAAACCGAGAAAAGGGTCTTCATAATCTAGGCCATGGAGTTCAGTTTAGCAGCTGTAATCAAAGCCAGCCCGCGAAAACAAACAAGCAAACGAAGGAAACAATCATTCTTCTTCAATAATGTTGCTATTTTCCATTTCCAGCTCTGAGAAATTCTCCTTTCTTCAAAGACCACTCTCTTCGCCTGTGCTCTGAAGCATTCAGTGATGCCCATCGCACTCTTGTTGAACGCTTGTCTATTATCTCTGTCATTTCGTTGCCATCCACTAGTATCGTCACAACCTTCATAAACCAGGAGCCCACGACTTCGTTATTATAAATATCATAAATGTTACTGTTGGAGTCCTTTTACTTATAGTCTTCTCTAAGAGCCCAAATTGGTGTCCTTTTACTTATAGTTGCTCACAAGAGCCCAAATTGAAGCCATTTTACTTACATTTTCTCTGAGAGCCCATATTGGAGTCCTTTGACGTATAGTTGCTATGAGAGCCCAGATTGAAGCCCTTTTACTTATAGTTGCTCTGAGAACCAAAATTCCACGATCTTGGTAGCCGATTATTAACCTAATACTGCCATTGACAGCATCCTCCTCTCCCTACCGCTATTCTGTATAATTTTGTTTGTATTTAACCTGTCATTGCAGAACATGAGTAACTCTTATATTTCATGCGTGACGAAACCTTTTTTTTCTTAACAAGTGCACCTGTATGTTTATACGTTAAAACACGTGTACATATTTAAATATTCACTACTTTCTGTTGTATTCTGCGTTTTATCTCTTCTTCTGTTTATAAGAGTGGTTTAGGTACATTATAAAAGCAGCATGAAACCATCATTATTATCATCTGGTGCAGCTATCGGACTGAAATGTGGCTGCTGTGGATCTGTGTCTCTTTTCGTCTTTCCATGCCGGATAAACTGTCTCTTGTCCATCTTTTCAGGTTGCTCACACTAGTCTGTCCTTGCTCTTGTGCTTCAGGATTTCCCCCCCCCCCCCAACCTCCAAGGCATTTCTTTTCAGCAGATTATTATACCCGAGCTACTTGAAAAGTAAAGACATATTTGTTTTTTTGTTTTTGTTTTTTGTATTGTTTTTTTTTAAATATTGTATTGTTTTCTAGGCATCACACTTTCATGTGCCGAAGGTCATGGAAAATACAGGCCTAATACACGTATTCCCCAGTATGCTTTAATGGCATGGAAGCGGGAAATTTACTCATTTTTTTTTTACCTTTTATTGTTTTCTATAGATCCAGTTGTTTCAGTAATTGTATTTATTTATTTCTGTCCATGAAATAATCTCCAAATTTAGGATAAATCAAAGTTCTTCTAGGACCGTGCTTATCTTGTCAGTTTTTGTCCTTTAAAAAAAAAACATGATAAATATTGTGATATTAGCCTTCCCTATACGTTTGTATGTGAATTCTAGTTAAGCACTGGGCGATACTCATAGATTTTCATGTTCCTCCGTTCAGCGCAAGAACTTTATGGTTTCGAAGCGTAAACGCCAGACTTTGGGACAATCTAGATCGCTGAGATATACGTTATTTGGTCTCAGATGAAAGGCGAGTAGGGGGATGAATCGTGTTTATAGAGGAAAGATTGCAAACAAGATCTGAGAATTTATAGAATGGGAGTGGAGGTAATCTGATTTATCTCCACTTGCTTGGAAATGTCAAGGCCCCCCTATGAATGAAAGGTAGACGTGAAATACTAGAACCCTGTACTTCAGTGAGATATTTTAAGATGCAGAGAAGAAACAGAACTGGATGCTCGTGAATGAAGGGAAAGCTATACAAAGACAAAAAGTCGACTATAGAAAAAGAACAGCTACTATTTAAGAAAACAAGCAGACAGGTAGAAACTGAGACTAAAAGCAAAATACATGGAAGTATACACAAACACAGTCGCCAACTCTCGAATCTTAAAAAGAGTGAAGGAAGGAAGGCGGAGTGAAAGACAGTGAAACTAACGGATCCATCCGATGCAGAAAATGGAACTAATGGAATTAATTTTTTGTTATGTTAATTCTAAAAAAAAACAGAAGCAATAAAGAAATTATAAATTGTAATAATGTAAGAAAATAAATGTCATGAAACTGAACAGACTACTCTGGTTGGGCCATGTAGAAAGAATGGAAGAGAACAGACAAGCGAGAATTATATATGCGCAAGAGATACAGGGAACAAGACTAAGGGGTAGACCAAAGACACAGATGGAAAGACAACATAAGACGTGATTTAGAAGAATTTGGTGTCACCAACTGGAGAGAGAAGATTAGGAATAGAGAGGAATTGAGGCGAACTTTACCTGCAGCAGTGAGTCTTAATAGCTTGGAAAGCAAAAGAAGAAAAAGAAGAAAAAGAAGAAGAAGAATGTAAAAAAAAAGCCAAGAGTCAGCGGGAAAAGAGAATGAAAGAACGGGAATTCCCGTGTTTGTCTAATGCGTGTCTTGAGAAAAGGAAGACTTCAGCAGAATTTTAGACCATGGGGAAACATGTATTGGTATGAGAAAACCCAGTCTTTGTTACCATTAATGAGGAAGAAATTTTTGCCATTTCTAGATCAAAGTGAATGAGATAGGAACGAAAGTATAGACAGAACGATGTAAATGAGATAAATTGTGAACAATGGCTTAATGAATAAATGAGTAGATTGAATCGCTTTGTTTCGAGGAGGTAAATTAGAATATTAAAAATTAACACAGAGAAGCTATATAAAGTGTCGAACTATGAAGCATTCGGTCTGTGGGAAACGAAACAAATGTAGATTTAAAATGGAGATTACCTATAATTAAAACGAATGAATGACTATATCGAGGTGTGTGCACTAATGGACTTTCTCCACCCCCCAATAATTAGTGTATAGGCACACATTCTTCCTCCTGTTTGTTTTTGTCTGACAAAGGCTCCCGCTGAAACGTCACAAGCGTGTTATCGTTAAATAATAAAGCTGTTCCTACTTTTTTCCTAGTTTCTACATTTTCTCCACACCCCCCCTCCCCCAACTAAAATAAAAGGGCACCTTGTACAGTGAAGTAATTAGCCCAAACGCCTCTTATAATGAGATCGATGATTGATATCTGGCCCTAACCACCAAGGACAAGCAGGTGTAGAAAGTGTTACCTGGCTTCTGGGGAAGGAAGGGCAGCGGTTATTTCTGCTGGTCACATCACTACATCGTGGACCGGTAAGCCAAGGACAGTTTGAGAAGTAATATTTAGATTCCCATTTGGCACGTTAGAGCTACCTTTACCTTTACTTTACCACCCCCCCCCCCCCCAACCCGGCCGCCCCCAACCCTATAAAGCAGTGCTATAAATATTATTTTACATTTGGACAGTGGTAATTTAAACTATAAAAACTGTAGAAGCGGGAGCGATAGGATTCATAGCAACATCAGCATACGACATATATAAGCAACTGGGCATAAAGGGACAAGCAAGAGCAAGGGCATTGAAAAGTCTTTTCAGAAACAGCAGAAAAGGCCTCATGCTGGCTGTGGAGTATGCGAAACAAGCATTGAGAACTTAAATAATTTCGTTTGTCACAGCCAGTACCGGTCTTCCGTAGCTAAATCGCTAAGATGCATTTCCAAGTGCGGTGCCAACTGGAAGATCACGGGTTCAATTCCGGGACGAAAAAAAGCAACAACTCACAAGACCTCTGGGAGTCATGACCCAAAAAGGCCCACCACCCCCCCCCCTTAGAGTGTCAGGAGTTTAATAGGGCCGAAACTCTGGGATGGGATTGGGGGGGGGGGGAGCTACTTCCTTTGAAGGATTTGTTTTTTTCCGCTATCTACAGTAGAGAGTTTCCTGCATAAATGTGAATGCTGACATGTGTGGTAAGGTAAACTACAGAAGTGAATGTTGACCTGTGTGGTAAGGTAAACTACAGAAGTGAATGTGGACCTGTGTGGTAAGGTAAACTATAGAACTGAATGTTGACCTGTAGAGTAAGGTAAACTGTAGAAGTGAATGTTGACCTCTGGGGTAAGGTAAACTGTAGAAGTGAATGTTGACCTGTGTGGTAAGGTAAACTATAGAAGTGAATGTTGACCTGTGTGGTAAGGTAAACTGTAGAAGTGAATGTGGACCTGTGTGGTAAGGTAAACTGTAGAACTGAATGTTGACCTGTGGGGTAAGGTAAACTGTAGAATTGAATGTTGACCTGTGTGGTAAGGTAAATTATAGAATTGAATGTTGACCTGTGGGGTAAGGTAAACTATAGAAGCCAATATTGACCTGTGGGGTAAGGTAAACTATAGAAGTGAATATTGACCTGTGTGGTAAGGTAAACTATAGAAGTGAATGTTGACCTGTGTGGTAAGGTAAACTATAGAAGTGAATGTTGACCTGTGTGGTAAGGTAAACTATAGAAGTGAATGTTGACCTGTGTGGTAAGGTAAACTACAGAAGTGAATGTTGACCTGTGTGGTAAGGTAAACTACAGAAGTGAATGTTGACCTGTGTGGTAAGGTAAACTGTAGAAGTGAATGTTGACCTGTGTGGTAAGGTAAACTGTAGAAGTGAATGTTGACCTGTGTGGTAAGGTAAACTATAGAAGTGAATGTTGACATGTATGGTAAGGTGTTGTAAGGTAAACTATAGAAGCGAATGGTGACCTGTGTGGTAAACTATAGAAGCGAATGTTGACCTGTGTGGTAAGGTAAACTATAGAAGTGAATGTTGACCTGTGTGGTAAGGTAAACTATAGAAGTGAATGTTGACCTGTGTGGTAAGGTAAACTATAGAAGTGAATGTTGACGACCTACTTACCTACCGGGTTAGTTTGTTTAAAATAGGTCGTTTTAACCTGCGCAGTCGCTTTGTTATTTGTAACAGATTGTTAAGATAATTAGTTGTAACCAAGACATTCCGGGTATATTTTTTTAATCAAAACCTCAGAAAAAAAGAAACTGTTTTTATTTTTTTTTTGGCTGCAGAATATTTCACATCAAAGACAAAACTGACTTTAAACCACGAGGTTCAGACAATAAGCATCCGTCAAAATATGTGTCAACTCCTGTTTTTGACATATAAGTAACCCGTCCTTGGCACCTATACCCGACCATTAAACTGAAACTTAATCGTAAAAGGTGTACATACCGTTCACACGACTCCATTCGTTGCTCTGTGTTGAAGGAACATGCAGGGAGTAACGTGCTACATACCAAACCCTACTCTCACTGTTGCAGGGAGAGGTCGTTGATCTTGGTTGAGTCTCGAAACATCCTTCATGCCTTAGCAGTTGCTTGTTTTCCTGCAGTGCGGGGTTCAGATCTTTTAGCTACTTGTCCTGTAGGTGATATGCCTGGATCCACTACCTTCTTTTATACCTAACCTGTGTCAATATGTCGGTAATGTGATGAGAAGAAACAGTCAGAGATCCAAAAACAAGCTGTTAAATGGAACGCAGCAGGCCGAAGAAAAAGAGGTCGACCATGTGAAACTCTAAAGAGTACATTATTAAGAGAGGCCAGTTTAGTGGAAATAACATACCTTGATGAGGCTGAAAAAACTCTCCGAAAACAGGAAAACTTGGTGAACTACCATGCGAGCTCTATGAAACGTTTAGCGGCACGGGAAGGATGTAAGATGTGTCAATGCGCCCATATCAGCCGAGGATAATTTGCGATATATAATATTTTCATATAAACATTATTCCTCCCCCTTTCACGTTGTGTAGAAAAATTATTGGATTAGCACGCATATTGTTTGCTTAATTTACATATTTTTCTCACAGCAGCCATAAACTGTTTCCAACAAGGTGTGCATTCTCGAGACCGGCTGATCATTTTAAACGTACAAGCTCGCAGGAACACGGTGCTGGTAAAATAAAAATAGAAGTGAAATATTGCAGGAATGTTTAACGACAGTCTGCCATTTCTTCCTTACTCACTCTCTTCTTTATTTTCTTTCTTATATGCTCATTCATTGGTTCTCACGTTTTGACTGCCGAGGCAGCATCGATGAGGCATGGCCGTGCCTAGGTCCCCGACAGATATTCCACAAAAAGTCTTCGTATGTCTCTCCAGGTTTCCAGTCAGGCCAATGATTATGTTTCGGGCCTCAGACCGTTTAGCTCAATCAGTCAGTCAGTCATTTGCGGAACTTTGCCTCCCTAACAGCTCTCCTGTAGGCCTCTCGATTGTAAGCAAGATTCCCTGCTGCTGATGTATCCATTTGTAGATCATCAGCAATGTCTTGCAGCCATCTTCGCCTTGCTCTTTCTTCTCTTTCTTTTTCCCCATTATGTGCCCTTCCATGGCGTTTAATGTGGCCAAAATATTTAAGTTTTCTCTGTTGAATCTTCTTTACTAGCCGACCTTCTTCACGTTCTTGTAGTATGGATTTATTTGGGGTTTTTGTTGTTGTTGTATCCATGATATTTGAAGGATTCTTCTATATCATTTACATGCAAATCCATTTCTGTATTTCTCAGCTGTTTTGTTAAGTGTCCAGGTCTCACAGGCATATGTTGCGATGAGAAAGATGCATGCCCTTAAAAAATCTAATGTTTGTAGTTCTGTCTGTTCCTCTCCACAGCTTCTTGTTAAACATGTTAACCAGGTAGCTATATCATACAATATTTTACTTTGTGAAATCAGTTATGATTATTATCAAAATACTACCCAGCTAAACTCTGGCTGTTCTGTGGAGTTTTCTTCAATATGCATTACTTAATCTGTAAAATCTTGACGTCAGCATTTTAAGGTGATCCAGAAAGGGTAACACTCTTGCAGACTTTCATTATTGTAACTTTTAGTTTCGTAAATGGAATCTTTGTTTTTATTTTCCTACTTGTGTATAATTGTATATTGCCCCATGGTATATCTCATCTTATATCTTATATCCTTCCCGTGCCGTTAAACGTCACACAGGGCTCGCAAGGTAGTTCGCCAGTTTTTCCTGTCTTCGGCGAGTCTTTCAACCTCATCAAGGGATTTTATGCAGGTTAATTTGGCCTCTCTTAACAATGTCCTCTTCAGAGTTTCACACGGTCTGCCTCTTTTTCTTTGGCCTGTTGTGTTCCACTTGATAGCTTGTTTTGGGATTCTCTGATCGTTTCTTCTCATCAAGTGACCAACATATGTCCATCTCCTTTTCCTGATCACCCATGAGACTGGATGTTGTTCACTCATCTGTGTTATCTCTGCGTTGTTCTTAAATTCGTTCCACTTGATGTCGAGTATTTTCCTTATACATTTGTTTTCAAAAGAGTCTAATTTCTTTTCTATTTCTTTAGTTGTTTTCCAGCTTTCCCATGCATAAATGAGGGTGGATATTACATTTGAATTGAGTAGTCTTAACTTGGTTTTTGTGCTTATAACTTATGAATTCCATATGTTCTCAAGACCCATGGTACATACAAGAAGAGATATTAAGAGATAAATCCATGACAGTAGTGTACTATAGGAAGGAACTAACGGTCGCTCTGACAGAGCCCTCATACCAGAGGAGAGGCTTAATTAGTCCGCCTGATGCCGCCCCACTTGCATCAGAATGCCCCGACATTAGGAACTGTATTCCTTGCAGCCATTCAGTCCCTCAGCACGTCGAGAACAGAATAAGAATACACGGCAATGATGTGGCAGCCACAGACGTGCTGGACAGGCTAAAATAAGCGGCAGACTGACAATGGACAAGGGGGACATTGCCAGGGCTGTAGTGAACAGGTTGCGGAAAAGTGAAGAGCGGGGATGGACGTACAGCGTAGCTAGGGGGATCCTGCTGAAGCTAGGACAAGTTAAAGGTGCTGGCAGGAAACCCGAACTGTGTGGCAGAAAACTCATCGTAAACAACCAACATTTGACAGGAACTATTAGCAGACATACTCTTGGATGGATGCTGCGGCATGCGGCGGAGCATACATGGGGTTGTCCCGAATGCAGTGAAGCCGGAGTCTGAACTTTGAACTTACAAGAATGGTTGCTTCGCCGCTTCTTATATTCTGGAGAGCGCTCTTGGCTGTATTATGTTAGAATTTATACAGAAAGCGTCTGAAGTGTCCATGTTGCCTCTTCCCAGTGGAGGAGCAGATAGTCCGTAACTCTCGTGCGTAGTCTGTGGGTTGTAGAACCGATCCGCTGCTACTGCTCTCCAGTCAGTCGAGAAATCAAAACTAGTACCTGTCCCATCTGTGTTATGGAAATTGCTTCAGAAAATGGAGTACGTCCTTTTTCGGAAGATGAAGCTGCTCTATAGACACGGTACTGGAGTACTTTAAGGGAAAAGGATATTCGTAAATATTAGCCCAGTCTGCCTGTTTTCAAATAAACACCGACAAATTTAACATTGATCAAATACAGAGTCACGTGGGGGAAAAGAGCATGCAAGTTGACAGATGAATTACCCTTATCACCAAATAGACAGAGAAGAACAAGGTCAGATCTTTAGACCTGGCACATGTCACAACAAACTGAGGTGTCACGAGCTGAAAATAGGCACAGCAGATGAACGCACTGCGGCACTGATAAAAAAGATGTGAGCAACAGGCAGACTTGGCCATCATCAAACCCAGACCTGACCAAGCTGTGCGGGGATGATGTAACAGCCTGAAGCAGGCTGCTGGTTCTTCAGACATGTTCAGCTTGTCATCGGAGAATGCTCAAAGAAGAAGAAGAAGAAAACGAAGAAGAAGAATGATGATGATGATGATGAAGATGATGATGATGATGATTAAAAACATGCAAAAACACTGCGGTAAGATTAACTTTTCAGACACAGGCGTATAAAATATGCGCAGACTACCAATTCTGCACTACGCGCTGGGACATGAAATGTATGTTCATTTTTGTAATTAGCCTCGTGTAAATATGGCCACCGACGTGAAGTGGCACAGGTGATAAATTCTTGTCAAGTGCCGAATTCTCGTTATGTAAGTGCGAAACATGGACACAATTTACACCCACCATTCGCCCTATGAGAACGATGCTGTGAAAAATGTCCTTGTGTCAAGTAGGGCTACAATGCAACCTGAGCGTATATTTTTCTCTCTCTTCTTCCACGCAACTTAAACGCTTTTCTCCAAACGCCTAAACAAATGTATGCTGACGGGTAACTTAGTATGGGTAAGATTTCAAATCGCTATCGAAGGCGGGCATCTCTGACTCTCCAGCTGATAAGAGCATTCAAACAAGTCTTTTAGAGAGGCGAAGATTTATACCGCGTCATTGACTAGACGGGCACGCAGTAAATATAAAACAAACAACCGCTGCCTTGGCAATAGAACAGCAAGTTTTGGGAAACTTATTTTCCACAAAGTAACAAAATAAAACATGCGTTTGAAATAAAGCATTTAAAATGTTAAATGTTCATGGATTTTAAAAAAATTTAATAATTTTAAATGTTGCTTTTTGTCAGTTGAATTCAGACCATTGACAGAGTTTAGACAAGTGGTATTAAAATGACAGCTCTGCATGTTCAGAATCATGTCAAAACCATCTTTGTTGTGTGTAATGGTTATGTACCAGTGGTCATTTATAATTCTCCCATATACTCCATCTCTCCCTTCTCTCCCCCCCCCCAATCCCAACACAAACTATAACAAATACAATTGTTTATGCTTTCAGTCTGGATATATATATATATATATATATATATATATATATATAGTTACTTGTTTCTTGACTTTGGTGAAACATCGCGTAATAAAGAGGGAATTCATTAAATGTCTTCAGATTTAAAACCTGCAGCCTCAAGAAATTATGCTCTTCTTTGGAAACACCCGCCGTTGTCGGTTCCTAAATCACGTACCAGCATTTAATAGGCAAGAGATCGACCACAAGATCAAACAGCGTAAAGCATGCAGGGGCATCGGCCAGTATGCAGAGTCAGTGTAAAGCTAAACATCCAAACGCAACAACGGAATGAAGAATCAGCTTAAAGCTAAACATACAATAGCATCAGTCGTATGAAGAGTCAGCACAAGGCTAACATGCAAGAACATTAATCAGTATGAAGAGTCGGTCCACAGTCATACATGCAAGCCCAATAACAGAATGAAGAGTCAATATAAAGCTAAATATACACGAGCAACAATTAGTCTGAAGAGTCAGTGTAAGCCAAACGTAGGAGAGCAACAACAAATATGAAGAGTCGTCGTAAAGCTAAACAAGATTCGGCAGCCAGTTTGAAAAGTCAGCGTAATGCTAAACGTACAAGAGGAAAAACAAAATTTGAAGAGTCAGCGTATTAACTGCAAACACAGAACCAGCTACAAGAATGAACATCATTAAACTGGGCATCGATTACCAACTGTAAGAACAAAGAGACAGCAGAAGTCTAACAAACAGAAGATGACATAGAAGGGACTTAGGACAAGCAGCTTTACAAGCAATAGAAAACAAATGTGCTAAGATCGAATGTGTGATGCTGAAGGTAATAGACACGACGCTGAAGATAAGACTAACAAGATTTGTCTGCCCGTTGAACTTGAGAAAATAAACCCAAAGTCTTCAGTGTTTTTGAAAGACAAAATTGTTCTGACAGTAATTTGTACCCCGGATGTGAGGTTTGTTTTGTGAACATATTTACAGTTAATATTCCAGCTCTCACAATTTAGTCCCTGGAGTTGTCTGAAGATGCCTTGTAAGAAGCTTTTTTAAATGCACTTAGTCTTATCTCTGTCACTGGAGATCAGAAACAGAGTTTTAAAATGCTGCACTGAACTTATCCTGCTCTATGGAAGTGAGTCGTGGATGTTAAACATGTTGCAAAGATAGTTAGAAGCAACAGAGATGTAGTATTTTAGAAGAATGTTAAGAACGTCATAGACACATGCCACTGGAGACTACTGAGCCACTTACATCGACTCAAAATGTCTCACATAGACATGAGTGCCCATGTGGCAGTGGAGTCCAGACTCCAGAACATGTCCTTCAAGGGTGCCCAAACCATGCGGACCAGAGGCGTGGGACATGGCCAGAGAACACAAGATTGGGGCAAAAGCTGTGGGGCTCCTATCAGGATCCGGACAGGACTCTGGGCTTTGCCACATCGACAGGGATAAGGATCTAATGTGACCAACAACCTCGAACACAGAAGAAGAAGAAGAAGACACATGGACACGCTTTTCGACATGCCTGGGTTGGTGGCTGTGGAAGGACGCTCTCCATTACGCGGCAGGTCACGGAGATCTGTTTGTTCGCTTCCAGAAAGTTTTAAATTTATTAGCCCAGCGATCAACTGTGCTCCTATCGACTGCACAGCTTCCATACACAGCACACAAACGTTCGCGAATGTTCACCACAACTTATTTCTCCGCAACCATGATTTCAGTCCTAGCTTTGCTGTTTGCATTGTGCGTCGTTGACAAGAATCATTTTAACAGTTCAGTACGCGCCCCCCCCCCCCCTTCTTGGAATGGTTTGAAATTTCCTACACAAACGCGAGAAACATCAGATATGAAGCTTGCATAATTACACCTTTTTATATTTGGCTCGGTTGATTTTGTTGCGAGTTTCCATAACAGCTGCATTTTATCTCATCTAGAATCTCCTCTAAATAGGTCTCATGATGAGGTATCTTATCCTCGGCATACTCTGGCAGCTACATAGACCAGGATGGTGACACCAGAAACGAAGTTAGAATTAGAATTGCAAAAGCAGCATTGACCTTCAAGAATCTTGAAAACATATAGAATTCAAAAGTTATAAACACAAAAACCAAGTTCTTCTTCTTCTTCTTCGTTCGCTTCTACCACCAGAACCGCACTGTGATCCTGCTGAATTTACGCCTGTGGTTCTCGTTAGGTACCGTGGTCTCCTGTGTGGTCCCCGAAAGGACCACACGAGATCCACGAGAGGACCACAAGGGGTTCAGAGTATCACAGAGCTTTAGCCTGTATTCTTGGTGGGTCTCAGAAGCGGGATTGCGTGACACCGTGGTTTTCATTGCATCAGTTTAGTCTAGGGTTGGAATTTCTCACCAGAAGACCTCGACGTGTTTAGGATATCAGTGCATCCCCGCTGGGTGAGAGGCGGTAGCCCACCCAGGCCAGAGTTGGACCTTCTCACCGGAAAACCTCGACGTTTTTTGAGATACCCGTGTATCACCGCCGGGTGAGAGGTGGTTGCCCATCCAGTCCAGAGTTGGACTTTCTCACCGGAAAACCTCAGCGTGATTAGGATACGCAAACATCCCCGCCGGGTGAGAGGTGGTTGCCTATCTAGACTGCCCTGGTCCAGTGTCTCCGACTTCAGCATTTTGCGGTCGTGGCCGCTACCCTTCCTAGTTGTGACCAGGATGGAGCTTTTGTCCAGGAGGACGAATCCTCGCCACTAGTGACTTCCACCCCTGGGTTGAGCCGGTTTATGCATATTATCCCAGTATGGGCGTGTTTGGGACGTGACCGACCTCTAGAGCAGAGGTACTGTGACATGCATAGCCTTCAAGATTCATTTCTAGAGGGGAGGTGGCATGACATGTCTAGCCATCAAGTTCCACCCCTGGTGTGTGCCGGTTTAGGCATATTTCACCAGTGTAGGTGTATTTCGGACGTGGCCGGCCTCTAGAGCAGAGGTGCCGTGGTATGTATAGCTCTCGTAGCGATACTACTGGACATACCGATTAAACTCCACTTTATCCTTTCCACCACCTTTCCCATCGGCACCGCACAGCAACCTTTATTTCTTTTCCGCATTTCTTCCTTGACCGGGAGGAGCTTCACTCCACGCGCGGCATTTGAAGAGTCTCTGGGACAAGCCGGTTCATGCATTTCACCCGATATGACTGCACTCAGGACGTGGCCGACCTCCAGACCAGAGGTGCCGTGATTTGACTGTTTGCTTTGCTTTATCCTTTCTACCACCTTTTCCGCATTGATGCTGCGCGGCAACTTCATTTGCAAATTTCTTCATTGGAGCACCTCTCCACGCACGGCAACTGAAAAATCTCGCCAACAGCGGCAGATGAGCTACCAAACGTGCCACTCATCTACCCTAAGTATCTGGTTTTCAGGCGCCAGATATTCGCCCTCGCCCCTTCTCCTGTCAGTTTAAACAGTTCTGCCACGGGAAGGCCAAGAGCTGGACTTGACTGCCAGAGGCTGTTTGAGACGCATTTACAGTCCTTAGAACCAAAAACCAAGTTAAAATTATTCATTTCAAATGTAATAAGCATCCTCATTTACGCATGCGAAAGCTGGAAAACAACTAAGTAAATAGACAAAAAATTAGATTCTTTTGAAAACAAATGCCTAAGAAAAATACTTGGTATAAAGTGGAACGAATTCAAGATCAACGCAGAGATAAGACAGATGAGCAAACAGCAACCTGTCTCATGAGTTATCAGAAAAAGAAGGTGGACATATGTCGATCACGTGATGAGCAGAAACAGTAAAAGAATACTAAAACAAGCTATCAAGTGAAGCACAAGAGGCCGAAGAAAAATAGCTTGAAACTCTAAAAGGGACATTGTTAAGAGAGGCCAGTGTAGTGGATATAACATCCCTTGATGAGGTTGAAAAGCTCGCCGAAAACAGGAAATCTTAGCAAACTACCGTGCGAGCCATATGTGACGTTTAACGGCACGGGAATAATATAAGATGTAAGAAGATATTTGGCTTAGAAGAAAAAAAGTGTGTGAGGGGTCGGGGGGAGGGGGGGGGTGAGCATTACTTTTTGAACGACCCTCGTAATTATAATTAAATCCATAAGAAAATGGCAGTCATCGTTCATTAGCCATGTAATGAGAAGGGGAAAAAAACATCATTACAACAGGAAAGATAAATAGGAAGAGAAGCAGGAGACGATCAAGAGAGGAAAAAAAAGCCATGGACACTCAGACGCGATGGCACAATCAAAATTCATCTGATTTTATGAAAATATCAAGGACCAACATGCATAGAGAAAAGTGGCCGCCAAGTCCTACCGGCACGACACCTGATGATGATGAGTCTTGACAGTGCTTGTTGTTGTCGTTGTTGTTGACTGTGAGAAAAAAACTCGCTGAACTGCTTGTTTAAAATGTCTTCTTCAGACACACTATCTTCAGACCTTATGAAGCTCGAACAATTAGAAACTGACAGTTATTGCTGGTACAGTTTTCAAAGAAATAATTGTACCTAGTCTTTATGTTTGGGTGTCTATACAACGGTATAGGAGATAACTGTACCTAGTCTTTATGTTTGGGTGTCTATACAACGGTATAGGAGATAACTGTACCTAGTCTTTATGTTTGGGTGTCTATACAACGGTATAGGAGATAACTGTACCTAGTCTTTATGTTTGGGTGTCTATACAACGGTATAGGAGATAATTGTACCTAGTCTTTATGTTTGGATATCTATACAACGGTATAGGAGATAAGACTCAAAATTACAGGTTACCTGTTGTCCACTGGAAGAGGCCTCGATGTTCTTTAGAGACTAATGACCACTTGCCTAGGGGAAAAAAACTTGGAAGTTACGGTGTTATTTTGATGAACCAGTGGTCCGAAAAAAACATGGATCTTACTGTGTTCCTTGGATGAACCAGTGTTCAAAAAAAAAAAAAAGACTTTGGATCTTACTGTGTTCCCTGGTTGAACCAGTGTTCGAAAAAAAAAGACTTTGGATCTTCCTGTGTTCCCTGGATGAACCAGTGTTCGAAAAAAAACCAAAAAACTTGGATCTTACTGTGTTCCCTGGATGAACTAGTGTTCGAAAAAAAAAACTTGGATCTTCCTGTGTTCCCTGGATGAACCAGTGTTCGAAAAGAAAAAAAACAAAAAAAAAACTTGGATCTTCCTGTGTTCCCTGGATGAACCAGTATTCGAAAAGAAAAAAACCCAGAAAAACTTGGATCATACTGTGTTCCCTGGATGAACCAGTGCTCGAAAGAAAAAAACGGTCATGTCGCCCTGTAAAGAACAACTGGTATGCGACAGAGAAAAAAAAGATACAAAAACACGCTTCTTTTTTAAGCATCACCGTCGCTGGTACTGTAAACCCATAGATAACGTCTGTTGTAATGCAAAAGTAGTAATAATATACATGAAATGCTGTTAGTAGTAGTTGCTGCTGTTAACGTAAAGACTGTCCTGTCATATTGTTCGGAAACATGGGTTATGACCAAGACATTACAACAGAGGATACAAACATTCATGAACTACTGCTTGAGGAGGATTTTAAACATTAAATGGCAGGACAAGATCAAGAACTAGGAGGTCTGGGAAAGGGCAAGACAAAAACCTATGAACCTAAATAAATAGACACAAAATTTCTGGAAATGGAGGTGGATTGGCCACACTCTGAGAAAACCCAACAACAGCATAACGAGACCGCACTGACATGGAATCCTCAAGGAAATAGAACATGAGGAAGACCTAGACTTACTTGGAGAAGAGAAATTATGACAGTGCTCAGAGACATGGGATACACATGGAAGGAACCAAAGAATAATTCCAAGAACAGGGATGACTGGAGAGCCTTTATCCGTGGCCTGTAATGTCAAGGGAGTGAAAGGAGATGATGATGATGATGATGAGTTGCTGTTGTTGTTGCAGTTGCAACAGCAGTAGATGCAAAAGTTTGAAGTGGAGCAAACGTGGTGCAGGTCGTGACATGAGAACCTGCAGAGCGACATTGGATAAGAATTGTCATGTAAATCGCGTTTTTTTTTTCTTTATAGGCGTCCCCTTGTAATACAGTCTCCGATTACACATGTTCCAGCAGTTGATCTTGTATTATTGTTAGCTCGTGTATTATATTCGCGGCTTTACACCGCAGTTTGTGTAAATGAATTGGTTCTTTTGTGACATGGAGAAAATAAGATCCAAAAACATAAGACAGTTCTCTGCCTGCTTCAGGTCCTTAACAGAATACACATTTTCGTGTCCTGACAAATGAAATATTTTTTTTGTTATTTAAAAAACACACACACACACACACACACCCACGCACGCATGCACGTACACACAAGAAGTTTGAAATACATTTTTCTTTAAATGTATTCTTTAATTCCTTTTTTTTTCAGGTAAGATTCATGTGTTCAGATAAAACACTTTTGATATGGGAATATTTTTTTTTCATTCATTCTTGTCGTGCGGTGCTAACAATGAAGTGTGATTCTTCCTATTTTGTGCAGCCCTTATTGGTTTCATTCATTTCGGTTGCTTTTTCTTTCTCTGTACCACTTGGTCAGTTCTGTCACACATTTGTTTCTCGATCTCCTCCAACACCCCCCCCCCCCCACCCCTCCCTTTTTCAAGTGCTTATTAATGTCAGATTCTCCTAACTTTTGTCTTCTCATGACATTTTCAGAGAAGTTTCTTTGTCTTTTCCATATGACTTTAAGTAGTTCTTATCGGTCAGTTTTGTCTCGTGAAGAGTTTACAGTTCTTATTTTTATTATTTTGATATTTAACATGAAGTTTAAAAGTTGTTGGGCTGTGCTCTGTCGTCAAGCATTGGTGAAACATGTTCTGTGCGTGGATCTCTTCTTCTTTATTTCTTCTTCTTCTTACTCCTCTGTCTGTGTTCACCATCAAAAGATTTGCGCTGTCTTAATTTGCAGCCGGGCTGGCTGTGGTATATGCGCCTTTCGGCCCTACACTCTGACCCCGGCATCATTCATTCATTCATTCATTTGCATGTGTCTTGCAGAACTTAGCTTCCCTAATAGCACTCCTGTAAGCCTCTCGGTTGTGAGCAAGATGGCCTGCTGCTGATGCATCACTTTGCAGATCATCAACGATGTCTTGTCGCCATCTTCGCCTTGGTCTTCCTCTCTTTCTTTTTCCCATTATATACCCTTCCAAGATGGTCTTCTCTAGATTATCATGACGTTTAATGTGTCCAAAATATTTAAGTTTTCTCTCTTTAATCCTCTTTATTAGCCAGCCTTCTTCAATATTAAGTTCTTGTAGTATGGATATATTTTTTTCTTTTTTGTGTCCATGATATTTTAAGAACTCTTCTGTAGCATTTACATTCAAAGGCATGGCCTATTTTAAAAAACATGATTGTCTTCGCATTTCTGTCTCTATTCATTCCACCAGACTGACGTCTGCTTCCAAGATGCCATCAGTGAGATACAGGTTAGGTTTTTGGTCGGCTGTGGTTTACAGGCCCTGGCAAACCAGTCCGCTGTGTATCTTTAACCGCTATCTCATCCATGTGCCCAAACAGTAGTACCGGAAAACTCTCTCTTGTTCTGAGTACCAGATATTGGTATGCGCCGGGAGCTTTCAGTCCATTCACACAGTTTCAAGTCACTCATGTTTTAGGCGCCCCGAAAACTGCTTTCATCTGAGTGTATTTAAACATACAAGAAATTGTAAGTGTTTAATTTCATTGAATATTTGCAGCACTTTTACTTCTACAAGAAGCAGAATACACATTTCTTTACAGATGAATATTAACCAAGGCGTAGTTCAGTATCAGTGGGAGAGATTTTGACATGAATATCCCGTTTTGCTCCAAATTAACTAACGATGGCGTGCACACAGGTATCTAGTATGTTTAACCTTGCAGGTAGATTTTCGTAGATATCAGAGATTAGTATACTTAAGACAGATGTCAAGTAAGTTAATATTTTTGTTAAGGAATTGACTAGACCATGACGGTGCTGGTCGACGACTAGGAGTCGGGAGATGTAGACTGCATCCTTTTCATGCAGAAGTTAGTTCCCGTTTAGCTGCGTTACTTCTACGCTCAGACCAAGAAGTTTAGAAAACATCCAGCAGTGACAGAAATACACAGGCCAAAGCTGATCACTTTCAGATTTCCTTTCTGCAAAACATGGCTTATTTATTCATTGTTGAAATTATGGTCGTTCATTTGCATGTCCCTTGCGGATCTTTGCCTCCCTAACAGCACTCCTGTAGGTCTCTCGGTTGTGAGCAAGATGGCCTGCTGCTGGTGCATCCATTTAAAGATCATCAACGATGTCTTGCAGCCATCTTCACTTTGGTCAACTATGGCTGTACCACAGAGAACTGAACCTGCAAGATAACAGCGTTGTCAACAGCATGAAGTTTATCCATTGCTACACACTTACAATTCTCCATCATGCAGAGCTAAACATGAACAAAACTCCCCAGAAAATCAAACAGATAACCGATCACTCACTCCGCCCCAGGCAGAACTTTTTTCGCTCATTAATTTTTTTTTTTTACACTTGCCAACGGGATGGGGTATGAAAACGAGGTCATATGCGTCGGCGACAGGGATAAAGGGACACAACTAGAAAAAAATTAATATCTAGGACAGTGTTTACATCTCTCTCTCACTCTCTTTTTCTCTCTCTCACTCTCTTTTTCTCTCTCTCACACTCCTTCTCACACTCTCTCTCTTTCTCTCTCTCTCTCCTTTCTCTCTCTCTCTCCTTTCTCTCTCTCTCATAGAATGTAAGACGGGCCTGCGTGCCAAATTCTTTACCATTTAAAAATAAAGATTATTCATTCAATCATTCTCACTCTCTCTCTCTCTCTCTCTCTCTCTCTCTCATTTTCAAACGTAAAAAATTCCTTCTGCCAACTTCAGAAGCATTTATAAAGATTATCGTAAGACACTTTTTTCGCGTTCAGATAAAAAGGTAAGATTTGTCTCCGAGAAAGTTAATTAAAAACATAAAAAATAGAGAGTATTTTTGTATACAAGTTGGGAAAAAATTTGCGGGAACCACATGTAAATGACAAAACTGAAGATGTTCCATGGTGATGTAGTTTTTCTTATTGCAGACAGTCGGACGCATTTTACTGACCTAGACATTTTTTTTTTTTAACTAGGAAATGTTTTAGACAAGATATAGAAACTAGCCAATAATTACTGCAGCCAGTGTAATTAATGAACTCTTTCAGTCCGAAACAACACAGGCAGTGTTGGTGGATCTTGCACATCTATGCCAAGTGGCAGTGGCTTGAGTCATTACAAACAAAATTAAACGATTCGCAGTCACCTTCATCTATGTCCTTGGGCACGGAGGCATCCAGGGAAACGAGAGAGCTGACAGGCTGGGGGTCCCTGCCATCATCGAAGATGGACAACAACTACTGGATCGACCTGATATTGTTTACCCGCTCGGAGAAATAAGGACACTGGAGGACTTCCAGGGCAGTGAATCTACATCGGCTGCTTAGACTGAAAGAGCTGGGAATACAGATGGGCACGGTCAGGAACGAGAGGCACACTGGACATGCGAAACAATTTGTCAGTCAACATAGGACAGGCATTATCAGCAGCATGATGCTGATCGATATTTTGAGCGGTTTTGGGGGGGGGGGGGAATTGAGCACATATGAACATGTCCGGAGTTAATGATGATGAGCCATCATGAACCGTAAACCTATTCCAATTTATGCCCAGAACGATATTTAGGCGAAGTCTAAAATACAGCAAACAGTAATACATTTCTAACTCAACCGATATTTTTAAATTATAGAGTAACTTCCATCCAGTTTTTGGTGTTTTTTTTTCTACCAAAATTTCTCTTCAAAATTTACTCTGGCAGAGCATGAAGGAGTGAAAGAGTTGAATCTTTGGCACTGCTGTTCTGGCAAATGAAGCCATGTTGTGAGGCAGACTCTTGTTATCTGAGCTTTTCCTCGTACCAGCATTCTCAAACTACAAAGAGATTTATCAACGAAAGGTCCTAAATCTGCCGGGGGTAGAAAAAAAGAAAAAAAAACCCTAAAGTATTAAGGTTAAATAATGATTTAGCATATTTTTAGTAACAGATTTACACTATGGTGTAGAATGCAAAACAGTTAACCTACGTTATTATACTTAAAAATTTAACTTACTAAAAAGGTAATCCTGTCATGCCTCAGAGGCACATAGGTTTAGGTTTTAGTGCCCATATTTTCCTTGACCTGTCAGCACACTAGAGGGAGGTATAGTCAGTATCACGCCTGGCTACCTTCCTTCCCCAACTCCAGAAGAAGTCGGGTACCCATTTCTACAGCTAGGTGACTAGAGCGCCTCCGGCCGGATTCGAACCCCTGACCTTCGCCACCAGAGACCAGTGCACTAACCACTTCGCCACTCAGACACTAAACTTACTAAAGCGAAGATAAGCGAAGAATATAAAATTTCAAATACAAGACAAAAAAAAATTTCAGAATCAGTGTTTAGAAATTTTGCATTCCATTGAATTTTAAAACAACAATAATAAAATAATAAAACAAAAACTGCACATTTGGAACAATTTGTTGCTTTCGAAGTATGAAAAAAGAAGAAATGTAAATCTCAGAATCAACGAAAATGTCAAAAGACTATACTTTTACAACTTTTTAATGTAATTTTGACATTAATGTTTTGAATTCGAATGGTTTAACTTCACGAAAAGTGTATGTGGATCTTGGAAAGCGGGTTGTGCAGTATTGACATAACAATTTTCTTCCATCTCTTTCGTGACGTTACTTCTCCAAGGGAACTAACTGCTGACGTGACAACATCATCGAAGTTGTTTCTCTTTTGTCACACTATGGTTGGTGTTTTTTTTTTTCAGACTAAAAAATTGCTTCCTGGATTAATCATCCTTAATATGTCTATCTACTTCATGCATTCTGAATAGAAATATGCCGGATATGTATTTCAACTCGTAATCGGCAGAATAATTAGAATAATCGTACTCAGAAGAAAACTCATGTAGTAAATTTTCGAATATTTAAATAGATATTTCTCCTGCACGTTCGAATCAATAGGAACAAATTGTTATTCTATTCATTTTAGTTCTAGCAGGATGTCGAGTCATTTGTAATGTATACATGATTTGACTGAAAGCTTAACAGTATTGTGAAAGTACATATTAGAAATAATTACGTTTATATCTAGTTTTTCCTTTTACTGATTACGGTGTCATTTCCATATTTTCATATTCATAATTTTAGCGACAAGTCATTTTTACAGGAATCCATTGTTTGTGTTCCAGTCTGTATTCAACTTTTTGAATATCCGTGTCGGCCATATATTAAAAACATCCTATTCTGTACATTTATGATTCTGAAGTCTTTTTTTTTAAATAAAAGAAGATAAACCATGTAACATTATTTTATACAGACGGACAGACAGACAGACAGACAGATAACCAGAAAGATATAACGAAACAAAGAAATAATTTCAAATAAATGCTACAAATAATGCGTGATATATGTTGATTTTTTAATCATACACTCAGAAAATTATACAAGCAGCAACCCATCCACTAACCCTAACCCATCCACTAACCCTTGCCTGTTCCTTCCTTATCCATAAATTTTAAACCAGATAAAACAAGAGGGATGGGCAGGCATTCAGGATGTTGTTTACTGGGTAAATTCTCTAGAGGCGAGACGAGTAAAAACCTTTTCTCACAGATGCAGCTATGTTGTGTCACTTCATACCGCGTCCGCTTCTGCTCTCGTGATAAGAAATTTCTTGCATACTCTCTGGATTGTTGTTTGCGGCATAAAATTACTTTATTTATTGTGTTTAGCGATCTTTTTTTTTAAGACGTGCATTCCAAGTTTTCCCTCCAACGACGAATCGCCCCACTTAGATGTATTGTGCAATATATAAAAGTTCCGCGTTCATATTCAAAATCCGGATATGGTTAATTTTGGAATTTCCTTATTTCTCAAGTGACTCAGAATAGATCTTCAACCTTCCTCTATGTATATATGTTAACGTTTATCTCTGTTCTTCCCAACTCATCAATCTAAATCCCATTTTACATTTGCACAAATGACATACAGACGAAGAGTTATAATCATTCACATCCGATCTATTTGTGGTTTTTAAGATATCAGGCACTCATTTAATTTTTTTTTCCTAACTCTTAAAAATTTCATATTCAGTTAGCTGAATCAGAAAGTGATGGGATGAGAAATGAAAATACGATTATGAAAGTTTCGTTGCTTTATGTTCCATTTTCTAGTTTTTTTTCTGCTTCCATTGTAATCATTTGTCTAACTTTATTCATGAGTATTTTGGATTATTACTGAATGTTATCGTTATATCTTGTATATACGCCGGTGACTGCTTCTGAAGATGTCACGTCAAATTACTTATGTACACAAACATGGCTCTGGAGGAAGTCACACGAACGAACTCTTAAACCTAGATCTTCTTCTTCTTCGTAAGTTTCTATCACCAAGATCGCCCCGTGCTGCTACTGAATTTACTCCTGTGATCCTCGAGATAGATCTCATTTAGGATGGAGGCTCAGCGCATCGGGGGGCTGTTGCCTATATTCCTGGTGGGTCACAGAAGCGGAATTGCGTGACACTGTGGTTTTCATTGGACCAGAGGGCTTCGAGTTGGACTTTCCTCAATGAAACCTCGACGTGGTTTGAATATGAAATCCGCCGGGTGAGAGAAGGTTGCCAAATCTAGGCTATCCTGGTCCAGTGTCTCCGACTCCGGCGTTTGGTGGTCGTGGCCGCTACTTGTCTTGGTGGTGATCAGAACGTAGCTTTTGTCGACGAGGACAAATCCTCGCCACGAGTAAGTTTCACTCCTGGGTTAAGCCGGTTCAGGTCTATTATCCCAGTTAGGCTGTACATAGAACGTGGCCGGCCTCTAGAGCAGAGGTGCCGTGACATGACGAGCCATCAAGTTTCACCCCTGGGTTAAGCCAGTTTAGGCATATTGCCCCAGTTTGTGTATATATCGGACGTGGCCGGCCTCTAGAGCAGATGTGCCGTGATATGGGTAGCCTTCACCGCGAGACTACCGGCCGTACCGATTAAAATTCACTCATCGCTTTTTCCATGGCGGCGCAGCGCGGCAACCATCATCCCATTTTCTTCATTGGCCGGGAGAGGTTTCATCCTATGCTCGGCAGCCGAAAAATCTCGCAATTGGCCTAGACCTAGATCAAAGTCGCTACGTGAAAAAATCCACTCACAGAAGCGTATCCTATGATACAATGAGAGAACCCGAACACTCTTAATAACAGAGCGTCGCTACTGTGCACATATACTCACAAAACATATTCAGAACGTTACACTTGTTGTGTTGCGCCATCCCGGCTGCAGGGTTCACGACCGGGGTTCGAGTTAACTGTAGTAAATAGAGAACTGCTTGCATGATTCATATGTCTTCATGTCCGACTCGCCTGAGAAGGAAAAACAGATTAAGGCCACAGAGAGAGTCTTTATCCCGGAAGTTTACATAGGTTTAACGGGCAGAAAGCAAAACGTTGAACTTTTGTTTCTTTCACCACGCTCTATTTTCTCGTTTCGCCATAATGTGTAATAACTTATGTGACAACTCAGTAGATTACGCTTGACTGCAGAAGATATATGTAGGCTTATATTTGACTGCAGAAAATATCTGTAAGCTTACGCTTGACTGCAGAAATATCTGTAGGCTTACGCTTGACTGCAGTAAATATAAGTAGACTTACGCTTGACTGCAGAAAATATCAGTAGGTTTACGCTTGACTACAGAAAATATTTGTAGGTTTACGTTTAACTGCAGAAAATATTTGTAGACTTAACGTTTGACTGCAGAAAATATCAGTAGGCTTACGCTTGACTACAGAAAATATCAGTAGGCTTACGCTTGACTGCAAAAAATATCAATAGGCTTATGCTTGACTGGAGAAAATATCAGTAGGCTTACACTTGACTGCAGAAAATATAAGTAGGCTCACGCTTAACTGTAGAAAATATCAGTATGCTTACGCTTGACGGCAGAAAATATATGTCGGCTTACGCTTGAATGCAGAAAATATATGTCGGCTTAGGTTTCACTGCAGAAAATATATGTCGGCTTAGGTTTAACTGCAGAAAATATATGTCGGCTTAGGTTTGACTTCAGAAAATATCTGTTGGCTTACGTTTGACTGAATAAAATATATGTAGCCTTTTTTTACTGCAGAAAATATCCGTAGTCTTAGGCTTGACTGCAGAAAATATCTGTAGGTTTAGTTTTGACTGCATAAAATATCTGTAGGCTTAGGTTTGACTGCATAAAATATCTGTAGGCTTAGTTTTGACTGCATAAAATATCTGGAGGCTTAGTTTTGACTGCATAATATATATATAGGCTTAGGTTTGACTGCAAAAAATCTGTAGGCTTAGTTTTGACTGCGTAAAATATATGTAGGCTTACGTTTGATGGCATAAAATATCTGTAAGTGTATGAGGGGGAAAATCATGATGGACAGAATATAAAATCCAATGCATAATCACTGAGAGTGGCGAAGTGGTTAGTGCACTGGTCTCTGATGGCGAAGGTCGGAGGCGTCCCAGTCACCCAGCTGTAGAAATGGGTACCCGACTTCTTCTGGAGCTGGGGAAGGAAAAGTGGCCAGGCGTGATACTGACCATATCACCCTCTAGTGTGCTGACAGGTCAAGGAAAATATGGGCACTAACACCATATCCCTGTGTGCTTCTAAGGCATGACAGGATTACCTTTACTTTACTTTTTTTACTAATCATTGACGTGGCCAACTGGTTCATTCATATACATCACAGACCTGTTCATTTGACTGTTTATATGAGGACCTGATATACATCACAGACCTATTCATTTGACTGTTTGTTTATGTGAGGGCCACAAAGTCTGTTAGCTGCTGTGCTACACAGTAAATGTATTCTTTTTCTATTCCGATAATTACAGCAATGATTTGTACGTCGTCTGTATGTGACTGCAAAGAGTGACTAATGTCCTGCCACAGTAGCCTGTCATATTTACGAACTAAGACGCTCGTAAAGAATGAGTATGCATATGTGACTCATCATTGTATGTTTATGTATGAGAATCACCATTAGCACGTGACCCTCGTTTTTTCGAAAGAAAATGAAAGGGGTTGGGGGTGAGGGGTGGGGAGAGTGCTTCTAAAAGAACTTATTCATAAACCCATTTATATACCGCCTGCAAGCTTAAGACACGCCAACCAGCTGATGGCGCAAATGCCAAGGCGCTTGTGCAGTAAATTATCCTTTTTCTTACATACATTTTCATAGACCCAAACACGTTGTTCTCTCACCTAGTGCTACTCTCCGTCGGGGAGCGCTCATGACGACAGCCTGTTGTGACCTTTGCTCATTTCTCCAACATACACGAGAAGACCAAAGTAATGGTGTTCAGCGGGAAAGATCAAAAGCCACAGACGGATGTAATTATAAAACAGCGAGAAACCGGAACAAGCGACAAATTACACGGCTACCTAGGGCATACGCAAATCGAGCATCGGAGATGTGAGACAAGAGATGAAGAGAAGATATGGAATAGCAAAACACGCATTCAACGCTGAGAAGAATCCGGGATTCTATCCATAACGCTAAAAATGGCGTTTATAAAATGCTGTCTGTTCCGTACTACCGTATGGAGGCAAAAACCTGAACTATAGTATAAAAGTCTGAGGGGAATAGGCAAAAACCTGAACTATAGTATAAAAGTCTGAGGGAATGATAAATGCAGTAGGAAAAGTAGGTCGTATATCATGGAGAATGATAATAACAAATGTACTGCTATTAGAAACAGCAACCACAAATGCAACCAGAGTTTCACAAAGAAATAAGGATCAAGCAAACAAAATACTTCGGCCACGTCAAAAGACATAATAATATACTGGAGACAATACTAGAAGAAAAAGGTGGGAGAAAAAAAAAGAGCGAGAGGTAGACAAAGATGTAGATGGGAAGATAACATACGAGAAAAAAAGGAGACTCATTACCGCCAACCTTCGTACCGAAGACAGCGCGTGATGATAATGACACAAGAAGGTGGAGGAATATCTTCCCAATAGATCTGCAATGTCAGACTTACTCGTATCAGTACGCTTCATCATAACTAGTCTTCCTGCCTTTCGACAGGCTGTTGAACAGCCTGTTATAACATAGCTCTGTAGCGCTCTAGAAAGACTTAGCTTTTATCGGCTTAATTTTATAAGAATCTTAATAGCTTATATCAGTGTTATTTTTAAAAACATTCTTAATAGCTTATGAAACATTCTTGATAGATTACATCAATAGAAGTTTAAAACATTCTCGATAACCCCAATTTTAACCTGTGCGAATAATATTCTGCAGCTTGTGGCGGCGGAGGTGGTTGTGTTGTGTGGTCTGCAAATGTGCACGTGTCACTTGCTATTTCCTTGGTGGCGTGACGAGGGGAGAGAGAGAGAGATGGTGCAGCAAGTCTGTGACAAGCAAACTCCAGACTGTCACACAGGCTGTCATACAGGCATTCTCAAACTGTCCACTGTGTGTTCATGACAGACGTTTAGAATACAACGCAAGAGATTGAAAAGTGTGAAGGCAAACTTTGGCTCTCTTTGACCACGAGAGAACCCTGTTATATAGCTTGAAAACTAGTATATAATGTCTAGACGTTGATAAAATGCTTACAAACTGGTACATAGTGTTTAGACATTGATAAAATGGTTAAAAACTAGCACATAGTGTCCGGACGTTGATAAAATGATTTCAAACTAGTACATAGTGTTTAGACATTGATAAAATGCTTAAAAACTAGTACATGGTTAAAAACTAGTACATAGTGTCTAGACGTTGATAAAATGCTTAAAAAACTAGTACATAGTGTCTAGACGTTGATAAAATGCTTAAAAACTAGTACATAGTGTCTATACGTTGATAAAATGCTTAAAAACTAGCACATAGTGTCTATACGTTGATAAAATGCTTAACAAAACTACTACATAGTGTCTATACGTTGATAAAATGCTTAAAAACTAGTACATAGTGTCTAGACGTTGATAAAATGCTTAAAAACTAGTACATAGTGTCTGGACTGATAAAATGCTTAAAAACTAGTACATAGTGTCTGGACTGATAAAATGCTTAAAAAACTAGTACATAGTGTCTGGACTGATAAAATGCTTAAAAAACTAGTACATAGTGTCTGGACGTTGATAAAATGCTTAAAAACTAGTACATAGTGTCTGGACTGATAAAATGCTTAAAAAACTAGTACATAGTGTCTGGACTGATAAAATGGTTAAAAACTAGTACATAGTGTCTGGACTGATAAAATGGTTAAAAACTAGTACATAGTGTCTGGACTGATAAAATGCTTAAAAACTAGTACATGCTTACAAACTAGTACATAGTGTCTGGACTGATAAAATGCTTACAAACTAGTACATAGTGTCTGGACTGATAAAATGCAGTGTGACGTGTTTTATTTGAGCCTTCTTTCACTTTCTTTTAAAATTAATTTGGTGACGGTAACAATGTGAGCTTCTGTGGATAGTTTATGGTTTGGGTCATCATCATCATGTGCATTCCGATCATGTCCAAGGTGCTCAGATTCCCCTCCCCCAGCGTATTTATCAGCGTCTTCCGGCTGACAGTGCGTGTCCTGTGTTGTTTGACCAGTTGTCTCGCATGTCCACAGTATACCTCTCGTTTCTGGCCGTGCTGATCTGTATTCCCAGCTCTTTCATTCTAACCAGTGATGTAGATTCAGTGCCCTCGAAGTCTCTGCCTATCTGTCTGAGCGCGTTAACAATATCAGCTCGATCCCATGGTTGTCCATATGCGATGATGGCAGAGCCAGCCAGATCATCAACCCCGTGGAGAATTTTGTATGGGAAAGAGAAAGAGGGCGGGTTTAAAAGACGTTGGTCATTTAACGATTGCTTCGGAATGGTACGCTAAATTGATAAAGGTTGGCAACCATTGATCATATGTCAATACAGTGTCACCAGCTCCAGCACTTGCAGCATGTGACATCAGCCAATAAAAGCTTCGTGCAGCAAATCTTAGGATGTCTTGATTCCTTCTTCTCGATACTCAGACATCCTCTCGAACATACACTCACACATATACACATACACACACATACACTTACGTTTGTTATGTAAACTGATTGATAGCTCGGCCAGTTAGAACACGTGCTTGTGGAGGGGGGGGGGGACTCTCTGCTCATGACACGTGCAGTTAAAACTAATTCATGGACTACTATCCATCTATCAACAGAAACGAAACAGACAACAGACATATACAGAGCAATCATGTTAAACACAATACCCAATACAACAAGACACACAGGAGAAGTTGATAATCTTGCTGTTAGATTTTAGGTGCCTCGTTTGGGCTTGTAGAAATAAAGCAAAATACGACAAAAAAAATTGTTCAATGGTGACTTTTTTCTGTACATTTGCGAACAAAAGATTAAGAAATGATACCCCAGCACCCCACACTTATCTTATACCCCAGCACCCCACACTTATCTTATACCCCAGCACCCCAAACTTATCTTATACCCCAGCACCCCACACTTATCTTATACCCCAGCACCCCACACTTATCTTATACCCCAGCACCCCACACTTATCTTATACCCCAGCACTCCACACTTATCTTATACCCCAGCACTCCACACTTATCTTATACCCCAGCACCCCACACTTATCTTATACCCCAGCACCCCACACTTATCTTATACCCCAGCACCCCACACTTATCTTATACCCCAGCACCCCACACTTATCTTATACCCCACACCAGGTAACTGAAAGTCCAGAATCATCGTAACATTACATTGCGTGTCACGGGTCTTTATCCGTCCCGCGTCTTTTGTTTAAAAAGCTCTTCATCCTCTGGCTAATTCTAATCCTTCTGTGTAAGATAGAAAAAAAAAACATTATCCCACTTGTATCTATTTCATCTTTCAATCCTCCTTTATGTACCGCCCGCCTCTGAAAGGAGTGACGGTGGCCTTGGGGCAGAGTCCAGAATATCAGCTAAATCTCTGAACAAATATTTCAAACATTGACGTCATTTGGTTTTCATCAACACTCCCATCAAAATTGTATCTCATTAGCAAACACCTCATTTTCATCACAAGTTTATATGTTTAGTTTCAGATACCCTTTTATTATGTAACTATGCCTATGTATGTACAATTTCATTTTAATGACATATAAAAGATTTCTGGAAATAAATGTTGTTTTTTCCAAAACCTCAAACAACAAAAATTTAAGCAAGTCTTGTACTATGCTGGAAGTTATGGGTAGACAATCTGACCTTGGATGTTTCCAAATGCTTTCTGTTATTATTTTGTATATGGACAGTTCCTGAGTTACGAACCCTCGACTTACATACAAATCGTATTTACGAATCGGCCTAATATATTAAAATTTCAAGTTACTGTATATCATTCATTCATTCATTTGCATGTCCCTTGCGGAACTTTGCCTCCCTAACAACAGTCCTGTAGGCCTCTCGGTTATGAGCAAGACGGCCTGCTGCTGATGCATCCATTTGCAGATCATCAACGACGTCTTGCAGCCATCTTCGTCTTGGTCTTCCTCTCTTTCTTTTTCCCATTATGTACCCTTCCAAGACGGTCTTCTCTAGATTATCATGACGTTTAATGTGTCCAAATTATTTAAGTTTTCTCTCTTTAATCCTATTAACCAGCCAGCTTTCTTCAATATTAAGTTCTTGTAGTATGGATATATTTGTTCTTTTTTGTGTCCATGATATTTGAAGAACTCTTCTGTAGCATTTACATTCAAAGGCATTTATGTATTTCTCAGATGTTTTGTTAAGTGTCCAGGTCTCACAGGCATATGTTGCGATGGGAAAGATGCATGCCCTTAAAAATCTTATTTTTGTAGTTCTGTCTGTTCCTCTCCACAGATTCTTTAGTTGTTTTACTTTCTGAAAAGCAATAGATGTCCTCCTTTTAATTTCCCTCATTGCGTCTCCATTATTAGTTAGTAGTGATCCAAGATATTCAAAACTCTCCACTTCTTCCATTTTTCCTAATTGATACATATTTCAGCTGCCTTGTTTGTTTTGTCATTTGTCATCAATTTAGTTTTCTTCTCATTAAGATAGAGATTTTGCTCTTCGCTGTTCTTACGGACTGACACAATTAGTTTTTCCATTTCTTTTTGTACTATTGTACATACAGTGATTTATAATAAAAAATGAGCACTATTTTGGAGACTAGCGTCAAATCATTACGCGTCGACAGCAGGTTTTCGGCTCGTCTGGTTGTCGCTAGGACAAAAACATAGTAAGGTTGTCCCTTTTAGTATACCAGATATCAGTAGCAACGTTAACAAGTCTTAACCTTTAATCTTCTTTTTTTCTGTCTAAACTGTTTAAACGAGTGTTTCTTTAATATTTTTATAAACACACATTCTCTCATCTCATCCTCTCTCTCTCTCTCTCTCTGTCTATATATATATATATATATATCTTATATCTTATATCCTTCCCGTGCCGTTAGACGTCACATAGGGCTCGCAAAGTAGTTCGCCAATTTTTCCTGTCTTCGGCGAGTCTTTCAACCTCATCAAAGGATTTTATGCCTGTTAACTTGGCCTCTCTTAATAATGTTCTCTTCAGAGTTTCACGCGGTCTGCCCCTTTTTCTTCGGCCTGTTGTGTTCCACTTGATAGCTTGTTTTGGGATTCTCTGCTCATTTCTTCTCATCAAGTGGCCAACATATGTCCATCTCCTTTTCCTGATCACCCGTGAGACTGGTTGTTGTTCAGTCATCTGTCTTATCTCTGCATTGTTCTTGAATTCATTCCACTTGATGCCGAGTATTTTCCTTAGGCATTTGTTTTCAAAAGAGTCTAATTTCTTTTCTATTTCTTTAGTTGTTTTCCAGCTTTCGCATGCATAAATGAGGGTGGATATTACATTTGAATTGAATAGTCTTAACTTGGTTTTTGTGCTTATAACTTTTGAATTCCATATGTTCTCAAGATTCTTGAAGATTGATGCTGCTTTTGCAATTCTGATCCTAACTTCCTTTCTAGTGTCACCATCCTGGTCTATGTAGCTGCCAAGGTATGCAAATTGATTGACTTCTTCAATATCTGTCCCTTCTATGTGTATTTTTCCATTTTGATTGATGGGAATTTTCATTATTTTTGTTTTGTCCTTGTTAATTTCAAGTCCTATTTTGCTAGCCAGTGAAGATAGGCTATCTGTTTTTTCTTGCATGGAATTCACATTATTACTGATAAGAGTTATGTCATCAGCAAAATCAAGATCTTCTAGTTGGGTCCCATGTACCCAGTCAATACCTGTGTTACCTGTGCAGCATTTTTTCATTATGAAGTCTATTGTAATCCCAAAAAGTAAAGGAGACAGTATACATCCTTGTTTCACGCCTGTTTCAATCTGGAACCATTCACTCATCCCTTCTTCTGTCTTGACTGCACAACCATATCCATTGTATAAGTCCTTAATGATGTTGACAATTTTAGATGGTATTCCATATAGACATAAAATTCTCCATAATGAATCTCTGTGTATGCTATCAAATGCCTTCTTAAAATCTATGAAATTCAGTATTAATGGTTTCTGCTTTTCAATATGTTCTTCAAGTATTATTCTGAGAGTAAAGATCTGGTCGAGACAGCTTCTCCCTTTTCGAAATCCTGCTTGTTCTTCTCTCATTGCAGTATCCACTATATCTTTGAGTCTATTCAAAATGACCTTGCAAAATACTTTTGACACAACTGATATTAAGGTTACTCCTCTCCAGTTGTTACAGTCACTAAGGTTGCCCTTTTTTGGTATTTTCACAATGATTCCCTTCTTCCAATTAGAAGGGACCTTTTCTTCTTTCCAAATCTTGTTAAACATTCTCTGTAGTTGTCTCATGTTGTCACTATTGATAGCTTTTAGCATCTCGGCTGTTATTTCATCTTCACCTGCAGCTTTGTTGTTAGCCATTAAATTCACTGCTGTTTCAATTTCATGCAATTCAATTTCATCTAGATTGACATTTAGTTGTGGGGCTGGTAAGTCAGTTTCAAGGTTTAACAATTCTTTTGGGTGTGGTCGATTGAGTATTTCTTGGAAGTGTTCAGCCCGTCTTTGCTTTTGGTCTTTATTGATGTTAATAGTGTTCCAGTTTTGCTAAGTATTGGTCTTTCTTTAGATGTAATAGTACCTGTTAGCCTCTTTTGTATGTTATATAAAGTTTTGCTGTCTCCTGTTTTTGCTGCTTTTTCTGCCTCTTTCGCCATATTGTCTATGTATTCTCTTTTATCCCTTCTAGCTGAACTTTTTACTTTCTTGTCTATGTCTTTGTATTTTGCTTTTGCCGAATCTCTTTCATCATCTGCTTTTGCATTCAACATGTTTAATTTGACTGCTCGTCTTTCATGTATATACTTCCATGTTTTATCTGATATCCATGCTTTTCTATTTGGTTTTTCCAATCCAGCGCTTACTTTTGCTGCTGTGATTATGGCTGTGCTGTAAGAATTCCATAACTCATCTATACCTATCTCCTCAACTTCACTGGGTGTTTTGGAATGATTGGCAAGTTCCTGATTGAAATTAATGTTAGTATTTTCTTCTTGTAGGCTGTGGATGTTTATCTTTCTGTGTACTGATTTCTTGTGTTGACTTTTCAATTTTAGTTTTATTTTCCCTATGCACAGGTTGTGATCACTGTTGACATCTGCACCCCTATAAGCCCTTACATCCATGAGAGATGTTCTGTATTGCTTTCTAATACAAAAATGGTCTATTTGGTTTCTAGTTCTATCATCTGGAGATATCCATGTTGTTTTATGTATCTCTTTGTGTGGGAATATTGTGCCTCCAATGACCATGCCCTCTGTTAAACATATTTCAATTAATCTTTCTCCATTATATATATATATATCATATATATACTGAAATTACAATTATTATTATTATTATTATTGCTGTACTATTATATTAAATATGTTTTAGTGCGCCTTGAAGTGTTTCTTCAATGTTTCTTATGCACAGAAAGACATTATGTACTATACGGTGTATGCTAATTATTCAGACTTAACGTAGAAATTCAACTTACGAGCAGCCGTAGGAACGAAACTCAGTCGTAGCTTAGGGATCTGCTTGTATTTCCTGGTTATGCACTTTGTGTTTATATTAAGCCCTGTCTTCTCTTGTTTTGTTTCTTGCGCATACCGTTTTCTGTTGTTATACTTTCACTGTTCCATTTAAAGTCCGTCGAAGTTAGGTTTTTATGTTATTGCATCTTAACAATGGTACAGATGCTAACAGTGATCACAACCTGTGTATAGGGAAAATAAAACTACAACTGAAAAACCAACACAAGAAATCAATACAAGAAAGATAAACAGCCACATACTACAAGAAGAGAATACTAACAATAATTTCAATCAGGAACTTGCCAATTATTCCAAAACACACAGTGAAGTTGAGGAGATAGGTATAGTTGAATTATGGAATTCTTACAGCACAGCCATAATCACAGCAGGAAAAAGCAAGCGCTGGACTGAAAAAAAAAGTAGAAAAGCATGGATATCAGAAAACACATGGAAGTACATACATGAAAGATGAGCAGCCAAATTAGGCATTTTGAATGTAAAAACAGATCTTGGAAAAGTTCTGGCGAAAACAACATACAAAGAAATAGACAAGAAAGTAAACAGTTCAGCTAGAAGGGATAAAAGAGAATACATAGACAATATGGCGAAGAGTAAGAGAAAGCAGCAAAAGCAGGAGACAGCAAAACTTTATATAACATACAAAAGAGGCTAACAGGTACTATTACATCTCTGGAAAGACCAATCCTTAGCAAAACTGGAACCCTATTAATATCAAGTAAAGACCAAAAGCAAAGATGGGCTGAACACTTCCAAGAAATACTTAATCGACCACACCCAAAAGAATTGTTAAACCTTGAAACCGACTTACCAGCCCAACAATTAAATGTCAACCTGTAATGAAATTACATTGCATGAAATTGAAACAGAAGTGAATTTAATGGCTAACAACAACGCTGCAGGTGAAGATGAAATAGCACCCGATATGTTAAAAGCTATCAATAATGACAACATGAGACAACTACAGAAAATGTTTCATAAGATTTGGAAAGAAGAAAAGGTCCCTTCTAAGTGGAAAAAGGAATCATTGTTAAAATACCCAACAAAAAAAGGCAACCTTAGTGACTGTAACAGTTGGAGAGGAGTAACCTTAATATCAGTTGTGTCAAAAGTATTTTGCAGAGTCATTTTGAATAGACTTAAAGATATGGTGGATACCACAATGAGAGAAGAACAAGCAGGATTTCGAAAAGGGAGAAGCTGTCTCGACCAGATCTTTACTCTAAGAATAATACTTGAAGAACATATTGAAAAGCAAAAACCATTAATACTGAACTTCATAGATTTTAAAAAAGGCATTTGATAGCATACACAGAGATTCATTATGGAGAATTTTATGTCTATATGGAATACCATCTAAAATTGTCAACATCATTAAGGACTTATACAATGGATATGTTTGTGCAGCCAAAACAGAAGAAGGGATGAGGGAATGGTCTCAGATTGAAACAGGCGTGAAACAAGGATGTATACTGTCCCTTTTGCTTTTTGGAGTTCCAATAGACTTTATAATGAAAAAATGCTGCACAAGTAACACAGATATTGACTGGGTACATGGGACCCAACTAGAAGATCTTGATTTTGCTGATGACATAACTCTTATCAGTAACAATGTGAATTCCACGCCAGAAAAAACAGATAGCCTGTCTTCATTGGCTAACAAAATAGGGCTTGAAATTAACAAGGACAAAACAAAAATAATGAAACGTCCCATTAATCAAAATGGAAAAATACACATAGAAGGACAGATATTGAAGAAGTCAGTCAATTTGCATACCTTGGCAGCTACATAGACCAGGATGGTGACACCAGAAAGGAAGTTAGAATTGCAAAAGCAGCATCGATCTTCAAGAATCTTGAGAACATATGGCATTCAAAAATTATAAGCACAAAAGCCAAGTTAAGACTTTTTAATTCAAGTGTAATATCCACCCTCATTTATGCATACGAAAGCTGGAAAACAACTAAAGAAATATACAAGAAATTATACTCTTTTGAAAACAAATGCATAAGGAAAATACTCGGCATCAAGTGGAACGAATTCAAGAACAATGCAGAGATAAGACAGATGACTGAACAACAACCAATTTCATGGGTGATCAGGAAAAGGAGATGGACATATGTTGGTCACTTGATGAGAAGAAACAGTCAGAGAATCCCAAAACAAGCTGTAAAGTGGAGCACAACAGGCCAAAGAAAAAGAGGCAGACTGCGTGAAACTCTGAAGAGGACATTGTTAAGAGAGGCCAAATTAATAGGCATAAAATCCCTTGATGAGGTTGAAAGACTCGCCGAAGACAGGAAAAATTGGCGAACTACTTTGCGAGCCCTATGTGACGTTTAACGGCACGGGAAGGATATAATATATAAGATATAAGATCTTCAAAACAGGATAGTCTGGTTGACTGAATGGTTAGGCACCGGTGGTACCATGTTCCAGTCCCAGCAATTGGGATTTTTTTTTCTGGTACCACTACACCAAAAAAGACGCCTGGTGCCACCCAGCCTCTAGAAATGGGTACCAGGGAAACTGGAAAGATAAATGCGGCCAAGTGTGATATGACTACATCACATTTTCATGTGCATATGGTCTTGAAAATACGGGCCTAACACGTATCCCCAATATGACTGACTATCATTTTTAATATCATGGAAGTGGAAATTTTACCTTTTTATAATCTTAAAAATTTCATCCATTTTATCCTTCTCTAACTCACTACTTTAATGGTATCATTTTGTTGTGGTCGAAGGGTTATCATCGGTGTAAAACGGACAAATTCGTAAGTGCTGTAGTCTCCTGTTTAAAAAAAAGCAGCATCTCAACACAGTGCACGTATTCCATAGCACCGGCGAGAACTCTGACAAATGAGAGGCCAAGAACAGGATTCGATCCCACACCTAAACCCGGTCTCTACCGATTCAGCCAGTCCTACCTCCTGTCATCATCTTATTCCGCCTGAGCAGGAACGGTTGCCTGCAGCGAATCTCGAGACTGTTATGTCTTTTGCTATGATGACGGATCTGATTTCTGTCCTTTGCTTATGTTGCTCGACCTCATGTAACGTTGTCAGCTTCTGTGTTTCTTGTTGTCATTTGGGGGTGGGGGTGGGGGTGAGGGAGAGAGAATTCCTCTAATGATGTAGGAAGTTACTTAGTTGTTTTCTCTCAACAGCTGACCTTTGTCCATTGGAAGAAAAGGTTTGACCGAAACTACATTCAGTCATCCCCCCCCCCTTATTTTCATTTCAAATTGTTCACTTTCTGTTAGTTTTGGTGTCATATGATATGTAAAAATTGGACTTGTGCATTCGTTGTCGTTAGAAATGTAAGCATCGTTCTTCCGCACTGCCACCCTCAGAAATCCGGCTGTGACGGAATCCTGAACTCCGGCACCGAGATGGACAGATGCGGCGTCTGCGGAGGTGATGGTACTTCCTGTCGCATCATTCAAGGCATCTTCACTCGCACTCACCTGGCTCACCAGGGATACAACATTATAACCACCATCCCAGAAGGTGCCTGTAGTATCAATGTCACAGAGATGGGACGCAGCAATAATCACTTGGGTAAGTTTTTTTGTTAAGAAAAAAAAAATCAGCCATATAGAAACTGGAACAACAGAGACACTACCAAACCTACCAGCATTTTTACTTTAATCATTTTAAAGACTTCGTCAGAATTTTAAAATGTACGTGTAGGGTTTCATTGTAGTGTCAGGAACACAATTCAACCGTTTCGTTATGTTTATAGGATTCATTACAGTAACGAGCACACATTTCAGTGTCTTTATTTTGTCTGTAGGATTCATTTTTTTATGTATACGAAGAATTAGAAAAATATTTTGGCCAAACACCATAAGAAATAACATCTTATTGGCAGAAATGCATATGAAGCCACTGACAACAATTATTGAGGAAAGACACTGGCAATGGTTGGGACATGTGCTCCGAATGACTGACAACTCACTACCAAAAATAGCACTAAGATGGACACCACAGGGGAACAGAAGTAAGAGTAGACCAAAGGAGACATGGAGGAGA